>JAFJYI010000164.1:1200000-1774646 GCA_019022655.1 Acacia acuminata | reverse complement strand
GCTTAGGTACCCTTTTCTTGGGTCCTTTGGGGTTAGTTTGTGTCTTAGGAATCTTGTAAGATCCCTTGGCACCCATTGGATATTTCATGTGGGTTTACTCTTTCTTCTTCTTGTTGGTAGTTGCTAGTATTTAATTTTCATTGCAAATACCATAGTAGCAGTAAAAGGATTTTGAAGAATGTACCGATTTTAAAATAGTTCATATGGGATTTTTTCACTGCATTCTTTCTTCCTTTCTTTTATCAAAGTTAAGGTTTGTACCCGATTCGATCTGTCATTATAAATCTTTGTTGTTTCAAAATGACATTGAGCATTTCCTTCCTCTAGTGAATTTCTCAAGTGCCTTGTAAGATGTGAATTCTTTTTCTTCTTATCAGGACAATCTTTGCAAGCAAGATGTTTAGAGGAAGAAATCTTTTTCAACTTGAAATTCAAGAGTAAGATTCACGTTTTTTCAACTTGAAATATTTTCAGCAAAAGTTTTTTAAAATTGGATTGCGACCGTATACTCACAAAAAATAACTCATCATAAGGTGGTTTGCAATCATATACCTCGTCAAGTTGATGCGTTCTTCTTCTTAGCACAACTAAGCATATATTTTCTTTTTCTTCCTCATCCTCATCATCTTCATGGATGAACTATCACCCAAAATACAGGAGACATATGCCTTCTTTTTGAATGGCTGAATCTCTTCTTTTCTTTGTCTTTGTTCTTCAGGGATATTAGGTTACGATGTGCCGTGCTTCTCACACTCAGTAGCAAATGATTGGCTTCTTTACCCCTGCGTAAGGTGGAGCTACCCTTGTGAAACTTCTTGAAGCCTTGGTCCTTCTTGTAGAATTTCTTGAATCTCAGGACCATATACTTATCTCCTCATCTTAAATCCTAGATCTTCAATCATCATCGATTCCTTAGTTCTTTTTGATGCCTTTTGAAGATAACTTTATTTTTCCATGGACTTAATCAAGTCCCTTCTTGAACTTGAGCTTGGCTTCCATTCGTAAAGGCTCCCGAAGGGCGCCCGCAGATGCCATCCAGAATCTCACTTAGCTTCTGTCCACGTGGTGACTTTGGCTTCCCGTTCCTTGTTGAGGATGTCAGAATCTTTCTGCACTTGGACGAGGTTGCTCGTATACTTTACCGTCCCAAGACAAGCTGATTGATCAGATAATTGGTAACTCTGCTTTGGAAATCATGATAGATTCTCAAAGCATGAAGAGATTGTTATTATGTCGTTAGGAGTGCTGACTCTATTTTGCTTTACTCAGCAGTTCCCTGTTGAGGAATTTCGAACATCCCATAGCTTTAGCCGAGGTTAAGTTGCAAACGCGGAAATATTCTTGTTGACTCAAGAGCACTTTGCGGAAGAAGAACCGCTTGTTGCTGGGATGTGACATTTCTTCTGTCATTTTCATCATAATCCTCTTCTTTCCTTTGGAACCCTGAGACCATTTTCCAAGACAAAGTTGGAGTGTAGGCTCCTGGTTCAAAACTCTCCAGAGACCATACTCGTAGCCATTACAAATACCTTGAACTTTTGGCTTTCCGTAGTGAGTAATGTTCTCCACTCAAACCCGGAGGTCTCGTGATTGAAGCTCCATCAGGTAGAATGCCTTCCATTGTGATCCTTCTCGAGATGTTAAGCTCTTAGAGAAGACCTTGCTCTAATAACGAGATGAAAGTGGAGCTATACACCCAAGAGGGGGTGAATTGGGTATTTTAAAAACTTTTGTAATTTGCTTTGTTTTAGACTAAAAACAAAGATGGACAGAAAGTAAAGGGAAAAACAGGCTGACACAGAGATTTATAAATCGGCGGGTTCGGTCCTAACAACTTGACTACATCCAAATCCACGCACTCTCCGATTTTCACTATCACAAAGATTACACACTCTCGTACTCAAAGAGTAGTTCTCTCTCTAGAACTCACTCCCCTTACAAGTTGTAATCAATGAATTCCCAAATCACCAAGTCCCCGACTTGTGATTCTTTACAATAAATGTTTTTCAAGTAGAAACTCTCTAAGAGTAGATAAGAATAATCACTCAAGTACAAAGTATCAAAAGATACAATACGGTTGAAAACCGAAAGAATAAATGCTTGACTTGAATGTATTTCAAGTTTCTCCATATTGTCAATTCGCCTCAAGACCGACTCTTGGGTCTTCAGGAGGAAAACATTTGGATTGGGCTGAGGTCTCTTTCGCTACCACTTCCCTAAGGTTTGGCCACAACAGGAGGGGAGGATGCCGTGTCGAAACACCATTCCCTTCACTTAGGCATTACCTTTCCGGGATATCCTCATGTTAGGGCTGGTTCTTGAGCTTGGTGGTGTGACTCGCCTCGCCTGCAGGGGTTTCCAGTGAGGGTTTTAGACTGCTGGTTCTAGTGTTAGCCATCGGTGGTCATGGGGATAGAAATTTAACGTCCTCACGGTCGGCGCCAATATTCTGGTGTAGAACACAGATGTCTAGCCTTGGGCTAGTGCTTTGATCTTTTATCGACGGGCCTCACTCGAGTATCTATGGAGGAGATATCCAAGAGAGCGAGGGATCACCGTGTACAAATAAGGCTCTCGCCAAAAGGGGTGGTGTGTGTGCACCGTGATAACCGTATGTAAATAGTCTAGAGTTTATAACGTGTGCACCTTAGGATTTGGCCTCGTATTTATGAGTATACCTTAGGTGGGATATCATGGGCCCTGTGATCCGAGGCCCTAGCTTCGTAACTGCCAGATATAGATTTAGATATACCTGGTTGTCTCATAAGATAGGATCCTCCCGTATTGTAGGTGGATCCTAATATGTAGTATGTTCCTAGTTGGGCCATCCGTGCTTGGGCCTAATGTAGGTCTCAGAATAAATATGTATGTATTTATCTTATTGATTTAAAGTATATGTGTTTTCTACATGTTATTGTTAGATAGTATGATTGAATTGAATTAATTAAGTGTTGTGTTATCGCATTCGTATTAAGAGGAAGCAAGTTGTGACGCCTGTCCTAAATGCGCCTTTATTTGTCAAAGTTTAAGCAATACGTACATCGAAATGATTTGGACGACTTCATTGCGGAATAAAAAACGTTCATAAAATAACTTAGTTTGAAAAACACATGAGGATACATTTATCGCAACTCCGAATCTATCCCATCTAAACTTAATACACTAACTCCAAAATAGGCAAATGATAAACAATAATTACGATTGAATGACTCATATTATCCCAAAGTATTCCTTCTCGCTGTATCCCTTACAAATGCAACTTTCCTCTTGATCCCGATCCACTACACTCGGCTCCTTCATGCAATTTGGAGTTCAAATGAAAGAACCCTGGGGTAACAGTTAATCTTATATGCAAGTATGAAATGTAAAACACAAGATAACACCGATGAGCACAATTTATGTCATGTTTTCCCTATATTTTATGACTACGAATTGTATGGTAATTACAAGCTTAACTACAATCAATCCGAGCAAAAAGACATTACTTCATGAATATAGGAAACCTAAGGATAAAAACCATTCACATCCTAAACATGTGCTAAAAAAGAAGAACAAGTAGAAGGTTTTATGAGAAAAAACGATAGCAAAAGCCGATACTATGTCAGAAAGCATTCGACAAAGATATCGAAGTGCAATACAAAGCATATCGGAAGCTATAGCAAAGTAAAAGACGCGATGCTATGCGGCATATTTTCTAATCTTTTGTCAAGATTATCGCTGAAATAATTGCGAAGGTCGAAAATACCGGTAGATTGATGACGTAATGTAGATAGAAGATGCGAGGATCGAAACTAAAAGATTTGAAGAATCCCGCAGATCGTGAGAATCAATCTACCGTGATCGAAGATATGATGGATCTCGGCGTATTTGGAAAACCTGTGCTGGAACTTGTGCCGCAAGAAAGCCTCGACTATAAAAGGAAACAATAGGCCAACCTTAAAGGGAGTCGCGCAGAGCCAAAACAAGATTATACATTCAGCCAGACTCGAAAGAAGAGAGAGAGAGATTTCACGAGGCACGAGAACTCCAAGAACCTCAAAGATCCTTCCTTCCAAAGAAGATTATCATTGTCATTAGTCACTTCCGTCGCAATATGCCCTACTACGTGAATTATTTAAAGGATTAAAAGTGGTTATTAACCCCCCTAAAATAATAATACCCTTTTTAATAAATAATATTTTTTTCCTTTTCCTAATAATAATAATTTATTATTTTCTTTGTAATCATTTCTCTGGGTTGAGGGAGATTTTGGGTTAAGGGGTTTCGAGCTAGGGTTACTCGGACGGATGCTTTGGAATCGAGAGGGGGTATCGTAATCCGGGAGGTATTAGAATCTAAGATGGGGTATCGTAGTTCGAGATAGGGTGTTGGTATCGAGTTCGAGGTATTGTATGCATCGAGTCCGAGGTAGCGTGTTGGTATCCCGGTATCCCGATGTTGGTATCGAGTCCGGGGTAGTGGGTGGTATCGAGTCCAGGGGTAGTGTGTTGGTATCAGAGTCTGGGGTAGTGGGTGGTATCAGAGTCCAGGGTAGTTGTTGGTATCAGAGTCTGAGGTAGTGTGTTGGTATTTGGGTAGTGGGTGGTATCAGAGTCTGAGGTAGGGTGTCGGTATCAGATTCCAGCGTAGTGTGTCGGTATCAGAGATGGGGTATCAGAACCCGAGGTGGGGTATCAAAATCTGAGGTAGTGTGTTGGAATCCGGGTTCACACCAAGTTTTTCCCTACACTTATTCATCGCCATATATATACACTCCGACATTCAGTCCAAAGAACCCGCATTTAATAGGTCAACTTCAAAATTCATATCTCTCTAAATACAACCCCGAATAAGGCGTGTGACCTATCAAATTAAACCTTATTGTGTCCAATTTATTTCTGAAAACTTCATGACAAAATTTGATTATTTACTATTTCAAAACTTCTCACGAAAATCATTGTTCATTTATGGAAAATGACAGTTTTCCAGTTTTTGTCACAAACTTTGAAAAATCATAACTCTCAATCTACACATCCGTTTTAGCTGTTCTTTTGCTCATTTTAAACCTTATTGAGTCTACTATCTACTGTAAAAATTTCGTGGGAAAAATCAAACGTTTAACTATGAAAACAAAGCACACAAGAGTCTTTGTTTTACAAGAAAAAAGAGCAGGATCATGTTTTCCTTCTAACTAAATCACTTGGCAAAGCAGATTAAACCCACGAAAATTGAGGATAATGCTTAAGGAACTCACCTGATTTGATTCCCTAAAGCTTCATGATCAGCTCCTTCATTTTCTCCAGCCGTGTCTCTCTCTTCCCACGTTCTCACATTTTTTACTTAAGTTTTATTACGTCTCTCATTTCCTTTTCCCGAAGAAGCATGGCTCATCTGATCTTGCGTGACCGTGTAACACGTTGTGGTCTCTGCAGATTTTACATGTTTCAAATGGATATTAGAGAAATAGGATTATATATATGTTTTGCTGCCTCCTCCAACTGTCACGTATTGGGATACTTTAACAATTATCCCACTTGGTCCTCTTCCAAACCTTCATTTGCAATTAGGTATTTATCCCAATTAATTGCAAATATTGGAAAAGTGATCGATTAATTCCTTAATTCCATTTAAGGATTTTCTTCCTCAATTAAATATCTTTTGGCCTTGAAATATTATCTCTAAAATATTTAAGCCAAAGATTATTCAATAATTATTTATCCGCGGATTTATGGAAAAATATGCCTTAAATTCCAACAATTAGCTTTATAATAATTAAGGCCAAATTTTCCATAAATAATTCCATCATAATAATTCTATATCCTTGAAATATCATTTCATAATTTTCCCTTTTTTTTCCTCAAACGGCCAGCCTTATGGCCCTATCCGGAATGTCACTCCTCCCGAACCGCTTAGGCGCTCCACCTAATTTAGTCTTATTCTCAAGTTTCAATGCCCAAAATTCAGATGTTACACAAGTTGCATTAATATAATCCTAATCGCACACTAAGTGCACTTCAATAGTGTCTTAAGAGGTGATTGCTAGCTATGTATGTTAGTAGGAGTAATCACTAATTAAGAACACTAGACTCAAGTGTTTGCTTGGGGTTTTTCATCCAAACTTAGTGAAAATATACTCATACATTTAATTGAATTATAATAGTCACTACTCCATTTTCAAGAGTACTCATTTGCATTTCATACCCATTTTCATACTTCATTCCATTTTATAAAAAAATACCAAAAACAACCGTTAACATTTAATTAAATTGCATTCCTATTTTAGTTTATTAATTTGAAAAGAAACAATTTTCCCTTTTTTTCATTGCATTTACATTACTTAAGAATTAATAAAATAAAGCTCCTTAAAAATAAAGAATCTATTCTAGATTTGCCTATATGCAATCCTTGGTTGATTTTTTTTTTTTTTTTTGGACCTAAGACTACCCAAAGGCTAACGATAAAAAGGCCCTCATCACCCATTCAAAATTTATTTACCAAATGTACTAGAAATTTATTTAAGGAGTAAGGTGAAATCTATAAAAAGTAGGTACAGTTCTTTTTTTAGTTTTGTGCAACATATTTTCAGCTTTATAAAATGGAAGACATTTTTACATAACTGATTCAAGTCATTCGTCAATTAGTCAATTGGAACTTTAATATATTATAATATGGGGAGCATACAGACTGTTGGATAATGACCAAGCTTTCATTTTACACCGAAACATAAAGGAAAAGAAAAATAACTAAAAACAAGAAAGTTGAAGAACAAATCAAATCTCGTTCATTCACCATCCCAATTGAAGAAACCTCGCCAGAGGAGAATTTCTGCTACTTTCTCCAACCATCTACATAATCAACCAAAGTCATCATATATTCTAGAATAGATAGGCCTATATAGAAATAACATATGTCACAACGCAACTATTCACCATGTTCTCGGATTATATTTACCATTCGAAAAGAGGAAAACAACACAATTTTTGGCAAAAAAAAAAAAAAAAAAGAACTATTCACTAATTTATGACAATGCTCTATTCTCTTCAACTAGCTAGATGGGAGAGTTACGTTGCATTAATTGTGAGATTCAGAGAAACGAATGTAGCTTTGAGAAATTTTTTTGAATAAAGATATATAAAAACTTTGAACTTATCATAATAAATAGTTCCTCAAGATTGACCATACATCCTTAATGCAATGCACAACAACAATAATCCGGCGAATGAATAATCTTATTATCTAATCAGGGTATCACAATTATATAATCAAATTGTTTACCTATTAGCCTTGGAATCTTCTCTTTATCTTTGTCTTCAAAATAGCAACTTCAACATAAATCCAATCATTCATGTATTGGAAGAAGTGAAAAAAAGGAACGCTTCCATGAATTATTGAGAATTAAAGTCCCACAAACTCCCCCAGAAGCCAACAATGAAGCCAAGAGCCATGCTCACAAAAACCCAAAGCTTATGAGATTATCATCTTCACTTGCATCAATGTTATGTGGATTGGGATTCAAACATCCTTCTGTGAGTGGTGGGCCACAAAGCCCCTGATTTCCCATATAACTGGAAGCATCAAAGGTTTGAAGTTGGGTGGCAGTTGGAATCTTTCCGATAAATTGTTGAAGGATAAGTTCAAGACACTGAGAAAACTAAAATTTGAGAAGCTAATTGGAATTTCACCAGAAAGAGAGTTCCTTGACAAATCAAGTGATTCCAATCTTTCCATTTGACCCATGTTGAAAGGAATGGGTCCTTTCAAATTATTTCTAGACAGATTCAGGAAGCCAATGCCACAAGTGTAGCTATGGCACTTGGGAATTCTCCTGTTAAGTAATTGCAAGAGAGATCAATGGTTTTCAGGAGTCCAAGAATCTTACCGTACTCAACATATTCTCCTTTCCATGACAACGTTGCTGTGTCCATCAATGATAATTCACTGAAGTATCCATCAACAGGGTAAGAAATTGCTAGGCTCCTAGCTGTCATATTTGACATCGCGCTCAAATTACCAAAGCAATGAGGTATATTTCCTGTTATATTATTTCTTGACAGATCTAAGATTTGAAGATCTTGCAAATTACAAAATTTTTAGGAATGCTTCCTTGAAGCTTATTTGCTTGCAAACGTAAACAAATCAAATTGTGCAAGTATCTCCCTATCCATGATGGCAATTTTCCATTCAAATTATTCTGTCCAAAATCAATGAACAGCAAGTTCGAAGAATTCATCAAAGATGGCAAATTTCCAGAGAGGTTATTGTTATTCAGATGGATACTTTGAAGATTGTACAAAGTACCAAATGAATTCGGTATTGCCCCATAGAAATGATTGTTTTCTAATCTTAGAACACCCAAGGATGGAAGTTGCTCCCAACAATCAGGAAGTTTTCCAGACAAAAAATTGCCTGAAATGTCAAGATAATATAACTCACCTTGAAAAGTTTCACAAATGGAAGATATGTTGCCTGAAAACATATTATTCGAGAGAAGCAATGCTACTGCATTCGGTGGAAAATGTGGTAGGGGACCGGACAAATTGTTGAAACTCAAGTCCCAAATATAATCTGCATTTGTCAAGCCTGATTTTGGCAACTCCCCATAAAGTTTGTTATGGGAAATATTCAAGTTTGTTAAAGAATTAAGCCGAAGCCATTGAGGAATTGAATCCAAAATTGATGCATTTGAAATGTCCAACCTGTGAAGCTCCCTTTGATGTTTCAACCACCTTGGAAAGTGGGGACCGAAATTGCACGATGACGCTGAAAAGCTTTGCAATTGAAAAGATGGCACCCAATTCGAACTGAAGTTGAAAAAAATTAAATTTCGTGACACATCTAAAGCTGTCAACTTAGAGAGATTTGATAGATGTGTTTCATTAATAACACAATCCAACCTATTTGAAGAAAGCATCAACACATCAAGGTTTGGAACTTGGCCAAGAGCACTTGGATGAATATTCCCATTCAACCTATTGTTTGAGAGATCTAAGTACTTCAATGATACAAGTCCAGCAAACACCGGCAATGGCCCTGTTAAATTGTTATCGCTCAAAAGCAATAGGGAAAGGTAAGGTAAGTGCCCAAATGATTGTGGCATTGACCCATGAAGACTAGTGTTCTGAATACCTAGAAACACCAGTTTGGAAAACCTTGAAAAATCGGGAAATGGTCCACTAGCAAAAGGATTGCCTGATAAACCCAAGACCTCTATACTATTTTGAGCACACCCCAACTGTGGTATCCAATCACTTAATTGACCTAAAAAATTGTTGTTGTCCAACGCTAAGGTTTTCAATCGGCACAAATTTTGGATGGATTTTTGCATGCTACTCTCGAGTTTATTGTTTGCAAGATAAAGAAATTCAAGAGAAGTGGCATTTGTGAAAGCATCTGAAGGAATATGTCTCAAAGAATTGCCAGAAAGATCTAAAGATTCAAGAGAGTTCATTTTTGAAAAAGCATCTGAAGGAATATGTCTCAAAGAATTGCCGAAAAGATATAAAGATTCAAGAGAGTTCATATTAGAAAAAGCTTTGGGACTAATAAGTTGCAAAGTATTTGAATCAAGATTCAACGTTTCAAGGGAATTTATATTCAGAGCATTTGGAGGAATATAATTCAAAGTGTTAAAAGAGAGATCAAGATCTATTAAGACCTTGCTAATGTTAGATAAACAGGGTAGGATTGAAGATTCTAAATAATTGCGTGAAAGACAAAGGACTTTGAGGGCAGTGGAAGAGTTAGTGTGGACAAAAGATGCTGGATTGACATGAGACATAAGAGCGCATTGGTCCAAGTAAATTTCAGATAGAGCAGGAGCTTTGGATAATGATGATGGCCAATCAATAGCTTGACTTAGATTATTGCGTGATAGGCTAAGATATCTCAAAGAAGAAAGGTGAGAAATCCACTCAAGATCATTCACAATCAAATTATTATATCCAAGGCAAAGAGTTTGCAAATTGGATAGATTTTGCAGTCCACGAGGAATAGTTCCTCCAATTGAACTACCAACAATATGTAACTCTCTTAGTTCACCAAGCGAACCAATGCATTCTGGAATTTTGCTCCCTTTGAAATTGTTGAAATTGAGATTCAAGTAAGTAAGATGCTGCAAATCACAAAATGAGGAATCTATATTACCAGAAACAAGAGAGTCAAGATCGAGCTTGGTAACATGACCTGTCAAATTACTGCATGATACTCCACTCCATTGACAGCAATCAACTTCAATTTTCCAGTTGGACAACATGCCGGACGCATCAGTAATGAAACCATGTTTTAACTTGAGAAGAGCTTGCTTATCTGTTTCAATGCACCTGATCTTCATATTGGAGTATCCTTCACAACAAAAGAAGCATAAAACACCAACAAGCCAAAAGAAACTAATCTTAGGGCTGTCCATGATGATGAGCTTGCTTAATTGGAATTCTTTTAATTTGGATAGTAAGAATAGCTAGGGAAGAGGTATGTCCTGTGGAGTGAATGATTCATGAGATCATTATTTATAAACAAGTAACGATCACCAAGTTTTTTAGATGATTTTATTTTAGCCAGTAAAATTATTGGCATTAATGTGATAAATATTAATAATTCAATAGATGAATAACTTGAAGTTAAATTCATTATTTGGTTGGAAATTTTTATTCTTGTCGGGCCGTACATATTATGAGAAGGTTCATGACGGCCTAGCTTGGACCAAGATCCAAGTATAAAATATGAATCACGCTTAATTCCTTTTAATTTTATTAAAATTATTATATTTGTTGGATCGTCTGAGTCTCATGCATTCAGTAAAACCTTAATCATCCACGTAAATCAAGTAGAAAGAAATACTCCAAAATAAATTTCAATGACAAAATTAAATAGTTACATATCAAAATATAAGACTTACAGCCGCTGTATGTGTATGCTTATGTTGCATTAAGACCCATAAACACAACTTTGACTTGTCAGAACCAGAATAAGGAAAAATTGCTGAAAAAAGTCCCACATTAAAATTTTATTACCCAAAGCACATAACGATCCAAGTTCTTGCTTGAGTGGGTGTAACTTATTTATCTTCAAGAGTTCAAGTGATACAACTCTTCTTTAACTGTGCACATCATATCTTCAGCTAGTGCAAATGTCTCATGTTTTATCCATACTTAACTATATGTAGCACATAGAATCGGATCAACTGAAAATAGGTTGCATCTGGATCCATAACCAATTAAGTTTCAGGTACCGTTGGTCAATAAATGTTGCAATAGGGCATTTTTTCAGTATAATTCTTTACCTTTTTTTTTTTTTAATGAATACGGGCTGAATTTCATTGGTTGAAAATTTAATGAGTGAGCAAAATTGGAACTGGGTGTTAATTATATGGACAAAACTAGAAAATAAGTATTAATTATCTTACAAGTGATTTATATTTTTTTACCAAGCTACTCTCTAAAAATGCTCTATATTGTGGACTAGAAGGAGTATGTATTTTCTAAAACATTCTAGTTATTCTCTTTAATTTTATCATTACCCCTTCCCCTTAATTATTGTTAAGGGAGTATCAATAAGGGTAAAATAGGAAAATATTGATAAATATGTCTTACATTTAGTACCAACATGAACCCTTTGAATATATTTTATATTAAAGACTGGAGGGAGTATCATTACCTAAATCCTTTTTAACATATCCATTTGCATAATCTTACTGGTAATCAACGTGCATTAAATTTATCAGGTTCTTCTCATTTCACCAATAAAAATTTTAAGATGGGACTTTTCCCCAAATTTTCTATTTAAGGACCCACAAAGCAAAAAAAAAAAAAAAAAAAAAAAAAAAAAAAAAACATGCGTGAACGTCGACGGTGGGGGTGATTTTTACATTTCCATAATTTATGCTTTATTAACATTACTTTATGTCATTGCCAAAAAGTCAAAGGAAAGAAGACATGAGAAGGAGCAAAGCAGAGAGCTCATTTTCTTCCATCCGTGTTCCTTCCCTAACTACTCTTTCCATTCAAAGAGATAAATGCTGTTATTGCCTCTTGCATGTGCCCAACTACTTGGAAAAATGAATGTGAAACTAAGGAAATTACTACTTCATTCTAAATAATTTCTCATCCTCATTCAACTTTCCATGCTCCTTCCCATATGACTTCAACTTGTATCACCACAGTAAAGTCAGCTTGGCGTAAAGACTCCGAGTATTCTCTGAATATGGCAAAATAAACAATATAATATTTCTCTAAATTACAAATATGTGTGGATATAATTAATCCACAAATATTACCTTTTGAATTTTAGACTGTCAACTAATTTATAAAAATGATAGAGATAGAGGTGGATGTTATAAAGCCGTAGCCCGTAAGGGACATGTCAAGTGTGGGGGTAAAAAGTTAATGCATGTGGGGCTGGCAGGAGTTACGTTCAATCAATTGAATTTTTTTCAAAGTAGTTGGGCCCCATTATCACCTGTGTTTTTTTGTTGTGCAAATTTGTCATGTGTGTTTTGGCAGATATTGAAAGGAAAGGAATCGTATAAAAAGGGGCCCACATGCTTCCTTCCATGCTCGTTCCCTCACCCCCAACACCGATGACTATTTTTTGACTGAGCTTTTGGAATTTTCTAGTTAAAATTTGAAATTTAGAAAGTTATTTATAAAAAATTAGGGTGATGTAGGTGATGTGGTTTTTAAGGTATAAAAATAGACAATGATGTGACTTTTGAAGGTGTAAAAATGGATGATGACATGGCGGCTTTCAAGGAGCAAAAAATATATATTGTTTGGCTAAAAGAGTGTCTAATACCAAGTGTTTTTTTTTGTGATGCAAAAATACGGTTTGATCGTTAGACTTTTTTTTTAAATTTTAATATCACTTATTCAAGATCTTGAAATATTTTTTTAGTATCATTCAAGATATCATGGAAAAAAGATACACACACTAGTTTGACTTGACAGGAATATAACTTTTCTCGTCGGTCAATTACGAAGGCCGATAATATGCGGTGCTAACGCCAACGATGTAAAGCTAAATGCAGGCCAATGCTTTAATCCAAGGTAGATAATGTCTCTTTTATATATTATTCTACGCACAAGGAGACATAGATACTATAGTAGCCATTATTGTCAAACTTGCAAGTTAACTCTCCGAGTTTATCATTTTTACGTTTCTAATTTACCAATTCGAGTCGAGTCACTAGTAAACTTGTCACCGTTGTAAACTCGGTTAAATTTACGAGTTTATACACCGAGTTTATCGTTTTTATGTTTCTAACTTACAAAGTCATGTTAACTCTCCCTTAAACTTGTGTTAAATTTTTTTTATTTGATCATGCTCAACGGTTTTATATGAGTTTTATAAAAATTTCTTTGTAAAATATGGTAAATTTTGAATATTAATGGATTTAATTTTTAATTATTTGGATGTAAAATATATTTAAATCAAATTGTTGCATTTTTTAAATTGTAATTATTTCTTATACACTATTAATACATATTTAATAATGAAAGTAGTTCGGAAATCCCTTTGCAACTTCCTGGACTTTAGGGAAGAAAAGGTTATTTGCTATTGGCTCACCTTTGTATCAGGCCTTGGTATGTCCTATACATGATTTGCCATGACGGTTTTGGCAAGGTTAAGAATGGATGGTACCTTTTAGGGTTTATGATTCGAGTTCATGTCATTATCACGAAAATTTAAGAACTTAAACTTCCAATTTTAACAACCTTGATAATAGCTACTAATAAGAGAAAAACAATATTTTCCTCCAATATCCGCGTGCGATATGTATTACAAAAGAAGAATATAAGAACATCAATATTTTTTGAGATTTTTCCCTCCCAAAACCTTGATGAAATCCCATAACTATCAATCAATTTAATAAACTAGATTATTTCACCATAATATTGATGAAAGCAATTAATTTGTTGATGACCTATTCAATTCTTTCAATCTTGTTTCATCGTTAATATATACATACGGAACATTAACGCTCCATTTGTTTTAAAGTAATGGAGGGAATGCGGAAGGAATATTATTATGAGGCCAAAGGGTCAATAATGTTGATTATGATTAATTACTCATTTGGTCTTATTTATAAGGCATAGAGAGAATGAAATTTTTAGACCTATTCATAAGCTAAAGAGAGAAATTTTTTATATGAATGTATAGTTTTATCCTTCATTTATTTTGTACCGACTTTGTTCTCATGGGTTATATTGTTTATTAAATAGGGGTAAAATTAGAAAGTTGTAGAATTTAAGGCAAATTTAATTAAGCTTAAAATTTCTTTTGGTCTACGTGAAACATGTTGTAAGTGACTTATAAATATGATCCGAGGACTATGTAGTAACACCGCATGAGGCATACAGAAACAAAATACATAAAAACGTCTTAAGATAATCCAAAAAGTATGAAATTAACAAATCTTTATTTTGTTATACATTTACATACTTTATTAGGGGATTTTATCATAATTATTGAGCTTTAAAATGCCTTTATTATAATTTGTTGGAATTAAGAGTAAATGCATTGAATTAGAACTAAAACAAGCAAATCCAAATGTCTTGAGAAATTACAAATCTAAGAATTCAATTTCAAACTGAAAGAGATTTGAGCTCCACACTACTACAAAAAACGTTTTTGGCCTCAAAAAAGACGCCCTTTTTTTAAGAAAATGAAGTAAAAAATAAAGCCAAGAGCCGGTATTTTGTAATTATATGTGATAAAATTGACTTTTTGGCATCTAAGTTTAAGACTTAGACTAAAGTCATGCTTTTGGAGTCTAAGTTTTAAACTTAGACTCAAAAGTGATTCAAAAAGGTAAATGAAAATCCTAGCGGAAAAAGCATCACTTTCCACGCGCTTTATTCACCACTCTCTGAACCCTCGAACCTTACCCATTCTCTCGAACCTCATGCAATCTCTCATGTAATACCCAAAAATTCTTTTTATCTTAAATACAATATTTTGATAAAAAAGCCTATTTAAAATAGGTGAATATGCTGGTCTCAAATTTGACATTTGTTTATTCTATTTTCTAGGATTAGAATAACCAATGATTTAATAAATTTTGTTAGGCATCATAAAATACCATAAAATATAATAAATACCATATTAAGCTATGGTTTATGTAGAATTTAAAAGAGCAAGAAAGTGTTATGAAAATACCTAAATAAATTTAGAGAAATCAATGACAATTAATTACCAACTAAACATTCACTAAATTAAATAAATTGTGCAAGTCTTCATAATTAAAGGACCATAAACACCAATTTTCATAGTTTGTTAAGAGACTAAATTTTCTAATACCCTATAATTAATTTTAGTTCATATTTATTTCATAGAAGGCCATAAAGAATTATCAAAACACTTGAACAATTAAGGGGCAATTGCTAATAATTAATGAGCAATTAAAATTACACTAATGGAATATTTAGGTAATTCTTTAACAATTGATATTAATAGCCATTAATTAGAGGTGTATTAGGCTAATTAAAAGTCAAGAACCAATAAGGGATTAGGATTGGCACTAATGAATTGTTAACAATCGAAATCACCCATGAACCAATAATGCAACAATCAAAAGATAATTAAGCTTTTGATTAAGGTGTTAATCAAATGTTAATCAAGCTTTGAAAAGTCAACAATTTCAACTATGATCTAAGGGCCAAGATTTAACCTCATAAAGCTTATCTAAAGGCTCTAATTATTATGATAAAGCTTAATCCTTGTGACCTAAGCTTAACCAACAGAGAGAGAGAAAAAAAATTAATTGAAGCAAATTTGATAATGGTTTGAAATCCAAGAATATCTCGATGTACACAAGAAAAACTCAAAACAACAAATAAAGTGAGAGTTTATACAAATTTAAAAAGTTGTGAAGAAGTAGGAACCCGTAAAAATATAGGACTTATCTTCAACCCACATAATTTAACTCGAAAGTAAGCCTAATAGTAAAGGCTATTTTTGCAAACGCTTAAGAATAAGCTTAGTACAACCAGGGAATCTCATTCGACCATAACTGGATATCTAACTACTAATCAAAAAGCATACTTAATTTAAGAGTATTGGTAATTGATCAAGCAACCAAAAATAGATTTCATTAAATTAAATTAATTCTCAAAAAGCAAAAACTTAGAGATTAAGTTAGGGTCTTCTAATCACATGGATGGATGATTAAAACTTTTTACTAAGTTTAGATCCAAGGGTTAAGAATGAATAAAAGTTGTTAGGTAGTTAACCTCAAAATTTGCTATAAATAGGAGGTAGTGTATTCATAAATCCTCACCAATTCACAAAGCAACAACATCTGAAATGTAGAGAGAAAGTGAGAGTGAGGTCTTGGAGAAGAAGGAGCAAAAGTTCTTGGTAAGTTCTCTAATTTCTCTAGCTTTAAGTTCTTTAAGTTCTAGTTCTTAAATTCTTAGATAGAAGTAGCTTAGATCTTAAATATGCTAGGATAATTTTATTTACATGTTTTATGGTCAAAATTGGCTTTATTTCGAAAAATTTATGAATAAGAAGTTATGGCAAAATTTCTGGAAGAAAATCATCAAAGTAACGAAGTTCGCGAAATTTCATCTGGTTTCAGAATTTCTAGAGTCAGTGATGAAAACGCCAGAATTTCATATTGAAAATAGGGTCAAAAAATTCTGAGAACATTCATGGTTAAGATAGACATATATGGATTTTTAAATATGCCAAGAACATGTCCAAATGATTTCTGTACAGGGAGATAAAAATCCTCAAAGTTAGGCTACAAATTTCTAGAAAAAGTCTGGGCAGAGGTTCAAAACTTAAAACCTGGGAGTGATTCGTGTAATCTCGGCAAAGGTGATTATTTTTAATTGAAACTAGACATCCTAAGGATTCCAAATAATTTTACGGATCCTCTTTTCAATTTTGTTAGAATTAATTATGATTTTTCAAAGTTAGACGAAATGCTGCCCAGATTTGTACCAGCGTTGTTCTACGAATTTTGAAGGAATAAAGTGAAAAAAATAAATGTTGCAAGGGCAAAATAGTCATTTGTGACTAAGATATCTATTAGGATATTGTTTGGGAATTAATAAAATGCGATATTACCCTCATAGGATATCTGTGAACGCATTTTCGATCGACAAACGCATCGTATTCATCAACGAAGGCACGTCATCGCATCGTAACACTAGCTCTGATGCTTATTGTATGATTATATATGATTGTTGTGTTCATCGACTAAGACTTACATACGTGGTTATGTCACATACGAGGTTATGTTCTAACTATTGCTGTAGCATACGTGGTTATGTTACATACGCCGTTATTATCTTACATACGTGGTTATGTATTTCTAATCATACATCTCGCTATGGGCTTTTGTATTGATTACTGTTGTAATGTCATGAATATCTGTCATACATAACTGTTACATAAGCATGAGGTTAACCGTTACCTGGGGTCCGATGGGTATTGGACCTCAGCTCTTACCATAGCTTCAGGTTCGGGAATCAAGGACTGAAGAAAGGAGTAAGCAGAGTAGACAGCACACGTAAAGACCCGCCTGTAGATCCTATTTCTAGACTTGTACTGTTATGACATTACACGGATAAAAATGTACTGTACATTATGAATAGACGAATATGCCACAGCTAATGATATATCGCTTACTCACTTTACTTGCTCCGATGCTCTACTCGATGAAAAAAAAAAATTATTCCGCTTTTTGAAAATGGGATGTTACATCTCACACCTCTCACCAACCGGCCATGGCCGCTACCCGCGCCTACTTACGCCCGTCCGTCGTCACCCGGGCAGTCCAAGCTTTGTCTTGTCCGCCCGGTTCCGCTCGAGGTCACTTTTTCTCCCATGGCACTGTTTGTTTCTTCTTCATTCGTCCAGTTCTACCCTGCGATCGATCTCCTTCTTCGACCATTTCAGATTTATGCATTCATCTTCTTCTTTTACCTTTTTCCTCATTTGATTTTATCAATTCCTAATGGTTTTTTTTGTTTTGCAAAAAAAAGCAGATGGCTGCTCGTCTGGCTATGGTGTTGCCCCGATTCTCGGTTCCCTCGTCTCTGTTCATCATGTTTAATTTTACTTTGATATTCAATGATGTGTTCGGATTTTTTTCCCGATCCGAAATTTCTCGCATCTATATTTAACATCGTCACCGACACCATCCTCATCTGTTTTGTTTTTTTTTAAAAAAAATACTTAAGACGTCTAATTTAAAAATAGGACTCCTTAAGTTTTCTCCGGCGCCCCCCGTATATACTTCCCCCGAAAAGGACGCCAAAAGTACAAAATAGGACTCCGTATCCCTATTTTGTAGTAGTGCCAAGACTAACCTTGAATGTCTAATGGTACACACCGAGGTTGAACCAAAATGTGTAACCGTTAATGGGAGTCAGATCGTACACATCAGGTGCAGAGCATTGATCCCGAACCTCCTGCGTTATTCATCCTCCTCTTTACTCCAAGTTCCATTAGTGCTTGCACTTCCGGGCGACCACATCTCCCTCGTCTATGACTTCGTGAATGGTGCTAATCTCTTTGATTGTTTGCGAAATAAGAACCTTAACTTCACAGTCGTGTCGAATTGGAAGTGAGGAGTACATTAATGGGCAGAGGTATTGAGGAAAAGGGAAGGTTTAATGGGACAGCTTTTGGCATCCCTTTTTGTTAATGTGACACTCAATATATCAAAATTCCCATACATAATTACAAAAATACTACCGTCATAATTTTTTACTTTCCTTTTTGAAAAACATAAGTTTTTTAGGGAAGTAAAATCCATTTCTTGTAGTAGTGTTTCTTGTCTCGGGCATGCGCACAAAAAATGCAGCGCATCAATGTATAATCTATACACTCAAAGAGATTCCAAAGTATCAAGTATGAACCAACTTCAAAACTTGTCTTTGCTCTAAAAATCTTTCAAAATCCATCAAGAATAACTTGGAGAAGTAGTTCATTCTCTCCGAAATGGGGTGCAAAAGCAATGATGCATGATATTCACAACAAGACAACCACAATTTAAAGCAAACAACCACAAATTTAGCAACCAAGTCTCTCAATCTAGGAATTGATGCAAGAAATCAGCAATAGACCAACCCAAAGTAAATGTAGATGTATGTTATTTATATGCAAATAGGCAAAAACAAAGGAAAATCAAGATATTTAGTTGTTTTTCTAAAAAAAAATTGATGCAAATCACTTTGAAAACCAAGTTGTTAGTATATAGGTGTCCTAGAGATAATCTATTTTATCATATGAACACCTTGTATTATTTAGTTTTTCATGATTTATATATTTGAGCACACTTTATTGTTATCATATTTATGTCTCGCCTACATTTTACTTAAGGTTACCATGTGTTTAAAGATAAAGGTCATAAGAATAGAACATGTGTTCACTCGAGGATCTATGATAAGGGTCATGATCATGAGGACTTAAGGACACTTCATGTCTATTTCCTCACTAGTACGACATCATCTACTTGTATAGAGATACAAGGTAGGGACTCATGGAATGCAGTGCATAGTGATACCTTAGTTGATGTGGTGGGTGGATCTATTAGAGATTTGATAGCACCGAATTGACCCACCAAGAGACTCTATAAGGATTCATTGTAGAGAGTATCGTTGGATTTGTAATGTCTCTCGCCATTTGGTATTGTGGATCGTCCTAGACTTGAGGATGTCATTAAACACTATGGCCTAGGGTTATACATTGACTATACAACTCTATCCGCCTAAACATGGGGAGAATAGTGTACTCTTGGTCAGTAACCCGAATACATGAGTATAGATGAACATGTCGAAAAGACACACAAATCCCTACAAGAATTATTCATTCACAAGATTGGTATGGTTTGATGACTTCTACGATACTGAAACTATGCATAGTAAACAATAATGAAGAGTCAAGATCCGTCTAAGAGTTAATAGAAGAAGATTCCTAAAAAATTGGGATAGTCAACACATCTCTTGCTATTTGAGAAAGAATAAGGAATCTAGGAATATTCACCATCATCAAGCTAACATTATTGGATATAACTTATGAAAAACCAGAAATTCACAAAGTCAAATCAAAAAAAATGACTCAACACCATAGTCATCATCCTAACACTCTTCCAACCTTCTTTTCCAGCATGCAATCTTAAAGATCAAAATGAAAGTATGGATCCCCTCATACCTCTTAAAGGTCGGCTCAAATTTTTTAGCGCCTCTAACATCTAGAATTCCTCTTTGTAAAGACATCTAAGTATAATATTTTCTTGCTCTATATTTTGTCATCAACACAACTCTCTTCAAACTTTCAATCTAATTGGTG
Source organism: Acacia acuminata (assembly GCA_019022655.1). Lineage (NCBI taxonomy): Eukaryota > Viridiplantae > Streptophyta > Magnoliopsida > Fabales > Fabaceae > Acacia > Acacia acuminata. Next base: position 1,754,366 of record JAFJYI010000164.1, on the reverse strand, counting down.
ACGCTTAATAAAGCAAACAGCCTCTCTAACTTTCTTAACTTGTTATCCTACTTCTTTTAGCCCTTCAATGACAATCAAATTGATTATGTGTGCCACACATCTCATTTGCAAATACTAACATTTCACAATTGAATGCCCCCACCTTACAATTTTTCCTTTCAAATATTCAACCGGAACATCATAAAGCTAACATTGTCTAAAGTAATTGTGAGCACCCTTTCAATACCCCACTCAAACAAACACTTCTTTCAATTCCACTATCGCCCTTGTGACTAGACATAGGAATGAAATTAAAACTATCTTTTCATTGATCATGTGTCATTTATAAAAGAGGAGTAATACACATGTAATTAATTATTTGAATTGATGTCCAAGTGTAAGTAGTCGACAAAACCCTTTGTTTTTTGTGGTCCAAATAATCAGTTAGATGTCATTTTTTCCCGGAATATAAAAAGCTAAAACAATCGCGCTTATTGTCCATCTTGATGGAATTTTAAATCTGGGCTGGGAAAAACAACATAAAATTCTTAAACCTAACCCTCTCAACAAACTTAAAAGGTAATTCATCAATCATTAACATAGACGCCAAGGCTTTCCTAAGACCATCTTAGTCCAATTTCCAATTCTCAAGACCTAATTTATCATTAAACTTTATATGAGATTGTTTAAGTTCTTCAAGAGGGGGCCTCTGCTTAGAAACATTAATAATATGATTATTTAGTACGGTGGTTCCATTAGATTTTGGATCACTTAACAAAATCCTTTCCACAAGAATTGCACGTACCCCTTATCTTACCAACATCATTCATAAATTTGGTGAATTGGTGCCACACTTTTGATATTTTCTTAATAGCTTTCCTTTTTCCAGTGACAATTAGTGAAGGCTTATTGCTCTAACTTGCACCATCCCTAGTAGTTGCTTGAGCAACAATTTGGTCCGCCATAATTTCGTTGTTTCAAAAATTTTTAGTGCTACGAAGAAAAGATCAAAAGTGTAGGACCACTTCACCAAATGATGCTAGGGAGATAGGAGGTATGTGCAACTACCGAAAAGGATCTAGCTTGTGATCCAAAATCTAAATGCATTAAATAATCATATTATAAATGTTTCTAAGAAGAGGCCCGCTTCCCAAAACTTAAATCATCTCATTTAAGGTTCAATGCTGAAGATGATAAATTATATATTGTGAATTGAAAATTTGACCAAGATATTAGTGGGAAAGCCTTGGCGCCTATGCTAATCATTGATAAATTAGCTTTTAAGTTTGTTGAGGGGGTTGGGTTTAAGAATTTTATGTTGTTTGCCCAGCCCAAATTTAAAATTCAATCAAGACGGATAGTAGGGTATGACTATTTTAGCTTTTATATTGATAAAAAAAATGACACTTAAAGATTATTTGGACTACTTAAAAACAAAAGGTTTGTCTTACTACTAATGCTTGGAAATCAATTCAAAGAATTAATTACATGTATATTATCAAGCCACTTTATAGATGACACATGATCAATGAAAAGAGAGTTTTGAATTTCATTCATATGTCTAGTCACAAGAAAAGGGACATTGGAATTGAAATTGAGAAGTGTTTGCTTGAGTAGGGTATTGAAAACGTGCTCTCAATTACTATAAACAATGCTAGCTCTAATGATGTTTCAATTAAATATTTGAAAGGAAAAATTGTAAGGTGAGGGCATTCAATTATGAAATGTCAATATTTGCATATGAAATTTTCAGCACACATAGTATGATTGCTAGTGAAGGGCTCAAGAAGTAGGACAACCAGTTAAGAAAGTTGTTGCTTACTTTATTAGACAAATACCAATTAGAATGCGAAAGTTTGAAGAGAGTTGATGAGAAAATTCAGAGCAAGCAAATATTATGCTTAGATGTCCCTACAAAGAGGAATTCTACCTGCTTTCATCTTAGAGACTTAAAAATTTGACCCAACCTTTAAGAGGTATGAGGTGATCCATACTTTCATTCGATCTTTAAGATGTTGGAAGAATGTTAGGATGATGACTATGTTGTTGAGTTATTTTTATGATTTGACTTTACGAATTTCTGGTTCTTTATATGTTACATCTATTAACTTCTTCCATGAAATTTACAAGCTTTATTGTTTCTTGGATGAGTGAACAAAAAGCGATTTGATGGAGTTAGCTAATGTGGCAAGCATCATGAAGGAGAAATATGACAAGTATTGTGGAGATCCTACGAAGATCAATAAACTTCTTTATATATATTGCCACTGCTCCTCGATATAAGCTAGATTAGGTGCAATTTGCTTATGTAAGATGCATACACATGCTATTGGCAAAAATTTCAGGATGCATATTAAAGAACTCTTCATTTCTTTATATAATGAGTACAACAAAATCTTACTCCATCAACACAACAAAAGGGAGCATCAAATGACACACCAAATGACACAAGGAGATGATCTTGTTGATAATGATGACCCTAGTCTAAAAGTTAGAAAATTGCTAGACCACGTAAGATCCAACTCTTTACCCCTTCCAAACCACTCAGTATGTAATACCCTAAAATTTCTACTTAGCTTAACCACTATATTTTGATAATAAATACCTATTGAAAATAGGTGAATATGGGGTCTCAAAATATTATAAGCTTATTTAATTTAATTTGGGAATTTTCTCCTAGAATTAAATAAAACAGACCCAAATTTTCTAAGTTCATATTTAAACATAAAGAGCCATAAAATGTTATAAAATTACCTAAACCAATAAGAGGCCTTGAACATGGGATATTTTGAGATAAAGAAACACAAAAACAAGAGGCAATGAGGGGGGGCCACGGTTCTAGCTTGGAGAATAAGGAGGATATTTGGGATTTAATATACCATAGAACACATGGGTAATTAAAGTCAAAAAGAAGAAGGATTATGCTCATACATTTAAACTAGCCTTGTTGGAACAATGAGAGTCAAGTATTCTATCTCAAGTAATTAAGTCAATAAAGGTGAAACAATATTTGCACTAATTCTCATGATTAGTTCATAAATCAATTAACTACTATCAAAGGCAATTAAGGGTGAAGATTTAGTTTAAACAAACACAATGAAATCCAATGGTTATAAGTGATCCTACAATTAACCTAATCCTTGTAATTAAATTAGCAAATAATAAATCAAGAAGTAAATATTATGAATCCCTAGTTAATTAATTTAGATCAATAAGATTAGCATAAATAAAAGACAATTAGGGACCTTGGGTTCCATCATTTTTCACACCAAAACAAGCCACAAGAGCTGAATATAGAGAGAGGTGAGGGAGAGTAAGGAGCTTCTTGAAGGAGCCTAGCATTTGCAAGTAAGTTCTTTAAGTTTTAGTTCTTAAATTCTTAGATAGAAATAGCTTAGATCTTAAATATCCTAGAATAATTTTATTTACATGTTTTTATAGTCAAAATTATATTTATTTCGAAAAAATGATAAGGGAGGACATATATCAAAATTTTTGGAAGAAAATCATCAAAGTAACGGTTCGGCGAAATTTCATTGGTTTCAGAATTTCTGGAGGCAGTGATGAAAACGCCAGAATTTCATATTGAAAATATGGTCACAAAATTCTGAGAAAATTCATGGTTAAAATAGACATATAGGGATTTTTAAATATATCAACAACATGTCAAAATGATTTCTGTACAGAGAGATAAAAATCCTCAAATTTAGGCTACGAATTTCTAGAGAAATGCTGGGCAGAGGTTCAAAACTTAAAACCTGGGAGTGCTTCGTGTAATCTGGGAAAATTTGATTATTTTTACTTGAAAATAGACATCCTAAGGATTCCAAGGAATTTTACGGATCCTCATTTCGATTTTTTCAGAATTAATTATGATTTTTCAAAGTTAGACAAAATGCTGCTCAGATTTGTACCAGCGTTGTTCTACGAATTTTGAGGAAACAAAGTGGAAAATAAATGTTGCAAGGGCAAAAATAGTCATTAGTGGTCAGGATATCCCTTAGGATATTATTTTTAAATTAATAAATACGATATTACCATTATAGGATACGCGTGATCACCGCCCCGACCGTCAACGTACCGACAACACCGACGGGTACGGACGCGTACCGTAACACTAACTCGATGTTTATCGTATACCTATATGTGATGGTTGTATTCATAGATTGAGAATCTGTTTTAAAAAGTTATTGAGTATACATATACAGCTGTACACGGGTTATGGTATTGATAATGCCGTTGAGTTTTCCTAGCGCTGAGGACACGGATGTACACCGTGGCACTGGTGAATAGTGCACTATAAATAACGCTCATATGCAAGTAATATGTTCGGGTTATTATCTTTTATATGTGAATATTGCTGTGATATCATGAATAAACTGTCATACATACTTGTTACATGAACATGAGGTTAACTGCTACCCGAGGTTCAAAATGGGCATTGAACCTCAGATCTTACCATAGCTTCGATCCTGAGTAAACAGATCAAGACAAGGGTAAGCAACAGATGTAGGAACCGGCCGAGAAAGTCCTATTGACATGTACTTTACGACATCAAAAAAATTGTAACGTTGTTATAAGCACATACATTACAAAGGGATATTTATCGCTTACTTTTCAATATTATTTTACTTTCGATGCTCAACTCGATCAAGATACCGTGAAAACGCTTTCAAAATTGGGATGTTACACAAGATCCTAGGCTTGAACACCATGGACCTTCCAACTAAGTCCAATTTTATCAACAAAAATCATGAAATCCCACTAGGTTTCAAATCAAAAAAAAAATCACCAACAAGTCCAAAAAGTGGCTAAAAGTAATATGTTCTATTGACTCCACCTCCTGTCAACTTCCTTCATAGCTCACTAGGTATTGAACTTTTCAACATGGACAAACTTTACCTGACTATTCCTCTCATTAAAGGTGCTATCTTTGAAGAAATGAAATAGTATCTTTGATCCCGATCAGCCTTGTACACCTACTGCATAGTTCTTGAGCCTCTTCTTATTTATCACTACCTCCATGACGGTAACAACAAAGATTCCCACCTACAAACCATGCTCCAAAGGTTTTCATCCCTTCCAAATCAAGAAGAAAAACTTGGCCAAATCATCAAAGACCATGGACTTTGGCATATCACCAAGAATGCCAAGACACCCAATGTTTCTTTGTTCTCCAAAGACCTATAATTTAGATTTCCATGAAATGCTCTATACTACTAACCAAGCTCACTTCTATGAAGAGGCTTCGTAGCTTCTACACATTTTTCACTTATTGGTTTCTTCCTTTAGGCTTTAAACATGATTCTTTCACTTTGTATTCATGCTAGCTCATGGATCCCAAATTACTAAAGTGATTATCAATAATATTTTAAGCAAACTGAATAACAAGTCACCCTTTCATTTGGAAGGATTAATTGGAATTAATCATCATATTGAAAAAATTGAAGAGTTACAAAGTAAAGCTCGACAAGTGGGGATTTAGGGTATGGGTGGCATAGGCAAGACCACTTTGCTAGTGCAATGTTTGACAAGTTGAAAGAACAATTTGAAGCTTTCTTTTGTTTAAAATGTAAGAGTACAAAAAGAAATGATTGGTTTTGGTGTATTATAGGAAAATGTATGAATGCTTACAATTTAATATCAACTTTTTGTGAAGAGGTTTCAGTGTAAAAATTCTTCTAGTACTTGTTGATATTGATAATTCTATAGCAATTAAATATTTAACCAAAGTATGAGGTTGGTTTGGAGAAGGAAGCAGAATTATTATCACATCAAGAGATATGCAAGTGCTTAACAATACCTTCATATCAACAACATATCATATTCAGGAAAGAGAATTTCATCTACATCTATTAAGTTTGAATGCTTTTTAAGCAAAATGAGTCATTTAAAGACTATGTGGAGTTATTACATCACTGTAAAGGAAATCAACTAACTAGTACTATTTACAATAATCCACAACTAGTACGATTTACAAATCGTAATTCTAATGGATTTTGACTATCTACTGCTTTTTGTAATAACTCCAAATAACATTTACATAACTCATTTTGGTTAAAAGCATTCAAACTTAAGAGATGTAGAGCATAAGATAAGAGAATGCTTTTTTTGCTAAATATGATATGTGGTTAAAACAAAGGTATTGTTAAGCACTTGCATATCTCAAGATGTAATAATAATTCTACTTCCTTCTCTAAACCAACCACATCCATTGATTAAATCTTTAATTGCTATATAATTGTCGACATCATCAAATACTAGAAGAATTTTTTTACGCTAAAGACCATTCTTTACAAAAGTTGATCTTTAAATTATAAGCATTCATATCTGCATCTTTTAACAAATTTTTTAGGCATTTTCCTGTAATTCAACCAATCCAGTGAAAAAGCTTTAAACTCTTTTGTCAAACACAGCACTAGCAAGAGTAGTCTTATCTATACCACCCATACCTCAAATCCCTATAGCATGAGCTTCACTTAGTAACTCTTCAATTTTTAAATATGATGACCAACCACAACTAATCCTTCAAAATAAAATGATGACTTGTTATTCAATTTGCTCAAATTATCCTTAGCAATCATTTGAATGAGTTTAGGTTCAAGCCTAGCACAAATGCAAATTTAAAAATGTGTAGAAGCTTCCCCGATATTCTTTAAATGCCACCCAGGATAGGATTATAAGAATCAAGATAAGAGACTAGAACCAGAATCTGAGTTCTAGGGAAAAGGGAGGCAATCTAGAGTCAGAATCTAACTCCAGCCAACACAATACTTCGATCTGAAATATATCTTCATTCATAATCTTATAGAAAGAGAATACAATATATTTATAGAGTCCTAACTATAACTTCATATCATAACTTCTCTAAACAGATAATAACTAAAAACTACTCCTAACTTCTCCTAACATGTGTCTTTCTTTAAAACAGACACATGGAACCCTAACAATACCCTCCCCTTAAAAATAAGCCTTGTCCTCAAGGCGGAAAGAAGGAAATTCTGGCCAATGCTGACTCTGTACACTATTCATCATCCTCATTATCCAGCATCTCAGTACATATGAAACTGCATAAAGTAGCAGAATTTACTTGTTGGGGAATCCCTTGTAACTTGTATTTCTTTCCATCAACATAAAAGACCATAAACAATTGCTGCCCATTTGCCTCCACAGTGTTTAGTGAGGCTAACCATTTTATACCAAGGAACATATCCACACCGCCTGTGGAGAAGGAAAAAATCATCTTTAATTGTTATATCTTGAACCTTCACCTCAAGTTGCATATAGATGGAGTTACCTAAAACCATTCGTGCATCTCTTACTTGAACACTGAAAGTGGGAAGTTGGGTTAAAGGCAGATTCAGGGTTTGTATGAGTTTGTTGGAGACAAAATTATGTGAGAATCCACTGTTTATCAGAATTAGAACTGATTTAACGCCAAGCATACCTCTGACTTTCAGGATAGTATGCGAATTATTGCCTAAAATGGCATGAAGCGAAATCTCAGCCATATTGACGGTGGTAGGCGCTAATTCCTCTTCGGCTTGATCGATCGGATCATCTCTTTCGTCTGTTACGTCCATAATACAGAGCAATGTTGAGTTGCAGTGATGCCCAGGGGTAAAACGGTCACCACAATGAAAGCACAAGCCTTTGTCACGTCGGTTTTGCCATTCAAGTTCTAACAGGCGAGGTGGTTGCGGAAATCTCGGAGAAAATAGGGAAGTTGCCGAATTTGAGGATGTCGCTTAGGATAATTTGAATTTTGAAAATTCGCATATCCCCGATTTCTCGAATTATTCAAATTCGAATATCTCCGATTTGCGCCTGCACACAGAACCTCCTTGTTTAGCGGCATAATTTGATTGCATGGTTCCTCTTAAATGACGCTAATCCCGCCAATTTTGAATCAAGGTCAGATAATTATTGAACCGTGATTGAGAGCGTTGATTTCCCCCTAAATTGAATTTTAGCTTCAAATTCTAAAGCCAAACTAATACTTTTTATACACCGTGGGGGTTTTTGGATTTTACATCACCGATATTCCTCTTTTAATCGGTTGGGTGAGATTTAAGGGTTCAGATTTGGGTGTATTGGTGAATCATTCTCATAAGAAGAATTTAGTGTGTTCACCATGATAGCAAATAGGCTCAAGGATCAACCACTCTGATACCAATTGATAGGATTATAAGAATCAAGATAAGAGACTAGAATCAGAATCTGAGTTCTAGGGAAAAGGGAGACAATCTAGAGTTAGAATCTAACTCCAACCAACACAATACTTCTCTGAAATCACTACTACAGAAAATGGCTTTTGCTTCCCTAATTGGCGTCCTATTATTAAAAAAGGAAGTAAAAAAAAAAATGCGGTGGCATTTTTGTAATTATCGGTGACTTTTGAAGTCTAATATTTATACTAGAACGCCAAAAGTCCAACCGTGGCTTCAAAAGTAAGTGAAAAGTGCGGTAAAGCGGAAACTCGGGCCAAAAAGAAACTATTTTTGAGTCTAACTTTAATTATTAGACGCCTAATTTTTTGTTTTTCACCAAAAACACTCCCTTCCTCGTACTGTCTCCCGCGTGCCCGTCGATTTCTCATATTTCCTCTCAACCCTGTTCTGCCTTGTCTCTTCTCTCGCTCCACCGTTGCTTCGTCGTCCCCCTCTCCACCGTAGTTTCTCCGATCAACGTCCTCTCTCTCATCGTCCTCCTTGCCTCCTCTCTCACACCGTCGGACCTTCTTGGTCCTTCCCGTGGTCGTCGCCGTGGACTGGTGTCGCGTGCTCCAGATCCGTAGCATCCGCGACCCACAAGCCCACCGGCAACAGCGACAGCCGCGGCGGCATCTCAGGGCTGTAGATCTACAAATCTGCTTTTTTGTTTCTTCAGATCTAACGAATACCATTCATTAGCTATGAACCATTCATCCACAAAACCTGCACAAGCATCGCCATTCTCTCTTCCTTCCATTCTCTTATCTTCTCTAGCACCTTTACGTTCTTGTGATTCTAGGTTTTATTACTTCCATCTGAAAATGGGAATGGCCTCGAGTCCCAATTTCATGTGTTTGTGTCGGGTCAACTGACATGCCTTAATCGATCATAAGCTTATTGAGAGGCTCCTCGTTGCTGTGGAATATCTTTGTTCACTTCCAGGTGATACACGTACCTTAAATTTATAATATTGCTACAAACTTGTTGATTTAGGATTTGATTATTATTATTATATTTTGATCTGGATAGCATTCTATCTAATTTCCCAATGTCAATGAACTTGCAACTACCTCTTCTGGTTGACAAATCAAGTATACTAGAGGAAATCGGTAAAGTTCATGAACTTGGTGTGGTATGGCCCATTTTACATTAGTTTCCTATTTTAATTTATAAGTGAATAAATGCATTTATTCTTATGTTTTGTTAAGAAAAATTCCTATGATACATAAGCCTTAACCCTTTTTTGCATATTACAGGATGCCATTAACAATGCAAATTCAAGTTCACTGGAATTGCTTTTGAATTGGATTCAAGTACTATACTTATGATACTTTCATATTTGCTTCAGAAAATTTCCTGCAAAATCAACACTAATGAGCAATCTGTAATTTTTTGTTTACTTTTAGTACTCTTTTGCATTTCACACCAACAGCCATCTTCCGGTAATATTTCCCATCGTGTCTTGCAAGAGGCTTGTGAGTTAAATTTATTACGTAAAAGTTACTATCCAGAGCTAGCTTGAACAGGTTGATGGGCTGTATGGCCATAAAATTTTCAAACATAATGTTTGTCTTGTATTTATTTACCTGCTTGTATTGATTCTGAGTTTCATAGTATTATTTGCCTCTTGTTAAGTAGTTAGACTTACTGTAACTAGAAGCATGCAATTTGCCTAGTTTCATTATTGTGTATCCTTTACGGGTACTGCCATGCTAAGTACTAATTTTCTTTCCTTGCTCGAGCTTTGGCTGATGCATTTGAAATTTTCATGGAGTCATATGTTGAAACCATATTTCCTTATATTAATTATCTACATTTCGATCATGTTGGTTTCTCTTTTCCAGGCAGTTTGTGAAAATTATGATTGTGGGATTGGCGATTTTGATTCATTAGTTGATGGAAAAGCTATCTGGTGCTTACTTGATTATTATTTCTAGAAAGAACTTCATAGTTCCTGCTTATTGAAGGTAGTAAATCTTATTCTTTTCGAGATTCCTGCCAAAACTTCATTATTTAGAATCAGTAGCTTTAGTTTTTCTTTTTTCCTTATAGGAAGTCAATACAAAAAGTGTCAAGGAATCAATAATGTCTCGTCAATGATTATTCAGATGCAGTGTACAATTTTTAATGTCTCGTTTATTTGTTAATATGCTAAACCTATTTGACAAAGATCATGTCCTTGATACCATTAATTTGATGATAGGTCAAGTGACAATTCCTCCGATCGTTTGAAGGAATCAACTAAAAGTCTTAATTTTTCTTCCCTTGATAAAATCCATGTCTCGATTTGGTAAGGGTTCTCTATCCTACTTTTGCTTGTTGTAACACCCCAAATTCCATACTTCAAATTGTGTCGGTTGACACTTAGTCTTAGAAAAATCGACAGAGTTTGAGGTGTTACCACTCAGAGTAATGTGGAAACAGAGAGCATGCACTAATATTTAGACAATGAGTAACTGATATAAAATGCCCAGACATATGCTAATGTCCTGACATAAGCTGATATATTAAAAATTTCCCGAAGGAATATTCGTGTGATACAACAATACAGAGCTTGTATAATTACAATTGTTCCATGGTAACTATACAACCTTAAACCAAGCCTTAGGTAGACTTGGGGCAATGAACCTAACTCACCAATCAAACAATTTGGCCAAAGTAGGTGTCTAATGGAAGTCTCCCGACCACGGCGACTCACCGATCGAACCACATAGACGAACCCTTTCTAGACACCAAAAGGTTTGAAGTAACCTTATTAGATTCATGCCGAAGGTAGGTTCTTTTAAGCATCTCCGCATTTGCTTTGATCGGTGCTTCTTCACGGCTCCGTTCATCGCCGCCTCTTTTCAGCTCGTCCTTTGGTGCCTCTTCTCGCTCCAGCTTCCTTTCCCCGAACTATTAGTCGGGGCTGAGATTCAATGGAATTGAATCTCGTGTAATAGCTTAACCTCTATAGCATATATAATAATATATGACAATATTCATTACATATCAAGATCAACCATATATAGCACACAACACATGTAAGGTTACAACAATACATAAGCACATAGCAGATGTAAGCACAACATCAAATAGCACACAAAGCATGTGTAAAGTTTGCAACGTTTGCACTAACCAAAGTGCCACGACAACTCCTCGTGTCATCAAGACTAGGAAAACTCAACGGCATTATCAAGACTATAACCCGTATAAAGTCAATGTATAAACAGGATCTAAGCCTCATAAACTTAGCCACGGTGCATGACCCAAGACCAAGTCTTGTCCATGACTTCATGAATCAATCAATCATATATAATCATACAAGATATGGGCGATTAAAGTTACTAGTATGCGAACGTACCTTTCTCCATGTAGTTAACAACATGTCCGACCTCTCGAACCCGATCTCCGACTCCGATATCCTATATATTATCGTCGGATTATTATATGATATTGTGATAAATATCATATTGCTTAGAATAATATCCTAAAGGTGTAATTTACCTTTCTACCCTTGGTGGATTTGTTATTACATTTTTACCCTTACATGTTCTAAAAAACGCAAGGTTGGATTTTCTGGGCAGATTTTGCAGCAACTTTGGAAAATCATAATTAATTCTTAAAAAAATCGTTTTAAGGTGCTGAAAAATTCCTCATGACCCTTGACATGTATATTTTTAAGAAAAATATTTCTAAAATCTAGAACATCAAGAATAATTCCCAGCTTAATATTTTCTCAATGCTGTCCAGATTTTATCCCAGAAAAATAGCATAATTTCAAAAATATGTTACTCCTTGTGCAGAACTCAAAATGCTTCATATTTTATATATTTGGAAAGCCCTACATGTCTAATTTATTCATGTAAAATTTCATGATTTAAATACTTCATTTTCTACATAAAATAATAGCATCTATTTTCGCTGCCAGCAAAGGATTTACACCGGCAGTTTTTCCAAACTTTTATCACAATGATATATTAATTCTAAAATTATTTCTTACCATGTTTTCCACTCCATTTTGCGTTTTAAAAGCAATGGAGATGTCCAAACATGAAAAGGAATATTTCTAACAATTTCCTAGATTAAACTACTATTTTACTAAAAACCAAAAAGCTTAAACTCAAGAACTAAAAACTAGAGCTCAAGAACTTACATTTGGATCTTGAACTCCTTCTCCCTTCTTCAAGAAAACTCTCACTCTCACTCTCTTAATCAAAGGGTCAGAGGTGTTTGTGAGTTTTGGTGTGAAGAAATGAGGAGGGGAACCTTGCTATTTATAGAGAAAATTTCAAGGCTAAAATGGTAAACCGAAGGTGTTCCAAATTCACTTCTTTCCTTTACACCATTGGATGAAAAGCACTTTATTAAACTCAATCCAATCCCTCCATAACCTTGCCGACATGCCCCTTATTCAGCCACCATTTAATGTGTTTTTTGTAATACCTATACCATGATAATTATCTATCCGGAATACTATATTTTAGCAAATAGTACCTATTTGGAAATAGGTGAATATGTGGTTTTAAAACCTTTAGGATACTTATTCTATTGTCTAGGGAAATTTCTAATGAAATTAGAGGGATTAAAGTGTCAAAATCCCTAAATGCAATTATGGGCCATGAAATGCCCTGAAAATATTATGGTAAATCCCAAGAGGCAATAAAATATTTATTGAAAATTAGAAAGTATGTTGTCTCTAATTTTAGGAATTTTTGGGATTATTTCCCTTGAAAAATAATGAGGCAAAATTAAATATAATTTTGGGGAGCATAAGTTGCCCCATGATTTTTAATATGATATGTGGGACATAAAATACCAATGTCAATGAAATAGTTGTGAGAAAATGATTAATCATAATTAAGAAAATTATCAACAATTAAGAAGTGATTAGTTAAGTAATTAATGGCTAATTGTTTAAGCCGAACAAGAGAATATTTAAGGTAGATTATGGAAAATCCTTTAATTAAGTGTTTATGGCTAATATTAGCATAAAGTGTGCTTGCTAATCAATTAGAAAAGATTAAGAAAAATTGGTGAGATTAAAAACATGAAAACCCTAGATCCTAAAAGATTGCTAATCATGGAATTAAGGCTCTAATAAAGCTTCTAGCTAATTTAGATAAATAAAAAATAACAATAATAATAAAGGGAAGAGAAAACCAAAGTTTGAGTGTGAAAAGGGTTGTGGGTTTTTCAAAAATAATATCATGATATTTTGTTAATTAAATAATAATATAATTAAGATATTTGTGGAAGAACCAGGTTGGATAAATGAGAACCGATAGAAATTAAATCCTATCTAAAAACCATGAACTAAGTTTCTTAGGTCGACATATCACAAACAAGTGAATTTTTGTCCAGAAGTGGTGTTAGCGGAAGTCATTTCCGTAACCTATGGGCGAATAAGGGATCGATGAAAAGATATTTTGTAAACAAAGGGCAGATAAGAAAAGTGAGAACCAATGGAAAATAAATCATAAATTGAAATCCTTGAACTAAGTAGAAAACAACTGGACAACGGAATTAGCATTACCCGAAGTAATTTCTGTAACCGACAGCGTCTGTCTGAAAATGTTCAACAGACAACGGAATACCCTTAATAGGATCAAAAATTTAGTTAAGTCAGATATTTCCAAAGAGGAAGAATAGAACTTCAAGGCTGTGTTCCCGGATTTTTGAGATTTTCTAAGATTACGCGATTAGAACACCGATCGTGGGATTTTATCGGGTAAATGCATAAAGTAAGGGAGTGACATCATCAAGATGACATCACAAGGATGACATCACAAGAGCACATGTTTTATAGTGAAGGGTTAAGATTAAAACTTCTTGATTAAGTTTAGATCTAATGGTTAAAAGTAAGGAAGAGGCAAATGGTGGGGCCCACATTGGGCTTGAGATTACCATTTTAACCTTGAGATTTTTGCTATAAATAGAGGCATTGCCTCTCCTCATTCTTCACACCAAATCAACCACCAAGTGGTGATTTCTAAGAAGGAGGAAGGAGTTCAAGAAGCTTCAAGAGGTAAGCTTGTCTTTAGTTTTTAGTTTCTAGTCTTTAGTTTTTAGTTTCTAGTCTTTAGCTTTTAAATTCTTAGATAGAAGTAGTGTAGATCTTAAATATTCTAGAATAATTCTATTAACATGTTTTTATGGGAAAAATTGGCTTTATTTCGAAAAAAAGGATGAGGGAGGTTATATAGCAAAATTTCTGAAAAGAAACATCAAAGTAACGAAGTTACGGCGAAATTTCATCGGTTTCGGAATTTCTGGAATCAGCCATGAAAACGCCAGAATTTCATATTGCAAATATAGTAACAAAATTCTGGGAAAATTCATGGTTAAAATAGACATATAGGGCTTTTTAAATATGTCAAGAGCATGTTAAAATGAGTTTTTTACAGGGAGATAAAAATTCTCAAAGTTGGGCTACGAATTTCTGGAAAAATTCTGGGCAGAGGCTCAAAACTTAAGAACTGGGAATGATTCGTGTAATCTGGGCAAGTTTTAGTATTTTTACTTGAAAATAGACATCCTAAGGATTGCAAATAATTTTACGGATCCTCGTTTCGATTTTTCTAGAATTAATTATGATTTCTCGAAGTTAGACGAAAAATCTGCCCAGAAACTGTGCCAGCGTTTTTCCGAAAAATAAGGGAAATAAGCTGAAAAATAATTCCACCATGAGTAAAATGGTCATTAGTGACTAAGATATCTACTAAGATATTAGTTGTGAATTAATAAATGCGATATTACCATTATAGGATAAGCGTGACCACGTCCGATCAACGAACGTACCAAAATCGTCAACGAAGGTACGGACGCGTGCATCGTAATACTAACTCGATGCTTATAGTGTACATATATGTGATAGATGTATTCATAGACTCAAAAATTGTTTTAAAGTTTCATATACATACAGCTGTACACGGGTTATGGTCTTGATAACGCCATTGAGTTTTCCTAGCGCTGAGGACACGATAGGCCATCGTGGCACCGGTGAATAGTGCGAGACTAGAGATAACGGACATATGCAAAGGCTGTGTACCGTTATCCAAAAAAATCTGTTATGAGTTTTTATGTTGATTATTGCTGTAATGTCATGAATATCTGTCATACATAAT
Source organism: Acacia acuminata (assembly GCA_019022655.1). NCBI lineage: Eukaryota > Viridiplantae > Streptophyta > Magnoliopsida > Fabales > Fabaceae > Acacia > Acacia acuminata. The sequence continues at coordinate 1,739,068 of JAFJYI010000164.1, read as the reverse complement.
CACATAAGCATGAGGTTAACTGCTACTCCGAGGTTCAATGGTAATTGAACCTCGGCCCCTCACTATAGCTTCAGGGTCCGAAGGAACCAGGACCGAGGACAAGGGTAAACAGCACGCGTGAGGGCGCGAGCGGAGAAGACTGTTATGAAATATTGTATCACCGTATTATTAAATATTTGGATAATTGTACTACTGTAATAACAACCCGTATTACACCAAAGGTGAAGGTTTATCGGATGCTCGCTCTTTTAAATTATTCCGATGCTCTACTCTTGCTCAAACTATTTTGAAAACACTTTAGAAAATTGGGATGTTACATTTTTAATTTGTTTTTTTTTTCAAAAAAAAAAAGCACAATAACATCCCTTCACATGCATTAGACAAAATTTCAACTCCAAATCCTTGCTATTAAAGTGTTGGTCGACATCCACCTCACCTTTAGGCCTTTGGATCGTTTTTCATATTTGATAATCTTATGTCTTTAATTCTCCTATTGGCTAATAAAATTTACAAGAGGATTTAGCTTAATTTTTTTGATATTTCATTGGCTAGCTAGTTGCTATTGTTGACTTTTCAACTCTTAACTTTATGCTTTATTAGATTTAATCTTGGCCTTCTATTTGTTAATAATCTCTCTTATGACTTTAGGGGCTGATTTAATTAAGCCTAATTATTCCCTTAATCATATGCTTAATTGCCCTTTTATTGCAAATGTCATAGGTTAATTGATTTGCTATTTAACCAAGACTATTAGAGTATTATTAGCAAACTTAATTTCATCTCTTTAGGCCCTTCATTTTTAAATTAAGACATTCTCTAATTAATGCTTTCTAATTCACCTCTTGATGAATTTTAAAGAATCACTTAAACATTTAATTAGTACAAATTTAATTGGCCACTAATTGTTGTTAATTTCCTTTAATTAATTTAAGCAGTTTTATAACCTTTTATTGCTTATTTTAGTTATATAAGAATCACGATTTAATATGATAACTATAGTGTATTTTTATGATCCTTAAATATGATCTTAAATTTAGCCTTTGGTTATTCAATTTCAAGGAAAAATTACTTGAAATAACAATTAATAAGTTATAAAACTTGAGACCACATATTCACCCTTAATTAATATGTATTATTCATCAAAATATAGTATTTATGATAAATAGGAATTTTGGGGTATTACACTTGTCATCCAATGTATCATGCTAAGGACATGGCGTTCTCAAACTAGCTTATGGTTTTTATTTTCTAGGAGTGGAAAAAGATTGTATATTCTACTCGACCGTTTCGAGGTTGGGCTTACTCTACTAGGAGACTCGTAGATTTCTCTCTCGCTAATGTTGTCAGCTTGTTGTATGAAAATAGTTGCATGTTAACTTTTCCTTCCACATAGTCTTCTTTGTTAATTTAGGTGGCTTTTCTTCCTTTCGGTTGTTGCATTTAATATTGTAATGAAACAATGCATGTGTGCTTTAACTGATGCAATTTGCTGCACAAATATCACTACAAAAAAATGATTTTCGTTTTACTTTCGGCGGTGACTTTTAATGTCGCCGCTGAAGGCTAACTTTCGGTGGTGACATTATCTTGTCGCCGCTGAAAGTCATACTTTCGATGGCGACAATGTTTGTCGCCGCTGAAAGTTTTTCAAATGCATGACTCTCATATGTCGCCGTTGAAAGTGTGTTTCAACGGCGACTAAGTGTCACCACCAAAAGTCCTTTTTTTTTTAAATTTTAGTTTTTTCAATTTTCAGCGGCGACAACATAATGTCGCCGGCGAAAGTTAGCCTTTCAAATGCGACTCTCATTTGTCGCCGCTGAAAGTGTGTTTCAAATGGCGACTAAGTGTCACCACCAAAAGTCTTTTTTTTTTTTTTTTAAATTTACTTATGGTATTTATACAATAAATATGTTTATTGATGTAATTTTTATGAAAAAATAAATTAACTTTTTGGATTATTGTGAGATAAAGAAAGTTTGGGAGATAGCGTGTTGTGCTTGATATTTCTTAATATACTTACATCTTGAATTTAGTCTTTAAATTTAAAAATTGTAAAATGAAAATTTAAATATATTATTTAGTATGTGAGAAACCATGATTTTTTCCCCAACTAGAAACCATTATTCTTCTAAAAGGTTGTCATATTCTCTCCAATACAAAGGAAAATTAAATTTTCCCTCCAAAAATTTCATACTTCCCTCCATTTAACTTAATTGGCAAAATGAAAAAAAAAAAAAAAAAAAAAGACATTTGCGCCTTCTACTCACTAGTCTCTCAAGATCGACACTCCTCTTCCCCAAATTGAAATCCTCTTATTAATTTATAGTATACATGAGATTTTATAAAAAAGACACTATTAATATGTTTTAGAAGGGGCGAAAGAAAAGAATAGACAAGAGTGCAGGATCAATTAAGCACTACATCTTCATGAGTGTGGGGTCAAAATGAGTGAATGAAAAAAAGATATACTCATACAATATTACTAGTAATATAATGATGTGTATCGTCTCTATGAATTTTGAATCTCATTATTATATATTATTCCTTTCACTTATTTTTATTGTTTCAGTTACCCCTCTCTTGTTGTATCTACTCTTAATGTCGCAACTCTTCTAGAGACCTGCACCTTTTATCATGACTTCTACTTGTTACATACCTTGATCCGCTATTGTCCGAATAGCATTTACTGCCTGCTCCTTTCACACTCAACACCTTCCTATTTAATTTCCCACCCTACTCCTTATCCACATCTAGCAAATGTGGATCGATCCTGATTTCCAGTAGACATCTAATCAAATTATTATTTACATCTAGTGTTAGTGATTAGAGATCTTCTTGTATGTATGGAGAAGCTGGTAGAAAAGAAAGGTTGGGTACTAAATTCTGAATGTCAAACTCAGAAACCATCAGATACATCGTGACGTAAAGCAGAAGTTGAACATTGACATATACTAGAAAAATAACCTTTTTTCAAATGAATGTTGAATAAATTTAATTAAATGGCTAATTAAATGGCTAACTATAATTTCCTATCATAACTTCCCTAAACAGATAAGATAAAATAACTTCCCTAAACAGATTCCAAACAGATAATAACTAAGAACTACTCCAAACTTCTCCTAACATGTGTCTTTCTTTAAAAGAGGGCACATGGAACCCTAACACCCAGAGAGATAAATCTGTTAGCCATTGAAATTGATAAAGCCAATAGGATCAATAAAGCTTCTATGAGCCTTAAAGCGATGTGGTTCCATCCATTTGATAGCAATTTGTAGCTCCAACTTTCAAAGAACTGAAAACCGAGGCCAAAGAAAGAGCAAGGAAAAGTTGATTAGATAATTGTTCTGAAAAACCATAATTTGAAACAAAGAAAATATGAAAACTTATTTGATTTTTTTTTTTTAATGAATTAACTTATGAAACAAGAACTTCAAAAATAGCACACAAAGAAATTTTTTTTTTTTTTTTTGCCTCCATATTTTTGAGTAGCCACCAAATGATGTGAAGTTTATTTATGAACTTTGACACAGCAGTAACAGGACATAAGCCAACATCATAACAATCCATAATTTTACTCATTCCCATTCATGTAGGGTGTGCATGGCAACCATTCTCGTTCCCAAGACCGATTCTCGAGATGAAACAGCTTTTTTCGATTCTATGCTTGGGAAGAATTTTGAGAATCGAATTGCGTTTGTTAACTCATTTTATTTTTACTCCGAGAATCAGAATCATGTTTGTTAACACATTTAATTTTTCATTCTGAGAATCAAAATTATGTTTGTTGACACATTTTATTTTTTATTATGAGAATTAGAATGACCTAATACATTATAAATCTATTTCTTTATTTTTTGTTTACTGATTTCATCAACGGTATAAAATAATCTATTTCTTTACTTTTGCTCTCATTTTTTAATACCATATTATTACCTTAATATTAATTATACGAATGAATGAATGAATATTCAAAAATCACATTACTCAACTAAATTTTCATGATATCACAATAATTTAAAGCAAAAATAATTGATGTTGTATTGAACCAAAAATATAACAAGTCTCCAATGTATATTGAATATGTCTCTTAATCTATCAACATCATATTGGGGGCAATTGATTGTCTCTAGCTAATTGGTTTGCAATATTTTTCTTAATAATGTTTATTTCGATCCACTTGATCCGAGGGAACTTCATCATCTATCGCCGCATTATGTACGGCCGATGTCGCCATGTTGGGATTTGCATAATGTGCTAGATTTTTGTCTGCTATCTGATGATCCCTAATAAAGTTATGTACCGCACAACATGCAATCACAATGAGAGCTTGCTTCCGAAATGAAAATGGAGGCATTTTACGTAAAATTGGGAACCTATTCTTCAAAGCTCCAAATGACCGTTCGATTACATTTCTCAAGGAAGAGTGCCTATGGTTGAACAACTCCTTAGTTGATCCGGGTTGATTTCGCCTTCCTCTATAGTCATTCAAATGGTAGCGTTCTCCTTTGAATGGTGTTAAATAACCATCTCTTGTTGGGTATCCAGAATCAACGACATAAAATTTGCCTACATGTTGACAAGAATTTACCAAAAAATAAATTGCAATAAAAATAAGGACAATCAAATGTGAAACTAAAGGAAAATGTCATTCACATTGTTGTACAAACTCATCGTACCTGGCTGGGGATGAGGGAATTCCAACCTAGGAGTTTCAAGCGCAGTAGTAAAAATGCGACAATCATTTGCAGATCCTTCCCATCCTAAGCATACACAAAAGTGAACTTCATGTCAAAGGAACATGCACACATGACATTTTGGGTTGTAATTTGTTTCCCGCCTCTAAATGGTATTTGCTTATTCTCGTGCAATGTAGCACTTACATGAGTGCCATCTATTGCGCCAATGCAATCCTAATATTTAAAATGAAATATAATTAAATAAAATTCTGAAAATAAAAAAATGCGTAAATGCTTAAGAAAACTTATCTTGAAGTATGGGAAATGTTTAGGATTGTCCCTAATTTCCTTTGGAACCATATCTAGAGGAGGTGGTTTAATGATCTCACGTGCTAATTGAAGCATCGCTTTCAACACTTTGCTGAAATACTTGCTAATTGTTTCCCCGAGCGCTGAAATCTCTCACAAACATTCCTATTTGAACTCCCATGTCCAATCAAGTACAAAAAAATTCCTAATTGTTCATCAACCCTAACATATCTACTATCTCTAACCAGACCTTTTTTGTGTCATCAATGCACAAAGTTTATTGAACACAAATCTTTCCATTCTAAATGCCTCATATATTCTATCTCGAGTGGCCAAATCTAAGTTCCGCAACCCATTCAAAGACACACGTCAAGCTACTATCTCTAATTGGTTCTTTGGTATATATTGACTTGTTAATAAGAATATTCAACCAGTTTGATATAACAAGATCTTCATCTATTGATTCGTCATCAATATGAGACTCAAAATATTGCCCACAAGTCGGAGACACGAGGAGCACCACCATGAGAATACTCGCATCAATACAAAATATGAAAATTAAAAAATGGTCTTTCAAAGCCATTAAACAAGACAAAATTAAAAAGTTGTAACATAATTTCGTTCATTTAAGAATTTATATGAGTGAAGCTCTCCTCTCAAGAGGAGCCTTTATAAAGACTACTCTCCATGCTTGGCTCTCAATCATTCGATCAGCTGCTTTGCGGTACAATTCATTCTCCAATCCCACCATTTCATTCAATACATCCATTGCAGCCTCAATTGAGTATGGATCCTCATTCACTTTTGCACTAGCAGAATTAGCAAAATTATGGTGGCATTGGTTTTGTCTAATCTTAACCAGTTCTTGAATGGCTTGAGATGCTATTGCAATATCTTTATTCCCACTACGTCTTCTACGCTTTGAGTTTGGGGTCCTATCTTGTTTATGTGGTACAGGATTGGACGTCTCAACAGATCGATGCAAATAAATCATCATTAAGCATATGCTCATCTTCTTTATATTCTCGTCCATGTTGTACAGAGTCATGGTCGTCTCAACGGAATTGTCAATATTATCACCATCTCCATCTGAAAGTTGGTGTGCCTCAAAGATTTCCCACGCCTCCATCTCCACTTGCATAGACATCCCCAAATATCTCAACTAACTGTTCCCAATAAGGAAGGCCATTCTTCCGAAATTTCTCCCATTGAGGATTTTCCCCACAAAAGATTCACCTAATTTTGTTAACAAAAATCAACAAATTTATAAGAAATCAAATGGGACACTATGTTAAAGGTTACCTTAATATGGACATCCCATAAAGATGCATCCTCGGTTGTAGCAGTTTTCAAAACAAGTGTTCCAACCAAAGCCGATATGCTTAGTAATTTCTTGAAACTTGAATATTCTTGTCTAAGTTTATTCATCTTGTTTTTCAGTTGATGAAGTTTGTAATCCAGCCTTGATTGTTTTGTAAATTCATCTTTAATGCTCTTCCATGCGTTTTTGCTGAAAGTAGAGGTTGTTCTATTCCCTTTTTTCACTTCCTCAACCATCAAAGTAACAAGAAGAATTGTGTTTTTATCAGTCCATTTTGCTTGTGTACCCTTCGGATGCCATTCTCAATTGAAGAAATAACCCCTCACTTTGGATTAAACCTAATGTATGACAAAAGAAAGTGAGTGAGTGCATTCACTATATAGTTTCTTTAACACACCCACACATACATAATATTTACAACATATAATTCCAACCCAACAACAAAGTGCTCTTTCTACATTCATGATAAAGATATAATAAAGAAATAGACAGATAGATATATCTTTGACTTTCTGTTCTGCTCTATTGTTAACGTTCTAGCTGTCTAAGCCAACAATGGTGCAAATTCTCTCAAAGTTTACATTCCCGAATTGTACAGTTCAACCATTTTCTACAAAATTTATCTGCTAATATACTTCACAAAGAAAATTACTGAGACTGAAGATGCAAGCAAGAAAACATTATGCCAATACACTGGTACAACCAAGAAATCCACCGAAGATTAAAAACAATAAAGATTCTGATCACTTTACCAATATCCTTTAACCATCCTCCTTTAATCTGAAATTATTTTCCAGCTTTACATAATCCTTTAACCATTATTCCAACATCATCTTAACACTTAAACCACAATCCAATAATTTAAACTATTCTTTTAACACTTAAGGGCTCCAAAATAGCAACTATAAATAGCTTTTAAGCTTCAACTATTATGATCTTAAAGCTGTCATCAACCATATATCATATCACATCAACATTTATATACCTTATCAACATATAAACACTCCTTGTAATTCCTTAACCATTCGGCCCACACAGAATGACTTCCCTGAAACTTTTCAACTCTTTAATTAGATATTAAACAATCATTTTTAGAACTAAAAACATAGTTTAGACAGCTAATTCCAGTAATTTATTCTACATAGCATCAAACCGTGGGACAACATGGTTCATTTACAGGCTTCAGCACCCAAGACTGAACAATATTAAGCCATGCTTCTCTAAACAGCAGCAATCTATCGAATTCATGGCAAATCTCTTTGAAATATCAAATAATAGGCTTAAATCAGTTTCTAATAGAAAAATTTAGACCCTCCTTCTCAAGCATCATTTACGGACTAATATATGCATAAATACGTAAGCCCTTTTCATTTTAAAACCCGACATTAACCCATCCAAACAGGGGCTTTAGGTTTGGCCATTACCAAACATAACCAAATAACACATAAAACCTCAAATGTCGTCGTTTATGCTGCAAGTTTTGGTGGATCATTCATGCACCCCACTTCCTAATGACTGTAGTTTTCACTTTTCAGGATATTACAATTGACAGAGAGTGGGAAAATGGAAGTCACTTCCATAGGTGAGGCATAAATCCACTTTTCACCATTTTTCTGAAATTCTGAAACCTTCAATCTGTTAGCTTATGTTAATTACTAGATTCTTCAAAGCAGATTGTGTTATCTGTTATTCTGATGATGAAAAATGCGATACGTGTACTGTCTCAGCCCACTCACTTTGGATTCTCTGGGCATTTCCTCTCTGTGATTTCTAGGTTATACTTTCATGTGATGCTTAAATAATGTGATCTGATATGACTAGTGAACCAAAGAGAGAAACCAGAAATTGCATTTTGACAAAAAAAACCAGAAATTGCATCGTTGTACAGAATCTGATATTCAGATCTTACTCTCAAGAGAACCGAATTAAAACCAAAAACAAAACGGCTGGGTTTCTGAAATAAGAGATTGGGGAAAAACGGACACTACGAAAATCGCTACACCAAATTTGAGGCAGAGAGGAGAAGGAAGAGGACATTACCGTCTTCGGCCGTCGTGGTGGCACTGATAACCAATTGAGGAAGGAGAAGCAAACCAGATGACCAATTGAGGGCAGCGTCGATTCCGATTGTGAATTCAGAAGGAGAAAAAACAGGGTAAGAGAGGAGAAGGGGAAAACAACTTACCAAGTCGAGAACGTGAGACGCTCGACGCCGGGCAGAAAGGAGCAGATTGCGGCTCCCGTGAAGGTGGAGAGAAAGGAGCAGATCGCGGCTCCTGTGAAGGTCTGTCGCGAGAACGCAAGAGAGAAAGGAGCAGATCACGCAAGAGAGAAAGGAGCAGATCGCGAGAACGCAAGCCCACAAGTGATTCTCGTTTTGGGCTGGGAACCCAGAAGCTGAAACTTTTAGCTTTTTTTTTTCATTCCTTGGCATAGAAAATAAACCGGTTCATCCCGGGAGCAAAAAAAAAAACCGGATTTACCAAACGCAATTCTCATCTATTTTCATTCCAGGGAACAGAAATTAGAAAAAAAACTCATTCCCGCAATGTTACCATGCACACCCGTAGTCACATTACATAAAGGAATCTGTAAGTGCATGATCAGCCAGAAAAACTGATGTAAAACTAAATGAAGCGAGAAACTAGTCTCAACATTAGATTATTACGTAGGTGGATAGATAAGCTAAATGAGAATATCTGATAAAAAAACAATGCTAAAGTCAAATTATATCATAAGGAACCTGAGTATTAGAAAACTTACTGACTCAGCAAAGAAGATGAACCTACTTCTATTATATTCATTAATATCTGAATAAAAAATGTAACTCTGGGAAATCAAAACAATAGAGAATCTGAATGGAGTATCATATACGAATCATCATATAAACTCTTGAAAACAGAACAAGACAAGGAAAAATGAAGAGAAAAATGAATCGAAAAACACAACGGGAGGCAAGCAAGATGCATCAATTTTTAAACGAGCCACGCCACAAGCCTGTGCCCCTAAACCCCAAGGATTTGGGGAGCTAGGGTTTTAAGAACATCATATATACGAACGGGTCATGATCTGGGTCAGGATTCCAATTACCCGGTCCATTTTCCTTTATTTTTTGGGGATTGTAAATAGCACATGGTTTGGGCCTCTACTTTAAGTTGGAACATCATTTACTCTATTAAATTTGGCTTCATCTTATATTAAAAAAAAAAAAAAATTGCCTTCATCTAAGGCTGGTTGTGGTGGGGTGGTTAGGGATTGTTTGGATAACTGGATTGTTGGTTTTTCCAAAATGATTGGTGATTGCCACAGGCTAATTTGGCGGAGGAATGGGCTATTGTGGAGGGTTTGCAACTAGTGTGGGATTTGAGCTTTTGGAAGATTATTCTCGAATCGATGCGGACTCGGTGATTAATCTTCTTCTAGATAATATTTGTAATTCTTGTAGTAATTTAATGTTGAAAGCTAGAGAGTTATTGTCTTCTAATTGGCGGGTGGATGTTAGATCTATTCCAAGGGAGTTTAATAGAATAGCGGATGCCTTGGCCGGAAGAGGCATTTCTAATTCTATTATTTTGAATGAGTGTCCTACTAACTTGAGGAGTTGGTTTGAACATGAGAGTTTGGGATTAATTTCAGTGTAATTTCTTTCTTTGTATTGTAGTCTTCATTGCCATCTTTTTATAGCCAAAAAAAAAAAAAAAAAAGTTAATTTTCTTTTCTGCTCCTTTTTTTGGGGGGGGGGAATAGGAAAGATTTGCGCAACTCAAACAATAATAATACATAAAATTATTTTAGTTTCTGAAAATTACTAGTTTTTAGTTTATTATTGTGAATATAAAAATGGATCATTTTAATTTTTTGAAAAATATATTTTTTCAACCTAACTCACGAAATGGGAAAAAAAATCTTGATTTTTAATGATAGTGTCCTTAATTTTAATTTTCTTGTTTTTAATTCAAATTAATGGGGGTGCAAAAACATTGTTGAGCTTAATAATGTACTAAATTATAAATTTTTTTAGGTGAATTGTGAGGCTTATAGCCCAAAATAAATTACATCAAAACACTTTAAAAAAAAAAAAAAAAACAGGATCAAAAATCTTAACTACCCCTCTCAAAAGCCCCTCCCAAACAATCAGCTAAGAAATCCAATTATATATATATATATATATATATATATATAAAAAAGATATAGCTTGATTATACTATTTTATTTCTTTCAGCAAGTTTAGATACGATCACTATTGATGGTCAAAGAGAGAGGGCAAGAAAGGATGAAAACACATATCTGGTCTTCAATTATGCAAGCAATATGGTTTCAATAAAATTATTGCTTGTACTAATTCCCTAAAAGTTATCTAATTGCTTATGTTTGATAGTGAAATTCGTCATCATTGCTTAGGGGTTATTTGGTATAAGGGAAGGAAATTTGTTTTGAACTTGGATTTAAAAATTTAGAGAAGTGGAATTAAAAGTTGTTAATTACTTTGTTTTTATTCTTTTATTTTATATATTCACTTTATTAAAATGTTAGGGAAGTAATATATTCAAGGGTTAAGGTGCGTCCAATAATCTAAAGTGTTTTTTTAAATGTGTCCAAGATCTTAAAGTAATTTGAGATACATCCAATTCCCTGTAGTATTTCTCCATGTGAGTCTATCACTCAATAGTATTTTGTGATTCATCCAACATCTTAAGGTATTTTCAAGTCCATTTAGTACCCCTAATATTTGTTCAGGTGCATCACATTCCCTAAAGTTACTACATTTTAAGAGTTCATGACGAGGTTTAAATTGCTCCTTAAAAAAATTTCATGGGCAAAATTTCTTTTGAAAAGTAAAGATTTTAAAGGCGAAATTGCTCCTCAAAATATTTTAGGATGTTGATGCTCATAAAAAAAAAAAATTTATAATATTGAACATACATGAGAAAATATTTTAAAGTGCTAGGCGCACCACAAATTACTAGCTTAAGAAAATACTTTCAGATATTGAGTATCCCATAAGCATATATTCTGTTTGGAATTTTAGAATTAGATATGCACCACGTGAAAGCATTCAATATTAATTTTTCAGCAAAAGACACCCATTAACGTATTAAATATGTGGTGATTCTATATAAGCCCCACCTTGGGTACAATAGTTACAAGTGGCACTAGGCAAATCTGTTATAGGTTTGAACCTTTTCTTAACTGTCAAAATTATCAAGCGAATAACCCAGAGCCATTAATCCCTTATTAGCTTCATAAACCTTGAAATAAAAAATTTAATTAACTTAATGTCATTTTTGTTAATCTCCGTACAAATGGCTATAAATGTTTGTCGGTCCACTCACAAGCCTCTCTTAAGTATAAATTGTTATGTCCAACATATTTACTCAAGAAGCAATATAACTCGAATGCATTCTTTAATAATTATATGGAGCCATTAGATATATGTCTATCATAATCACAAATTAAATAATAATCTAGTCTCATATTACTTAATCTCAGAGCCTAATTAAAATTTCCTTCAAGGTAAATCATAACATTCAAGTTCATATTCAACAATGGCCAATCATGAAATAGATAGAGCTAAACAAGATTAAGTAACCAAAATTAATATTAATTTATAACTAAACAATGAAAACAAAGTCTGATCCACCCATAAGTTCATAGTTCCTTTAGGTTGCATAACAAACCAACTAAACATAATAAAAGAACACAACAATAAGTTCATAATCCAAAATCTCAAGAAAAAGAGAAAAGAAAAGGGATAGAGCATTAATTTAAAGCCTCATCTTTAAGCTTTAGCTGCTCTTTTGTCTAAGCGTCTACTCGATCTTTTCTCGATCCTCTCCATAGTCCTCTCATCCTCTCGTGCAGAAGAAGAAGAATGAAAATTGAACTACTTTCCTTTTCTTTTATTGTTAAGTTTGTATATGTCTATTAAAGGAATTAATCAAATTTTCAATAAATTTTTTATACCTACATTAACTAAATTAATTAAACTTATGCCCCAATATAATGAAAAATATTAAATAAATGTATTAAAAAGGAAATAATAAAATTATGGAAAATGAAAAGGGAAAGAAAAAATGAAAACTCTTAAACTATTTATATCATTTGGCTTATAAAAAAATATCATATCAATTATAACTAAAAATATAGATTTAATATATCATGAAGGGTAGATTTGTAAATAAAGTTTATTTTGATAAAAAATTTAATCAAAAATGTTTTTAAGAGTATTGTTAACGGTGTTAAGAGTTTATACTTAAGTGTATGTTTTACCAAAAAATCTTCGATTGATTGAACCATATTTTTATATGATTTTCATAATTATATTGGGATTTTTAATGTATTTTCTAGGACATTATTGCAGTGTTAAACATTAATTTGAATTAGGGACATTTGTATTAGATTAAGTGTAATTAGGGGTAAAATTGTCATAATTTTTAATTATTTATGCAGATGCTTTTTTGGACTTTTGATATTACCTTGTGTTTAATCTTGCATTTTAGGTGTTTAAGAAGATAATTTGAGATTTTGGAGAGATAGAATTAATATAAAGAGGAAGCAAGTTGCATTAATCTAATCCTAATGTCACATTAAGTGTACTTCAATAGTTCCTTAAGAAGTGATTGTTAGCTATGTATGTAAGTAGAAATAATCACTAATTAAGAACACTATAATCAAGTCTTTGCTTGGGGTTTTTCATTAAAACTAAGTGAAAATTTATTCTACATTTAATTGAACTATGATATTCACTACTCCATTTCCAAAAGTATTCATTTATATTTCATACCCATTTTCATACTTCATTCTATTTTATAAAAACTACCAAAAATAATAACTGTTAACATTTAATTAAATTGCATTCCTATTTTAGTTTATTAATTTGAAAATAACGAATTTTCCCTTTTTTCAATTGTATTTGCATAGCATTTAGATTACTTATGAATCAATAAAAGGCTCCTAAAAAAAAAGAGAATAATTCTATGTTTGCTCATACTCAATCCTTAGATTTATTTTTTTATTGTGGACTCCAAGACTAACGATAAAAGGCCCTCATCACCTATCGAGAAAATTTATTTACCAAAAGTACTAGAAATTTATCTAAGGAGGAAGGTAAAATCTCTAAAAAGTAGGTGCAGTTCTTTTTTTAGTTTTGCGAAACATATTTTCAGCTTTATAAAATGGAAGACAATTTTACATAATTGATTCAAGTCATTCGTCAATTAGTCAGTGCAAAACTTTAATATATTATAATATAGGGAGCATACAGATAGTTGGATAGTGACCAAGCTTTCAATTTACACCGAAACATAAAGGAAAAGAAATATAACTAAAAACAAGAAAGTTGAAGAGTAGGTCAAGTCTTGAATATATAGACCTATATAGAAATAACATGTGTCACATGCTAACAACTATTCATCATGCTCTAAGAAATATTTACCATCCGAAAAAAGAAAAAACGAAATCTTTGGCTAAAAAAATGGCTTGAAAAAGGACAGATGTATAGAATCTTTGAACGAAATAGTGTTGTTTTCAACTCTCTCATTCTCTTCAACTAGCTAGATAGGAGGGTTGCGTTGCATTTATTGTGAGATTGAGAGAAACGAATGTAGCTTTGAGAAATTTTTTTCAATAAAGATATATAAAAACTTTGAACTTATCATAATAAATAATTCTTAAGATTGACCACACATCCTTATTGCAATGCATGACAATAATAATTCGCGAATGAATAATCATATAATCTGATCGGGTATCACAATTATATAATAAAATTGTTTACCAATTAGCCTTGGAATCTTCTCTTTATCTTTGTCTTCAAAATAGCAACTTTAACATAAATCCAGTCATTCATGTATTCGAAGAAGTGAAAAAATGAACGCTTCCATGAATTATTGAGAATTAAAGTCCCACAAACTCTCCAAAAGCCAACAATGAAGCCAAGAACCAAGCTCACATAAAACCCAAAGCTTATGAGATTATCATCTCCACCTGCATCAATGTTATGTGGATTGGGATTCAAACATCCTTCTCCTTCTGTGGGTGGTGGGCCACAAAGCCCTTGATTTCCCATATAACTGGAAGCATCAAAGGTTTGAAGTTAGGTGACAGTTGGAATCTTTCCTGATAAATCATTGAAGGACATGTTCAAGACATTGAGAAAACTCAAATTTGAGAAGCTGATTGGAATTTCACCGAAAAGAGAGTTCCTCGACAAATCAAGTGATTCCAATCTTTCCATTTGACCCATGTTGAAAGGAATGGGTCCTTTCAAATTATTTCTAGACAGATTCGGGAAGCCAATGCCACAAGTGTAGCTATGGCACTTGGGATTTCCCCGTTAAGTAATTGCAAGAGAGATCAACAGTTTTCGAGTCCAAGAATCATACGTACTCAACATCTTCTCCTTTCCATGACAACATTGTTGTGTCCATGTATGATAAGTCGTGTAATACCCAAGAATTTATAATTCTCATAAATACTATTTTTGGGCAAATAATACCTATTAGATATAGGTGAATATGTGGTCTCAAAATTTAGTAGCTTAATTTAGGGAATTTTGTTCTAGAAGTAAATAAACCAAAGACCCAAATTTTCTAATTTGGTTTAGATATCATAAAATACCCTAAGATTATTATATTACAATATAGTTTTATTTAATTATAAAAAGTCATAGAATGTTATGAAAATACCTAAATCAATTAAAGGAAATTACCAATAAATAAATGACAATTAAATTTACGTTAATTAAAATAATTTTATAAATGTCCATAATAAATTTAGTGGCAATTAAAAGTCATCAATTAGGGATATTTTAACTTAATGAAGAATCAAGGGCCAATTTTGAAATTATATTTAAGGATCATAAAATATGATATAAATACCATATTAAACTATAGTTCTCATATGAACAAATGAACAAGTTAGCTTGCACTAATTGGGATTAGTTGCAAAATAATCAAGAGGCAAAATAAAAGTATAAAATGAGGGTGAAATAATACTTTCCTAATTAAGCACTAATTTTCATGATTAGTTAAATCAATTAATCAAGAGAGAAAAAGAAAATTAAAGCAAATTTGATAAAGTTTGAAATCCTAGAGTAAATTGGATAATGGTTTGAAATCCAAAGAAATATCTTATGTACACAAAAAAACTCAAAACAACAAATAAAGTGAGAATTTATACAAATTTAAATAGTTGTGAAGAAGTAGGAACCCTGGAGAAAATATAAGGACTTATCTTGAACCCACGTAATTTAACCTCGAAAGTAAGCCTAGTAAAGGCTATTTTTGCAAACGTTGAAGAATAAGCTTAGTACAACCAGGGGAATCTAATTAGACCATAAATTTGGATATCCAACTACTAATAAAAAAGTATACTCAGAATTTAAAAGTATTAGTGATCAATCGTGCAACCAAAAATGAATTTCGTTAAAGCAAGGAAAAAGATGATGGAAGAGAGAGAAAGAGAGAGAGAGAGTGATTAAAATATGATTTTTATTAGAGCACATGTGGGATTTAATTTTGGAAATTAAGATAATTAGCTAAATCCAATGTAATTGTTTTTAACCAATGGGAAGCATTTGCTCACAAATTGTATCACCATAGAAGCACAAATTAATATTAGCCCTTGATAAGAAAAGTTGATCCAAGGGATAAAATTCATAAGCTTTTACTATAAATAGGGGCCTTGCCCTTCATAATTCTTCACACCAAATCAAACTTCAAGATTTGATTTCTAATAGAGTAGAAGCAAAAAGGAGGTAGCAAGCAAGAGGCTTCAAGAGGTAAGCTTGTCTTTAGTTTTTAGTTTCTAGTTTTTAGTTCTTAGTAGTTCTTAGTAGCTTTTAGTAGAATTGTTAGTTTTAATCTAGGAAATAGGTAAAGTAATTTCCCATAATTTTTTTCAAGCCTTATTGCATCGAAAGATGCCCGACAAGGTGGAAACATGTTGGGGAGTGACTTCTAGGATTAATAAAACAAGTTAGAGTAAGATGGGAATTGTGGGGTGTTGGTGGGCAATGGGAGTCAGGCAGTTAGATAGTGATATTTTAAATGCAAGATCATCTTCATAAATTCTGAAATAATTCATGTGTGTAGTAGACATGTATAGCTTTCCATTGATATAAAAATGCATCAATTAGAGGTCTATAGAGGGAGATAAAAATTCTGGAGATAAAGCTACGTTTTTCTGGAAAATTCTGGGTAGAGGATGAACATCATCAAACTGGGAATGAATCACAAATTCTGGGTGTAAAACAATATTTTTCTCAAACATAGACATGCTGAGGTTTCCAGGAAATTTTACGGATCCTCGTTTCGATTTTTCTAGAATTAATTATGATTTTTCAAAGTTGGATGAAAATCTGCCCAGAAATATTGTACCAATGTTTTTCTACGAAATTTTGGAAATAAGTTGAAAAATAATCCCACCAAGAGTAAAAAGGTCATTAGGGACTAAGATATCTACTAGAATATCATTTGTGAATTAATAAATGCGATATTACCATTATAGGACATACGTGATCATACACCGACAGACGAACGTATCGACATCACCAAACGAAGGTACGGACGCGTACTGTAACACTAACTCTGATGCTTATTGTATGCTTATATGTGATAGATACTTTCACAAAGACATGGACGGGACTCTGTCTCGGGTCATGCATCGTGATTAAGTTTATGGGGCTTAGATCACTACTTATACATTCAGCTTTATACACGGGTTATGGTTTTGATAATGCCGTTGAGTTTTCCTAGCGCTGAGGACACGACCGTACATCGTGGCACTGGTGAATAGTGCAGACTAGAGATAACGGACATATGCAGTGGCTGTGTACCGTTATCCGGACAAATATGTTATGAGTTTTTATGTTGATTATTGTTGTAATGTCATGAATATCTCAAATACATAACTCATTACATAAGCATGAGGTTAATCATACCGAGGTTCAATGATAATTGAACCTCAGCCCTCACTATAGCTTCAGGGTCCGGAGGAACCAGGACCGAGGATAATGGTAAACAACACGCGTGAGGACACGGACGGAGAAGACTGTTACGAATTATTGTATCACCGTATTATTAAATATTCGGATAATTGTACCACTGTAATAGCAACCAGACACACCAGCAGTGAAGGTTTATCAGATACTCGTTTTTTTTCAATTATTCCGATGCTCTACTCTGATCAAACTATTTTGGAAACACTTCAGAAAATTGGGATGTTACAAGTCGCCGTATCCAGCAACAAGGTAAGAAATTGCTAGGCTCCTAGCTGTCATATTTGACATCACACTCAAATTACCAAAGCAATGAGGTATATTTCCTGTTATATTATTTCTTGACAGATCTAAGATTTGAAGATCTTGCAAATTGCATAAATTTGCAGGAATGCTTCCTTGAAGCTTATTTGCTTGCAAACGTAAACCAATCAAATTATGCAAGTATCTCCCTATCCATGATGGCAATGTTCCATTCAAGTTATTCTGTCCAAAATCAATGAACAACAAGCTCGAAGAATTCATCAAAGATGGCAAATTTCCAGAGAGGTTATTGTTGTTCAGATGGATACTTTGAAGATGGTACAAAGTACCAACTGAATTCGGTATTGCCCCATAGAAATGATTGTTTGCTAATCTTAGAACACTCAAGGATGGAAGTTGCTCCCAAGAATCAGGAAGTTTTCCAGACAAAAAATTGCTTGAAATGTCAAGATAACATAACCTGCCTTGAAAAGTTTCACAAATGGAAGATATGTTGCCTGAAAACATATTATTCGAGAGAAGCAATGCTGTTGCATGCGGAGGAAAATATGGTAGGAGACCAGACAAATTGTTCAAAGTAAAGTCCCAAACATAATATCTAATTGTCAAGACTGATTTTGGAAACTCCCCATAAAGTTTGTTATAGGAAATATTCAAGTATTGTAAAGAATTTAGCCAAAGCCATTGAGGAATTGAATCCAAAATTGATGCATTTGAAATGTCCAACTTCAGAAGCTCCCTTTGATATTTCAACCACCTTGGAAAGTTGGGACCGAAATTGCACGATGATGCTGAAAAGATTTGCAATTGAAAAGATGGCACCCAATTCGAACTGAAGTTGAAAAAAATTAAATTTTGTGACACATCTAAAGCTGCCAACTTAGAGAGATTTGATAGATGTGTTTCATTAATAACACAATTCAACCTATTTGAAGAAAGCTTCAACAGAACAAGGTTTGGAACTTGGCCAAAAGCACTTGGATGAATATTCCCATCCAACCTATTGTTCGAGAGATCTAAGTACTTCAACGATACAAGTCCAGAAAACACCGGCAATGGCCCTGTTAAATTGTTATCGCTCACATACAATTCGGAAAGGTAAGGTAAGCGCCCAAATGATTGTGGAATTGACCCATGAAGACCAGTGTTATGAATACCTAGAGACACCACTTTGGAAAACCTTGAAAAATCGGGAAATGGTCCACTAGCAAAAGGATTGCCTGATAAACGCAAGTCCTCTATACTATTTTGAGCACACCCCAACTGTGGTATCCAATCACTTAATTGCTCTAAAAAATTGTTGTTGTCCAATGCTAAGGTTTTCAATCGGCACAAATTTTGAATGGATTTTTGCATGCTACTCTCGAGTTTATTGTTTGAAAGATCAAGAAATTCAAGAGAAGTGGTATTTGTGAAAGCATCTGAAGGAATATGTCTCAAAGAATTGCCAGAAAGTTGTAAAGATTCAAGAGAGTTCATATTTGAAAAAGCTTTGGGACTAATAAGTTGCAAAGTATTTGAATGAAGATTCAAAAGTTCAAGGGAATTTATATTCAGAGCATTTGGAGGAATATAATCCAAAGTGTTATAAGATAGATCAAGATCTATTAAGACCTTGCTAATGTTAGATAACAAGGGTAGGATTGAAGAGTCTAAATAATTGCCTGGAAGACAAAGGACTTTGAGGGTAGTGGAAGAGTTAGCGTGGACAAAAGATGCTGGATTGACATGAGACATAAGAGCGCATTGGACCAAGTGAATTTCAGATAGAGCAGGAGCTTTGGATAATGATGATGGCCAATCAATAGCTTGACTTAGATTATTGCTTGATAGGCTAAGATATCTCAAAGAAGAAAGGTGAGAAATCCACTCAAGATCATATACAATCAAATTATTATTGTCAAGGCGAAGAGTTTGCAAATTGGATAGATTTTGTAGTCCACGAGGAATAGTGCCTCCAATGAACTATCAACAATATATAACTCTCTTAGTTGACCAAGTGAACCAATGCATTCTGGAATTTTGCTCCCTTTGAAATTGTTTGAATCGAGATTCAAGTGAGTAAGATGCTGCAAATCACATATAATGAGGAATCTATATTACCAGAAACAGCATAAGAATAAAGATCAACCTTGGTAACATGACCTGTCAAATTACTGCACGATACTCCACTCCACTGACAGCAATCAACTTCAATTTTCCAGTTGGACAACAGGCCGGACGCATCAGCAATGAAACCATGTTTTAACTTGAGAAGAGCTTGCTTATCTGTTTCAATGCAACTGATCTTCATATTGGAGAATCCTTCACAACAAAAGAAGCATAAAACACCAACAAGCCAAAAGAAACTAATCTTAGGGCTGTACATGATGATGAGCTTGTTATAGAAATATCACTAAGATAAGAATCTGTGTAATTAATATGCATAATCTGTAAACATACGATAGTATTGTATTAAGAAGAAAAACCAGTAAAAACTCACAAGACTGCCGAATATGGAATGAACTATGAAGAAATCGGGCCCAATTTTCGTTGTGTCCTTAAGACAATTTTGCTCCCTCAATACGGATGCCGAAGGTTTTTCTGAGCAATTGTCTCCAGAAAGATGGCTCTGTCTGTCTGAAGCCCAAGCGAATCCAACGAGTCTGCTTTCGGAACGCACAGGATGTTTTATGTATGCAGTATGAGTGTATATTTGAGATTAATTCTAGATCTAGTTTTTCTCTATATATCCTCTCTGAGATTTTATGTCACTAGCACATCCTATTTATAGATGACAAAACTGATCAGATGGACACCCGTTGGCGAACCGACGCGATCGGTGGTGGTGAACCAGTGGGACTTCTTATTCATAACCTATGGGATTTAGATCCTAAAATCCAACAATCCCCCACATGGATAAGAAGTTAGTCCATCATGACCAAATGCAAATGATCATGTATGCAAAGTGCGATTCCTCTATGAGAAACAACTGCATCGAGAAAGGTAGGGGTTGCCTTTGAACCTTCTCTAGTAAAAACCTATCGGATATACTAGTCAATCAGTGGACGCGCTGTCTTGAACTGTCGACCTTTTAGTGTATACCAAGACAATAGGAGTTACACAGTTGCTCCTCTAGCATCGTTGGTTCTCATGCTGTGTCCATTTTGGCCCTGGACACCGCCTGGTTCTGTGAGTGTTCTAAAGAATCGACCGTTTTAAATTCTCATAGAAGCGGCCCACACTTCACACTCACATAGGTGATTCCTTGTAATGTAAATCAACATACATTATCTGAACACATCAGATTAAGAAATCATTAAAAGCTTAGAAGCTTACCCTTTATATATATGCACTGTTTGTCTAGGAATGAGTATGAGTTTAAAACTCCACAGTGTTAACTTGATCGATCATCACTTAGTTGTCTATTTGAACCTAGTTCGTGGGATCTCCACTCTCCTAGGTAGAGTTACCGCAATAATCAACAATGGATCGGCCTTAAACCCATTCCTTTGGACAATTTCCTAACTATCTTTCTAGGAATCTCTTTAGTCAATGAATCCGCTATATTCTCTTTTGATTTCACATAACCAATTGAGATGATTCCATTTGAAAGTAGTTGTTCTAACGGTATCATGTCCATGACGTATATGTCTAGACTTGCCGTTGTATATGACATTCTTGGCCCTACCAATAGCTGCTTGACTATTAGTATCACAGTATATACACACTGCCGGTACCGATTTTGGCCAATTAGAAATGTCTTCAAGTAATTTATGAAGCCACTCGGCTTCCTCACCAGCTTTATCTAAAGCAATAAACTTTGCTTCCATAGTTGATCTTGCAATGCAATTCTGCTTAGATGACTTCCAAGACATAACATCCCCACCAAGGGTGAACACATATCCACTTGTGGATTTTGTGTTGTTAGAACTGGTGATCTAATTTACATCACAATACCCTTCTAGTACTACAATGTACTTCTCATAATGCAAAGCAAAATTTTGAGTGTGCTTTAAGTAACCCAAAACTCTTATCATAGCTTTTCAATGAAGCTCGTTTGGATTACTTGTAAAGCGACCAAAAATGCTTACTGCATAGGTAATATCAGGTCTAGTGCAGTTCATAACACACATAAAAACTGCCTATAACTCTAGCATACTCCTTTTGATTTTCAGCTTTGTTAGACGAAGACTGGAATCTATAGGGTTCGTCACAAGAGCTATGTTGAAACTCTTGAATTTCTCAAGAATTTTAGCAATATAAATGTTCTTGTGATAAATCCAACACAACAGATGTTCTATGGATTTTAATTCCCAAAAAGAACATCTACTAGACCATATCTTTCATGTCGAACTTAATGGTAAGTAACCGCTTAGTAGCTTTAATCATTTGATTATTACTACCTGTTATCAATATGTCATCTACATATAGACAGACTATGGCAAACTCATTTTTAGTATTCTGAATATAGACACACTTGTCAAATTCATTAATACTAAAGCCATTAGATAACATAACTTCATCGAATTTCGCATGCCACTGTTTCGGAGCTTGCTCTAGTCCATAATGGGACTTTATCAAGCAATTGACAAACTTTCTATTCTTGTCCTGAGACAACAAAACGCTCAAGTTGTTCTAGATTGATCTCTTTCTCTAGTTCACTATTCAAGAAGGCTTTCTTTACATCCATTTGATGTAATTCCAACCCATTCAATGCTGCTAACGTGATTAACATCCGAATGGATGTAATTCTTGTAACAGGTGACTAGGTATCAAAGCAATCTAGGCCTTTATGTTGTCTATAGCCTTTTACTACTACCAGCCTAGCTTTGTACATATCAATAGTTCCATCTACTTTCATCTTATTTTTGAAGACCCACTTAGAGGCTTATTGCCAAAAGAAAAGTCAACCAATTCATAGGTGCGGTTTGACAGAATGGATTCAACTTCACTATTCATAGCCTTTTCCCAGAATGGTGCTTTGGGAGAGCCCATAGCCTTTCCATGTGTTCCAGGCTCATTTTCCAACAAATAGGTCAGAAAATCAGGACCAAAGGATATTATGGTCCTTTGTCTTGTACTACGTCTAGGTTTCTCCTCTACGGGATTATCACTTGTCGTAGTATCCTACGGTAGCACAAGTCAAGTTATCATTATTACCACTTGCTTTACTTCCCTTGTTGTACGGAAATAGATTCTCAAAGACCGTAGTGTCCCTTAATTCAATAACCGTATTAACCAAGATAACTGATACATCAGACCAAAAACTGATATTCACTATTGTCAAGTGCATAGCCAATAAACATATAGTCCATTGTCTTAGGTTTGACTCTCAACCTTTTGGGTTTAGAAATCGCAACCTTAGCCAAGTACCCCCACACTTTCAAACATTTCAAGGAAGCTTTCTTTCTTTTCCATATTTTGTATGGTATGCTTTTGTATCCTTTTGTGGGGCACTCTATTAATTAGAGAGTTAGCCATTAAAATGGCTTTCCCCCACAAATTCTATGGTAAACTAGACATAATCAACATTTATTACAATATACAACATTCAACCACAACGACGCTATAAAGATTTCACATAATTTAGTAGTGATGCATACCCCAACTAAAATTATTTATCATATTTGGGTGTCAAAATAAAACTACCAACATTTATTTTCAATAATTATAAAGACAAATAATCAACCTTTGGGTTGATCCATAAACACCTTATAATAACAAACTTTAATACACCCACAATACAAACATAACATCATAGCATAAAGATTATGAGTAGTTGAAAAATCACCATAATATTTGGAATTAAAGTAATTCATAAAGAATTGACCACTTTGTTGACTAACAAATCAACCATGCTTAATTCCAAAATTTAAATATTTAGCATTCATATAATTGCTATTTACAATATTTAAAAAACATAAAATCATAGCCACAAGATTATTCATGATTATAGAATTAAGGTTATAATCGCATTTTACCAATACATGAAATCATGCATGCTTATCATAATACTATGAAGAATTAGAACACATTTATCTCTCGCACTAGATAAATGATTAAATTTTCATATCATGCCATATTTAATAATTCACAAAATTTGTTTCACAAAAATATACTCAAATTTTGTTAAGCCCAAACAGATTTATTATTATTATTTTAATTTGTCCCAACTATAATTTAAATTTGGCCCAAAATTAAAAAAAAAATCAGCACTCACAAAAGAAATGCCCAAAAAACATAAGGACCAAAAACTATCTAATTTAATGGTCCACAAAAAATTAGAGCCCAACTTTTTCCTTTATTAAAAAAAAAAAAAAAAAAAAACAGCCCAATAGACACCAAGATGGCCCAACATATGAGCCCCACAGAAAATATCCTATAGAATTAATTTGGCCCTTAAATATTCACAAACACCCCAGTAGCTCAGTGGTTAAGGCGCCTCTTTCCCAAACAACACGTCCCCGGTTCGATCCTCCAGGTGCGTTTTTACAAGAATTTATTTTGTAAAATATAATTAAATATATTTTTTTCCATGCTTTGCCTAAGGGGTGAGAACAGTTCAACTGGTAAGGTGTCTCGCTTCAATGCCTTTGGTCTCGTGTTCGAACCCGCTAGTCACGTTTACGTGATTTTTCTTTTGAAAAACAATGAAACACTTTTTCAAACATATTGTACAAAACGCAACCGTGGGATTTCGAACTCGGGACGAATGGGGGCCTTCGCGGTTGAGCTATGCGTCGTTTCATGGGAAGGAGGTGACTCCCTATATATAAAAAGGAGATTTTGCAGATTGGAGTCTCATCCCAAACCTCCAGGGTAACACAGACGCGTTTGGGTCCTTTATTCCCTTCCAATCTAATTAATTAAATTAGAAATTTTCCAAATACATATAACATCCTAAAATTTTAGACTTTTAATAAATCTTATCATTTAACTGTTAAATATATTTAATTTATGCAACTTGAAGCATGTAGTCAAATAATATCTGTATGATATCTAATAAAACCAATAAAATATTATATTCACATTATGAATCAAATCCTCATTAAAATAAGGAGAGATAGTAGGAGATATATTAACTACCCTATCATACAAAGTTAATATATTTATTAACTAAAGATAATCAAATTTTTCAATGGATGTAAATTGACCGTGCAAGAAATCAATATATAAATAATTAAATAACATATTGATTTCTATGGACACATCTAACTGAAACATCGGCACATTAAAAACTACACCCACATTATTTAAAATTTTTAATACTGTTTCATTTAAACAGCCAAGCATCCTGCCAGACACATTATTATTATTATTATTTAAATAATATAGGCTCAAAACTTGAAAGGAGGCGTCCCTTTTTTTTTATATTTAAACAAAATAAAAAATCAAAACAGTGTGTTTCCGTAAAACACATTAGACCGCTCAAGATGAAACGACTTGTCTGTTCTGAAAAAAAAGGGCACGTCGGTTTTATTCATCTTCAACCTCCAAACCGGGTCACACAAACCCGTGTGGATCCATCTCAAAAGAAGACTTTCCCGATAGAAAAACACATTTCCATCCAATGTTTCTATATTATAGTAATTTCTTGGCCTAAAACATATACACTTATATATTTTATTGTAGAAATAAATATTCACATAACAGATTCAAAAGGAATATGTTTCCTAAAAATAAGCCAAGGAAATTGGAATATTTAAACAATTTGCATATATATACATATATTGCACATCAATCATATATATATAAGTAATTTTCAAACGCATGAAAATTACTTTTAATAATTCATATATGCAAATCGAAACAAGTCGACATATACACACCCACGAAATCATATCATAATATTGAAGTTTCAAACTTACGCATATATAATCCATAAAAATCATAATTTTAGAAACTTTAATTTTCCAAAATCAAATAACAAAAATTCACAAGATTGTCTTAAGATTGTTATTGAAATATCACTAAGATAAGAATCTGTGTAATTAATATGCATAATCTGTAAACATACGATAGTATTGTATTAAGAAGAAAAACCAAGAAAAAACTCACAAGACTAGAATATGGAATGAACTATGAAGAAATCCGGGCCCAACTTTCGTTGTGTCCTTAAGACAATTTTGCTCCCTCAATACGGATGCCGAAGGTTTTTCTGAGCAATTGCCTCCCCGGATAGAGCAGATTATTCATCTCCGAAAGATGGTTACGTAAATGCAAAGCCCAAGCGAATCCAACGAGTCTGCTTTCGGAACGCACAGGATGTTTTATGTATGCAGTATGAGTGTATATTTGAGATTAATTCTAGATCTAGTTTTTCTCTATATATCCTTTCTGAGATTTTATGTCACTAGCACATCCTATTATAGATGACAAAACTGATCAGATGGACACCCGTTGGCGAACCGACGCGATCGGTGGTGGTGAACCAGTGGGACTTCTTATTTATAACCTATGGGATTTAGATCCTAAAATCCAACAGAGCTTGCTTAATTGGAATTGTTTTAATTTGGATAGTAAGAATAGCAAGGGAAGAGGTACATCTTGCGGGGTGAATGATCCATGGGATCATTTATAAACAAGTAACGATCACCAAGTTTTTGAGATGCTTTTAAAATTATTGGCGTCAATGTGATAAATATTAATAATTCAATAGGTGAATAATTTAAAATTAAATTCATTATGTGGTTGGAAATTTTTATTGCCCTACATATTATGAGAAGGTTCATGACGGCCTAGCTTGGACCAAGATCGAAGTATAAAATATGAATCACACTTAATTTCTTTTAATTTTATTAAAATTATTATGAGAAGGTTCATGATGGCCTTTAGTAAAACTGTAATCATCCACATAAATCAAGTAGAAAAAAACACTCCAAATAAATTGCAATGACAAAAATAAATAGTTACATACCAAAATATAAGACTCACAGCCGCTCCGCTGCATGTGTATGCTTATGTTGCATTAAAACCCATAAACAAGACTTTGACTTATCAGAATTAGACTAAGGAAAAAAAAAACCACATTAAAAATTTATCACCCAAAGTACATAAGGATCCAAGTTCTTGCTTGAGTGTTTGTTTATCATCGAGTGGTCCAACTCTTCTTTAACTGTGTACATCATATCTTCAGCTAGTGCAAATGTCTCATGTTTTGCCCATAAGTAATACATGTAGCACATAGAATCGGATCAACTGAAAATAGGTTGCATCTGGATCCATAGCCAAGTTTCAGGTACCGTTGGTCAATAAATGTTGCAATAGGGCATTTTTCAGTAATTTTGTCTTAAAATAATAGGCATTAACAATATAAATCCTTACCTTATTTTTGTATGAATACCGGGTGCATTTTATGGGTTGAGGACTCTTATATGTGTGTGTGTATATATATATTCATTCTTGGAAAAAAGGAACACTCACTAGTTTGACTGGAGAGGAATATAACTTTGCCGTCGGTCAGTTATAAAGGCCAGCGATAATATGCGGTGCTAACTGCCAACGATGTCAGGCTAAAATGCAGGCCAGTGCTTTAATCAAAATTGGGGAATGAGATTACCTTCAAAATAAACTCAAGCAAATGAAGATGAAATCATAACCATAACTATCAATCAATTTAATAAACTAGAGTTTGGGCTTTTCACCATAATATTGATGAATTAAAATAATGGGGCCCAAGTGTTGAATTTGTTGATGACCTATTCAAGTCTTCTTTCTCAATCTTGTTTCACCGTCAATACGGAACATCAACGCTCCATTTGTCTTAAAGTAATGGAGGGGATGCGGAAGGAAGATTATTATGAGGCCAAAGGGTCATTAATGTTGATTACGATTAATTATTCATTTGGTCTTATATTTATAAGGTAGAGAGAGAATAAAATTTTTAGACCTATTCATAAGCTAATGAGAGAAATTTTTCATATGAATGTATAGTTGTATCCTTCATTTATTATGTACCAACTTTGTTCTCATGGGTTGTATTGTGTATTAAATAGGAGTGAAGTTAGAAAGTTGTAGAATTTTAAGGTAAATTTAATAAAGCTTGAATTTTTTTTTTTTTGGTCTATGTGAAACATGTTGGAAGTGACTTATAAATATGATCTGAGGAAACGTAGTAACACCACAGGGCACATAAAGGCACAAAACACATAAAAACATCTTAAGACAATCCAAAAAGTACGAAATTAACAAATCCTTATTTTGTTATACATTTACATACTTTATTAGGTAATTTTATCATAATTATTGAGCTTTAAAATGCCTTTATTATAATTTGTTGGGATTAAGGGGTAAATGCATTGAATAAGAATTCAAAAGCGCAAATCCAAATATCTTGCTAAACAAGATTTTCGACCCGTGCGTTGCACGGATATATTATAGCAGTAAATGCGATACAATGAAGAATATGTGCTATAATGTTATATTTAACCATTTCATTACATCATAAACATAAACATGATACATTTAATATATTCCTACGGTAATAAGTAAGAACATCTTCATTCTATTAATGTAATAATAGGTTTTGAAATACTTCTATATAAACTATATTTATTGTAGTACTATTGCATTTATTGAACCCATCCAATATAAGTATTTTCAACCCAATGAAATTCTTAACTCTTGATAATGCAACATATAGTTGCCTATATAAGAAAACTGGGCTCAGTAGATAGAGATCTACATTGAACATTGATTGACCTAACCCTAAACTTGTGCCATGCATAGAATTGTGTATTCTACAATTATTAAAAATTCCAATGTGATTTTCAATTAATTCAATCTATCATGATATTTTAAAATGCCTATCGAAACTACATTGGTCATCTTACTTGTACATTTCCTATATTCATCTAACACTAATTATTTCAACCCATTAAATCTCTTGACTCTTGACAATCTGATATACAATTGTCCATGCGAAAAGACCAAGCTTGGAGGTAAAGACTAACATTGGGCATAGACTGCCCTTGGCTCTTATTGATGGTCATTGCAAATGAAATAATGATTGGGAATTGCATCCTCATCATGCTAAAAGGTAGCTTAGACTCCTGAGGTTTCATGTCCATACGATGTATTAATATATCTTTATAGCACTTATATCTTGTTCAACACCTTCTCCCTTTTGAAGTTTTTTTCAGTTGTGCTATTCGCAATCAACTCCCATTGCACAAATCAGTTGCTTCATCGATGTTCCTTATCAACATAATTGGTACGCCAACTTTAAGGATCAACTTATGATGAGGCATCTCTGAGCATTTGGTTGTGTTCAGAATTCACTATCATTCATCGAGAGAGATTCATTATGTAAATTGCAAGACAAAATATATGAGCGTTGCACGAAGTCGTTGAATTTAAATTATAACGATATATACTGTTGTTGTTTGAAAAAAATATGGTTAAATACCTCAATTTAGATGTAATGCATTTCCTAATTTCTCAAAAGTTAGAAATCCTCCACCCCATGCGATATAAGGGATTCTTTCATTTCTATTTAAGACAATACTTGTGCGTTGCATGAAAACATAAAACTTAAATTGTAAGGATATATATAGTTGTTGTTCAAAGTAATATAGGTAAACACATTAAATCAGACATAATGCATGGGAGTTGGCTTAGATCCTCTTCGCCTAATGGTCCGCTGTCATCCTCTACGCGAAACATGTCATTTTTGGCTTAAATGGATGACCTTATACCCTTATTTTTTTAAAAAAAAAAATTCAAGGTACTACCGAGTAGTAAAAAGATAATTCTGGATACTTAATATTACAGAAAAAATTCTTCATGATCTTGAAAAATTATTTTAGGATCTTGAAAAAAAATTTGAGGGTGCCAGCTACTACGAAGAGAATACTGACTGGTACTAATAAAATAATTCATGATCTTAAAAAAATTATTTTAGGATATTGAAAAATATTTCAGGTACTTACTGCTACTAAAAATATACTTTATGATAATGAGGCCTACCAATTCCTAATACATGTCCTAATTTATCAAGTTAGAACCGTTCTTGCTTATACTATTGATCATTAATCCAAAGATTTACATCCTAACATTGGAAAGATTAAGTCCTAACTAATCAAAAGTCATAACCACTCTTGCTTCTTCTAGTTGTCAGTGATATAATAAATTACGTCTCGATATTGGACGAACTCTTTGTTTCACATTTCATAATGGGTTGCATCCCCAGCACCACTACATGATGCAAAGGATTCTCTCACTTTTATAATGGGTTATCCTCTCAAAGCTCCCTCGCGATGTAAGGAATTCTTTCACTTTTATTTAAGAAAAAATACACATGCATTGCACAAACATGTGGAACTTAAATGGTAAAGATATATATAGTTGTTGTTGAAAGAAATATTATTAAACACCTTAAAGTAGACATAATACATGTACTAACTTCTCAAAAATTAGAACCCCTCTTGCTTCTGTAATTGATCATTAATACAAAAATTTACATTTCAACATTTGAAAGACTAAGTACTAACTTATTAAAAGTAAAAAACACCCTTGCTTCTTCTGGTTATCATTGGTGCAATAAATTATGTCATGACATTGGAAAGACTCATTGTTTCATATTTCATAATAGGTTGCGTCCCTCTTGGGTACTACTGCATGATGCAATGAATTCTTTCACCTCTACAATGGGTTGTGTCCCCTCCATCCCATGTGAAGCATTGAATTCTTTTGCTTCTACTTAAGACAAAATACCCGTGGATTGCTCAAACACACGAAACTTTAATTCCAACAAAAGCTAAATTGTAGTTAAGCACCTCAAAGCAGATATAATATACTCTCTACGATCGTAATTATAGGAACATTTTTGTAGTGCAATTTGCATTATAAAAGTATTCCTATAATTAGGACCAGAGGTAGTATATCCTAACTTCTCAAAAGTTTGACTACTCTTACTTCTTCTACTAATCATTAATGCAAAAATTCACATCCCGAAATTGTGTACACTAAGTCTTGACTTATCAGAGGTTATCATAAATCCTAATTTCTGAAAAGTTAGAACCATGATTGCCTATTGTGTTGATCATTGATGCAATAAATTACACTCCGAGTTATTAGAAAGAGACACTCTATCATATTTCATAATGCGTTGCGCATGCGCCCCCAGCACCCCTGTGCAGTGCAATATATTTTTTCACTCTTAAAAACATTAATGTACATTTAAGGCACAGATTGAAATGAAATAAACCAACATTGCTTGTTGTAGTTGCCCATGATGAATTAAAAAAGTAATAGCAGTGTGTGTGTATAATATAAAAAACTTAAATGTATGAATATTTTAAAAGGTACCTTTTTATAATGTGTTATTAAAAATTCTTGAAATAGTTAAAAAATATTTGGTTAAGCATGCTTGTAATTTGCGTGGGCCCTAATCAAATATTTTATTTATTTGAAATTCAAATTTCAAAGGGAGAATTAGGGAGAAGAACCAAGAAAATAAGATATTTATTAATAAGGATCTAAAAAATTATAATTATTTTCAAGGACCAAAAATTAAAATATAAATTTTTAATTACAAAATTAACCTTCCCTCTTTAACAGTTAGTTATCAAATTTAATTATATCTTCAAGTATATCTTGATAAACAAATATCTATATGTAACTCAATATTTTATGATATTATGATCTCTCGTACACATCGATTATTATTTTAGGAGTTACCCAAATAATATAGTCTCTAAAATCTATAAATAAGTAGAAACAAACCTCTTTAATTTCTATATTTTGATCATTTTTTAAAACTAAAAAAATTATAATATATTTATTTTAAAAATATGTGATTTTTTGTGGAAAAAATCTTAAACAAACGGCATGTACCTAAAAAGAATGTTACCAAAATGAAAAAAAAAAGTAAAATTTAAAATTCTTAAACAGAAATTCCTAAATAAACTACAATTCAATTTAAGAACGCAATTTAAGGGAACATCAATTGATAACTAATTTTGAAATAATTGAAATGAGGTTAGAGAAAATGTAGGGAGTTTGTTCAGGATTAATTTCATAATTAAAGATTTATATTTCAATTCTAGTCCCTTAAGATAATTACAATTTTTAAGGTATTTTTTAATAAATATTTATTTTCCTTGGTCCTTCTCCCTAATTTTCTGAATTTCAAATCTCCTAATCAATTCAATATCATCATTATCCATATTATTGTAATAATAATAATCAATCATCATTGACTAAATATTTAATAATAAATATAAATATAATCCTCTAAATCCCATAAGCAATAATACTAATGACAGTGATCACTTTATTTTTTGGCCATAAGTACTTTGTAATTTCCCAAATTACATAAGACTTAATGACAGTGTAATTTCTAGAAAATCAATTATTGAAAGAGAGTGGAAAATACAGTGACCAAGAAATTAGAGATAAAATTGTGTATGCAAATCAATTATTATTAGATCTAAAGTAAATTAGTTTGTAAGTAAATAAATGATGTAATTTTTAAAAAAAATTTCTTTATTAATTACCTGATTAAATGATTTCTAAATTGGAAGTTATGATTATGATGAATTGTGGGATTTTGCCGCATAAATCCAGGAATTATCATGAATTATTAGGAGATACAAATCTTAAGTAGTGTTTTTTTACGGAAAAAATGAAAATAATTAAAAATGTTTTTTCCCAATTGATTACCTGATAAAATTGTTTCTTGAAATTATTTTTAATTATCTTGAAAGTCTTTTTACACATAATTTATGGTAGACATCTTGTTCAGCCAATCAGGTAAAAGTAATAATAAATTCTAATGGTCAAATGGTCAGTAATGTATAAGGAAATGAAGAATGAGTTAGAATTAAACGATGATTTATTGCTAAGTAACCGCATCGCTAGTTTTGATTGTAATTAATGAATTAATTAATTCAAATAGATGGTAGTTGGCATAAATTTATTATTGTAATCATGACACATTCAAACAACATAATAGACCACTAAATAGGGTGAAAAAATTCCCAATAACATTAATGGCATGGAAGAGTGTGTGATAAAAACCAAGGAAAAAAATAAAGTCGTTGAAAAAACCATCGGCTGACCAATTTTGATTGTAATTAATTAATTCAAACAGACGGTCGTTGGCATAAATTAATTATTGTAATCATGACCTATTTTCAAGAAACCCAATAAACCACTTAATTGGATGGAAAAAAAAATTCCAATATCATTTTTAATATCAAACAATTGGTGATAAAAACGAAAAAGATATATAACCACGACGATTGAAGAAACTGGATTAAATAATAATGACTAACCCATATACGTTCAAATAATGACAACATAGTTCATGAACATGATGTGGTGAACAAATTTAAACTACATGGAGTACACATTCATTTCCACCAAAAGAAAAAAAAAAGGACTGTGATGACCAGTCCTATATATAATTTTATTTAATGAAAGAATATAATCAACTCCCCAAACCGTCATCTTCGTGGCAACAACTTCTGTAAAATTTGGATCCAAGTAAACACGAGTTACACCAAGGACGAGGGTGAGAGAGAGAGATAATGGAAAATATGAGGAAGAGAGTGAGTGATAAATATCCATTCAGATTCCATACTTAAATTTGAATTTATAATTTGAAAAAAATATATAGAATTTAAATTTTTTTTTTTTTTAAAAAAAAAAAAGAGAATGAACATAGGAATTTAGAATACCTTGAAAAAGGGAGGATGCATTAATGTAGCCGTATGAAAAGGAGAAAAAGAGTGTAGAAAAAGGAAAAATTGATAGGCCTCGAGAAATAAAACGAACATGAATGATGAATAGAGAGAATTTCAAATTCAAACACTGACCAATCAAAAAGATATATATAGAGTCTCCATGTTGTCATGTTATACAGTCTTAATGAATCTTTACTTCCTAAGAATCTCTCACTTCCCAAGTTTAATTTTTCAAATCACAACTTTCAATATAAACCATAATGGGTCTTTGCTTCCCAACAATCTCTCACTTTCCATATTTTTTTCTACCTATCATTCTGCGTATTTCAATTGAAATTCATATTTTATATTAATCTCACTTCCCATTTTTGTTTTTTCGATCATTATTTTAAATCCTTCCAATTTTGTAATCCTACCAAAAGATAGGATACAAAATAATAAATATGGAATAGTAAGATTTAAGGTTAATCTAATATGAAAAAAAGTAAATATTTAATTTATAATATAATTTATGAATGCCGGACAGCGGGAGCCGGGAGCTTCTTTCTTGTTTCTAGGCTTTGCTTTTTATTTCAAACTCAGCTTTGTTTGTATCGTTGGCTTTCTCCATAATTAATGGAATTAGTGTCATTGGCTGATTAAAAAAGGATAGGAAATGTCTTATTAAAATTTTAAAATCTAAAAAAATCAAGAATAAGTTTTTTTCTCAAATTTATTTCAAACAAATCATAGTAAACAGTAAAGATAAATCTTATTGCCTTGTCTAGTTCATCCAAACATTTGCCCATGCTTACAACAAATATGTGGGTCTAAACATTAAAAAAATCAATTGGTAAACCCATAATACTTCACCAGTTCACCGTACTCAATCTCTCGTCATCTACCATTTCCTCTCTCCCTCCTATAAACCCAAAATTCCCATAAAATCGCCTTCCCCTTAGATTTCCAGATTCCTTGCAATCATCGTTACTTGTCTTTATCTCTGCTCTTCCCCAGAAACGTCCATTGCAGGTATATTGTTCGGTTCAGTGAGCGATTCTACAAAAACAAAAATACTCAACATGCTTTTAACATCTTTAAAGCAGAGAAGACCTCAAAGCAGAGCCGCACAAGAAACACAAACCAAAGATGCGAGAAAAGAAAATGCAAGCAATAACCTTGACCATTGATGAGGAGTTCATTGTTGTTCCCTGTTAGTTAGGGATCACCTTCATACTTAGTCTAAAAATTATTTTAAGCTACAAAACCACAGCACAAAAAACAGATTAAAAAAAAACATAGATAACCTAAAGCAATAACCTCTAATAATTTCTTTCACTTGAGATTTCAAAACCATTTGGTCTAACCAATTAGCCTTTACCATTGATGAGGAGTTCATTGTTGAGGCAGCAATAAGATATTGAAGGAATAGCTAAAAGGTCCACCATTACAAAAATAAAATGAAGAAAAAGAGGAAGTGAAATAATTTTGGTTAGGAAGAGTTATATTTACATTTATAGGGGAACTACAACCCACCATTAACAAACCCTCATTCAGCGTCACCATACCATGAATACCATCAATCATTCAATGCGGTAAAAAAAAAACAAAAAACAAAATTCATTATCTTTGGCATGGAGATTCTTATGAAGAGATCACTAAATACATTGAATGAATAGCGATGAAGGAAAAATGCCATACATGTGTCCGCAAAGATCAACTCCATATCTGAAAAAGGGGATTAAGAATCAAAAAGTGCAAACTTGAAGGTGAATATGTTCGAACTCACGAATGTATGATGTGAAAAGACATATATCAGACAACCAGTGCCAAAAGACATACATCAACTCGATGCAGTTTGTTGTGCCTCCGTCTGCCATTTCTTCTTCTGGTTTTTGAGAGCTTGAAGGTTGCCAGAGAACGGCGTTGGAGAAGAACCGACGGTGAGGGAGTAAGGAAACAACGCTCGCCGGAAATCGATGGTGGGGTTGGAGTTGCAGGAAGTTGGTGGTGACTGAGTCTGTTCGATTTCCTCTCCCTCCTCTTGCTCGAAGGTAGTTTCCAGCGATGGTGGTTGACGGTGGTAGAGAGAGAAAGTGATGGTTGTCTCTTTCCTCACCTCTGGCTTGTTCGAATCAAGCTCTCTCACTCTTCTCCAATCTTCCTGTCGCCATTGTGAGGGTGGGGGGAAGAAGGTCTGAAGAATTGCTCGATGACAGTGGTGGTTCTCCGTTCGATCTTAAACTCCAGTCTGTCAAGCTCTCTCTACGTTCGATGACACTCTAACAGAACCCATTTCAAAGGAAAGAGCTTGAACAAATGCCATTTCGTCCAGACAAATAAGGCTTTAAAACTTATGAACGTTTATACTGTAATGATTTTTTAAACTCTGCAAATGACTAATTAACAAAATGGTATAAATAGATGCAGATATACTTTGTTAAACGACGGAGTCTACGCATGGGGAACACAAAACTCAATTATGATACTTGGGGAATGTAATAGTCCCACGTAGAGGAAAACTATAATTAATGATATCAATTACCAACAACCGTTGATATTAAAGATAATGTTGACTCCTGTATGATTCTGAATATATAGAAAAGAGACGAGGAAGATGAACACGTGTATCCGCTAATGACCAATAAATGCTGAAGGAGATGCTTAGTTGGCATGCCACCGTGTACCAATGAATGAGTCGCTTAGAGATTTAGTGATATATATTTGATTACAAATCTAAGAATTCAAATTCAAAGTAAAAGAGATTTGAGCTCCGAGACTAATCTTGAACATCGGAATGGTACACACCAGGGTTGAACCAGAATGTGTAACTGTTAATGGGAGTAGATCGTACACATTCAGGCACCCCGTCGCCGGTCCTGAACCTCCCAAGCGTTATTCCTCCTCCTCTTCTACTCCAAGTTCCATCAGTGCTTGCATCTCCAACGACTACATCTCCCTCATGTACAACTTCGTGAATGGGAAAAAAAATCTTGAAAATATATTTTTTCAACCTAACTCACGAAGTGGGAAAGAAAATCTTGATTTTTAATGATAGTGTCCTTAATTTTAATTTTCTTGTTTTAATTCAAATTAATGGGGGTACAAAAACATTGTTGAGCTTTATAATGTGCTAAATTCTATTTTTTTTTTTAGGTGAATTGTGAGGCTTATAGCCCAAAATAAATTACATCAAAACACTTTTTCTAAGAGGGGAAAAAAAACAGGATCAAAAATCTCAACTACCTTCTCAGAAGCCCCTCCCAAACAATCAGCTGAAAAATCCAATTGGATAAAATATATATATATATATATATATAGCTTGATTATATATATATATTTTTTTTGATACACATAGTAGGAGAGGGGGGCAGGGTTTGAACCCTGGATATGGGGGAGGGGAGCTAAACTCCCATGCCACTGCGCTACTAAGGCGCTGGCTTGATTATATTTTATTTCTTTCAACAAGTTTAGATACGATCACTAATGATTGTCAAAGAGAGAAGGCAACAAAGGATGCAAACACATATCTGGTCTTCAATTATGCAAGCAATATGGTTTCAATAAAATTATTGCTTGTACTAATTCCCTAAAAGTTATCTAATTGCTTATGTTTGATAGTGAAATTCGTCATCATTGCTTCGGGGTTATTTGGTATAAGGGAAGGAAATATTTTTTGAACATGGATTTAAAAATTTAGAAAAGTGGAATTAAAAGTTTTTAATTACTTTTTTCTTTTTTACTCTTTTATCTTACATATTCTCTTTATTAAAATTTTATAATCTCAATTCTTCAATTTTTTTTTTTAAATTACAACTCGTAAAAATTTTCCTTCCCCTCCTCTCCAAATCCTTCATGCCAAATATCCCTTTAAAATTTGGGACATAATATATTATCGGGTTAAGGTGTGTCCAACAACTTAAAGTATTTTTTCAAGTACGTCCAATACCCTAAAGTATTTTTCTATATAACTCTATCACTCCAAAGTATTTTGTGATTTATCTAACAACCTAAGATATTTTTCAAGTGCGTCGAGTACCCTAAGTATTTTTTTAGGTGCGTCTTGTACTCTAAAGTTACTAGTAAGAAATACTTTAGCTGTTGGATACACTTTCAACTTAAACACTTTTTGAGAGTTCATGATGAGGTTTAAATTGCTCTTTAAAAAAAAAATCATGGGCAAAATTTCTTTTGAAATATAAAGATTTTAAGGGTGAAATTGTGCCTCCAAATATTTTAGGATGTTGATGCTTATAAAAAATATACTTTAAAGTATTGAAAGCACATGAGAAAATATTTTAGGGTGCTAAGTGCATAACAAATTACTTTAGAATACTTCACATTTAACAAAATACTTCCAAATATTGAGCAGACCCTAACCGTATATTATGATCAGAATTTGAGAATTAGATATCCACCACGTGAACACATTCAATATTAATTTGAGCAGACCCCATTGACGTATTAAAAGATGTGGTGACTCTTCGTGATACAATATTCACAAGTGGCACTGGGCAAATCTGTTATAGGCTTATCCTTTTTCTTATATGCTTTTGTCAGTTTTATAATCTCAAGTTCTAATTTGTTATATCAATGTGTTTAGTCAAATTAAAGAGATTAGTCTCTCATAACGTAGTGAATCAATATTCAAATTCTCTGCATTATTAGTTTCTAATAGTACCTCAAACAAAATTGATGAAAATATCTGTACCGAACCGGGAAAAAAATAAATAAAAAATTCTTGCCATTCGATTGGGAAAAAAAGGTGATCTGTCTGCGGCTGGCTTCTCTTTCATGCGGTTCTAGTCCATTGACTCTCCCTTACTTCCAGCGACGCCGTTTTACGCACAACACAAAATCTCCTTCAATGTTGAATCCAGTCGCCCTCCACTTTCCTCTTACTGGTTTAAAAAGACAAAAGCAAAAAGTCCTCCACTTCCCTCCCAGACTCACCCATATGATTGCGATCAAAGAAAGGGTTGTAAAATTATTTTTAAAAAAATAATGATTCTTTTAAAAAAATTAATAAAAATCATTTTTTTAATTGTTTACCTAAGGACATCTCCATGTAAACAATAAAAAACATGGCACTTATTAATTTTTTAAAAGAATAAATATTTTTTACAGAAAATCCCACAAAAATACTATTTGAAATTCAAAATAACAAATAGGTGATTTTACAATAAAATGAGTTATTAATATTATTATTGTTTTAATTAACATAATTTTGAGATTCAAATGATAATTTTCCATCACTCTTCCTAGTTTTTAAATTTTTTACAACCTTTCCTCTGATCACAATCACATGGGTGAGTCTGGGAGGGGAAGTGGAGGACTTTTTTGTTTTTCTCTTTTAAAACCAGTAAGAGGAAAGTGGAAGACGACTGGATACAGCATTGAAGGAGATTTTGTGTTGTGTACAAAACAGAGAAGCTAGGCGCAAAAGGAGAGTGATTGTTACAAGGGATTGGACTTGTCTCTACCATGGGCCTTTAGTTGATATATTTTGATTTTGAAACACATCATGGACCTCATATGTCATGTGGTCAAAAAAAAGAAGAAGAAGAAGATGTTTTACGCTTCATTTAGTGAAGGTGAGTGGGGACATAGAAAAGTGAGAGAATGGCATGTGAGGACCACTTAAACAAGGTTATCAAATTCGGACTGAACTGGTCGAGTCAACTCAAAAACCAATGATCCGGTCATGAAACTGGTCTGAGCAGGTCCTTAACTAGGAGTTTTGTGTAACCTGGGTGAGTTGCAAGGTTAACCCCGTTGCCTTTTAAAAAAAAATTAATTTTTTTATGGGATAGACGATAATATTAGTTGAAGCTAATGATAATTTTTGTGTTACTAACTATTAGTTTAATGATTAGGATTGTAGGTAGGAAAAATTTTGTTATCATATATCTGTTTTGATAATTTGCTAGGAAGAATATTTACTGATTATAGTGTTATTAGATGATCGATTGATACTATGATATCAATATTTTAAATAAATTGTAACGAATGTTGAATAAGTATATGATTACTTTGTTAGTGATTCAATGCACTGAATTGATTTTGAATAGATAATACTATGATGAGAAATTAAATTATTTTTCTAATTTTTTATTTCACACCAGTTTGGTCTCGGGACAACTGGCGTAGTTGTTAAAAGTTTGAAGTCTTGAGAATTCAAAACTTTCGTTGTTCTCCTAACGTACAGTTTTAAAAGAGCTCCAATAAAATAATATAATATGAATTTTAAAACTCTATTATCGTATCCATTATTATCTTTTTGTTTGATAAAATCAACTATATTGAGAAACACAGCTCCATTTTTTTCTTTTTTTCTTTTTTACATCTTCCTCATATTTTTTTGCTTTAAAATATTCTCTTCGAACTTTATATTGTTTGCCACGTTATTTATATTTATGATATACAAAAATATTTTCTGTTCTCTTTTTAATTAAAAAATACACAAAAATCTAATTTTCTCTTTAAAAAGTGAAAAAAAATTCTTCCATGATGAGATCTTTCCATAAAGGCATACACTTTTTCCCCCTTAAATTTTTCCTTAAAAGAGGGTTATTTGTAATATATTATTTTTTATTTATAAATCTAAATGTTTTGTTATATATAATTCTGACTACTACAGAAATTACTATGTGTTACGGTTATTAACTGTCATACATCCATCATATATGTGGACGCTATATTTTTTTGGCGAAGGTACATTACAATTCTGAACCATGATGTATTTTTAATCTATTATAACAATTGTTATGTATTGAGATGTAGTGAGGCCATGATGTGTGCAATGTTGTCATGACAATAAAACGAGTTCATATAAACAACTGTTATATATACCATAATGTTGACACAATAAATAACGGTCTCAAGTAAAAAAACCATTATAAACCCTGTAACATATGTAACGGTGCTTTCAGAAAAAACTGTTATATAAAGTTTAGCATACATAACAATCGTTATATTACAAATGTTATCTATTTGATATTATTGGCATTGTTATTTATTTGATATAAATGTTAATGGGTTCAATAAAAAAACTGTCATATAAACTACATAAATATATAATGATTTTTATGTAAGAATCATTAAATTTTGAGGCAATTTTCCTTTTCAAACTTGGGATTATCCTTTTCATATCCCCGTACATGCATAGAGAATGAAATTGTACTCAAATTTGTATATTATAGAAGCTCGAGTGCAATTTGGAATGGGTCAAGACATTACTGGCTTTGTGACTAGGTTCGATAAAGCTCCCTACTCTAAAGGGCTCAAGGGGTATGCAACCTCAAGAAGAGTTGATAAAGAAAAAAGGGTTAACTCTATAGTATGTCATTTGCCCCTTCTCGTTAGGTTACATATGGTGTTCTATAGATATAATCTCTCATTCTCTATCAAGTCTTGCTCGAAGCTGTATACCCCTTGAGCCCTTTATGGTAGGGAGTTCCATTGAGCATAGCAACAAAGCCAAAAATGTCTTATTCCATCCCAAATTAAATGGCTATACTCAATGTGAGTTTTTCTTCTGTTATATAGTAAAATCCAACAAGCAAAGAGAAAGAAAAAATTCTATCTAATCCATATTTATCTCTCTTTGTGTGTATGAGAGAGAGATAAGGTGACAATATACCTTTTTTTGTTATAGATGGTACGACAATAAGGTGGTTAGGCCAAGCAACTAGTTTAAGAACACAACATAAGCACAACTCCTCCCACTAGCATTTGTGGTGGACACTAGAAAAGTTAACTTGGATCGATGATGGCCTTTAGCTCTCGAGGCTAACATGATTCTAAGGGAGAGACAATAATTAATGAGGAAATTAAGGAAAAATGACTAAGTTATTTTAGAAAATACATATTAACTAACTTCTTTAATTTAATCAGATTAGGTAAATAGATCTTACATAAAAATCAAATGGAGCATATTCCCTTACGCTTATTAGGGAAATTAGGTTTTATTGTCTGCTGAAAATATTTATAGTCCGAAAAAATCTCCAATTTAATTTATTTAGCTTGCTCGCAGATTATTTTCAGGAACATACACAATGCCAAAAAAAAGGTAGTGTTTGAAGCTCACAATGCGATACAAATCAATGTGTTAAAGCCAATGATTATTACAAGTGGAAAAGTAATCGAATTAAATGCTTAATTAATATGAAATGCTTGAACTGTCACACCCACACACATAAAGTACTACTTCCGGTCCTAATTATAAGAACTAATTGACTTTCTTTGGAGAGATTAAGAAAGCTAAATAAGTTACTTAATCATTTCATATTTTAAATATTCTTAGATTATATATTAGTTTATTAGTCAAACTAATAAGTTTGAAGAAAAAAATAAAAATAAAAATACTTTAAAGTAATTTAATTAGTTTCCTTAATCTCTCCAAAAAAATCAACTAACTCTTATAATTAAGACTGGAGGAAGTAATATATAGGCCATTTCATTATCGTGTTTGTCGAAGCTATAATGTGTTCATGCATTTTATAAACGCGTAATTACAAACAAAGTTGTTACTGCCTTCTAAAAGTAACAAAGTTGCTATCATTGTTATTGTTATTATTATTATCACTAATGAATGATAAGAGGGACAAAGTTACGTTGGTGTAGTTGTTAAAAGTTTGAGGTTTTGAGAATTCAAAACTTTTGTTGTTGTCCTAACTTACAGTTTTAAAAGAGCTCCAATAAAATAATATGCTATCATGAATTTTGCAAAATCTGTTATCGTATCCATTATTAGTTTTTTGTTTGATAAAAATAAATTATATTGAGAAAAGCAGCTCAATTTTTTCCTTAATTTTTCTCCCATCTTCCTCATATTCTTTCCTTAAAAAAATCTCTTCCAACTGTATGGTCTTTGCCCCACACACACACACACATATATAATATCTTCTCTTCATATTTATGACATACAAAAATATTTTCCGCCCTCTTTTTAATTAAAAAATACACAAAATTATAATTTTCACTACTACAAAAATAGATTTAACGAAGCCAAGTAACTTCCATTTTATGAAGGCAAAAGTAAAAAAAAAAAAAGTAACGTTTGTCGTGGTTAATGTAATACCCGGATAATTATCTATTTGGAATATTATATTTTAGCAAATAATACCTATTTGGAGATAGGTGAATATGTGGTTTTAAAACCTTGTAGGATACTTATTCTATTGTCTAGGAAAATTTCTAATGAAATTAGAGGGATTAAAGTGTCAAAATCCCTAAATGCAATTATGGGCCATGAAATGCCCTGAAAATATTATGATAAATCCCAAGAGGCAATAAAATATTTATTGAAAATTAGAAAGTATGTTGTCTCTAATTTTAGGAATTTTTGGGATTATTTCCCTTGAAAAATAATGAGGCAAAATTAGATATAATTTTGGGGAGCATAAGTTGCCCTATGATTTTTAATATGATATGTGGGACATAAAATACCAATGTCAATGAAATAGTTGTGAGAAAATGATTAATCCTAATTAAGAAAATTATCAACAATTAGAAAGTGATTAGTTAAGTAATTAATGGCTAAGATTAAATTTAATAAAGCTAATCTAAAGGCTTTAATTAAGCCTCATAAAGCCAAATCCTTGTGAAAATGGAATTGACCAATGATAAACCAAGGAAAATATTCTTAATCCTCATGAAATTAATTGGGCCAATTAGAGATTAGCAAATAAAAGGCCAAGAT
Organism: Acacia acuminata; assembly: GCA_019022655.1. Classification (NCBI taxonomy): domain Eukaryota; kingdom Viridiplantae; phylum Streptophyta; class Magnoliopsida; order Fabales; family Fabaceae; genus Acacia; species Acacia acuminata. The sequence goes on along the minus strand of JAFJYI010000164.1, from coordinate 1,696,143 downwards.
TTAATCTAATAAAGTTTATCCAAAGGCTCTAATTAATTCTCCAATTATTCCATGTGAGTTGGTATGAATCAATAGGAAGCTAGAATGCTGGTTCATGTGGCATATTAGGAAACACAATTCTTGGGCCATGTAGAAGTGAGGGGACGGATTGCCTAGCTTGAAAGAAGAAGATTGGAAGTTGAAAAGTCAAAGTTACCAACTAACCAATAGGAAGCTAGAGTCTTTATTTGATAGACTTTAAGAAACACATAGTTTTGAGCCAAAGAGAGGAGGGAGCACGGTTTGCATTGCTTGGAAAAGAAGGAGAGATTGTGATATTATATTTAAAGCTAGCACATGGAATCACTAAATGCAACTTGGAAGAGGATAACTTCTAGTACAAATGCACATGGGATCAAAAATTTAGTTAACTCAGATATTTCCAAAGAGGAAGAATAGAACTTCAAGGCTGTGTTCCCGGATTTTTGAGATTTTCTAAGATTACGCGAGTAGAACACCGAACGGGGACTTTATCGAAGAAAGTTCATAAAGCATAATCCATGTGAAATTTAATCCACCAATAAGAGAAAAGAGTTGTGAGTGTGTGTGTGTCTAGTATTCAAGAGAGAGAAAGAGAGAGAGAAAAAAAGAAAATTAAAGCAAATTTGATAAAGTTTGAAATCTTAGAGTAAATTGGATAATGGTTTGAAATCCAGTAAATATCTGATGTACACAGTAAAAACTCAAAACAACAAATAAAGTGAGAATTTATACAAATTTAAATAGTTGTGAAGAAGTAGGAACCCTGGAGAAAATATAAAGACTTATCTTGAATCCACATAATTTAACCTCGAAAGTAAGCCTAGTAAAGGCTATTTTTGCGAACGTTGAAGAATAAGCTTAGTACAACCAGGGAAATCTAATTAGACCATAAATCTGGATATCCAACTACTGATCAAAGAGCATACTCAGAATTTAAAAGTATTAGTGATTGATCAGGCAACCAAAAATGAATTTCGTTAAAGTAAAACCGAAGACTCAAAAAGAAACTTCTTCATTAAGTATGGCTCCAATGGTTGAGATTAAAACTTCTTTACTAAGTTTAGATCCAAGGGTTCATATTCAAGATGAATTAAGTTTGGAAAAACTACCAAAATGCCATACCATTTCTCTATAAATAGAGGGCTTCCCTCTTCATTCTCTTCACACTAAAAACCATTCTAGGCAAGAGTGGAGTGAAGCAAGAAGGAGGAGGGAGTCAAGAGTCTTCAAGAGGTAAGGAAGTTTTTAGTTTCTAGTCTTTAGTTTTATAGTTCTTAGTTGTTCTTAGTAGTTCTTAGTATAATTAGTTAGTTTGATCTTTAAATCTTCCAAGTAGTTTTGATTTCATGTTTTTATGGTTAAATATGTCTTAATTTCGAAAATATGATAGAGAATATGATAGAGCAAAATTCTTGGAAGTTAAAGATCAAAGTAGCGGAATTCGTGAAATTTTTGGTAAAATTTCTGGGCAAACAGTGAAAGAAATGCTAATATTTTATGTTGGAAATGAATCCCATAAATCACGAAACTTTCCAGAAATAAACTAGATATGTAGGGCTTTCCGAATATATATAATATGTAGCGTTTTGATTCCTGTGCAAAGAAATACAATCAGTTGAAGTTAGGCTATTTTTCTGGGTGAAATTCTGGGCAACGTTGCGAAAGATGAAAACTGGGAATTTTTCATAAGTTCTGGGTATATAAAAGTATTTTTACTTGAAAATAGACATCCTGAGGATTCTGGGGAATTTTACGGATCCTCGTTTCGATTTTTGTAGATTTAATTATGATTTTGCGAAGTTAACCGAAAATTCTGTCCAGAAACTCAGCACAGAGTTTTTAAGAAAATGTAAGGGCAAAGTTGTAATAACTAACCCACCAAGGGTAGAAAGGTAAACTCAACCTTTAGGATATTATTCTAAGCAATATGATATTTATCAAATATCATATAATAATCCGACAATAATGTATAGGATATCCGGAAGTCCGGAGTCGGATCAAAAGGCCGGATGTTTGGCCATTACACGGTGAAAGGTACGTTCGCGTCTTTGTAACACTAACTCGATGCTTATTGTATGCTTATATGTGATAGACTATTTCATAGAGTCATGGACGGGACTTTGTCTTGGGTCATGCACCGTGTCTAAGACTATGGGGCTTAGTTCACATGTTTATACATTCAGCTTTGTTTATACGGGTTATGGTTTGGTAATGCCGTTGAGTTTTTCCTAGCGCTGAGGACACGATGGGCCGTCGTGGCACTGGTTAGTGCAAACGTGGGTAACTTTACATATGCCTGTGTGCTATGTACTGTTGATATGCTAATCTTGCATCTGTTGTGTGCTTATGTATTGATTACTGCTGTAATGTCATGAATATCTGTCATCCATATACTGTATTACATAAGCATGAGGTTAACCGTTACCTGAGGTTCAATGGGCATTGAACCTCAGCTCTTAACATAGCGTCAGGGTCAAGAGGACCGAGGATCGAGGATCGAGGAGAAAGGCAAGCGGCACGCATAGGGACTCAGCTGAAGACTTCCTTTTGTTATTTACTTTTGAAAACACTCGGTATAACTTACCGCTCATCATGTAATCGCCGGACTTACGGCATTTTGAATATAAATATCGGTTACTCAATCGCTCCGATGCTCTACTCTGATGAAAAAAAAAAAATATACTACTTTTGAAAATGGGATGTTACAATTTTGGTATCAGAGCAGTTGTCCTGGCATAGATTTGACTAAGTTATTTCAAACCTTTTGGTGCCGAAGGCAGGGCTAGTCTATGTGGATCAGCCAATCAGTCACCCTAGCACGGTGAGGCTCCCATGATAGACACCTACCTGGCCATTTGGTTTGAGTAACGGAGTTAGGCTCTACGCCTTTTTTTAAAAGAGCATGTTTTGAAAATGAGTACTAATATAAGCCTAGGTCGGAGTACCACCTTACTTTGGTATACCAGTCTGAACCGGGTACCATCCTGAACCAGTGTACCACCCTCTGTCGATGCACCACTTTAAACCAGAGATGATGTATCCATCGCATGTACCTACATCGATATTAGGCTAATTCGATAATTCTATAATTATGATAATTCTAATAATTCGATAATCTCCGATAATCTCCAGGTTTACTTGGGCATTAATTCCATTCTAACCCGAGCTTATATATGGAGCTGGGCCACGCCGGATGAGACTCGAGAGATATAGTAGATAACATAGAATATGGGTTCTGTTGCTAAGCTCTAGGACTTCGATATAAAATTAGAGTCCGAGTTAAATCCCGCCCGATGTTTCAAGGCAATCGTTATAGAGAAGTCGGTCGCTTAGGTTTTCCCGTAGACGGTGACTATTGATTTAGTTTCCTTGTAGAAACAGTAACTTACTAAGTTACCCCGAGAGGAAAATCCCCGCCTTGCAAAAACCGGACACCATGCAACGGGCATGGCTCCGGGGGATGAGGGTCTTTTGACTAAGTCCTTGACGGTGGTGACCGTTAGATAAAAAGGGGAAAGTACCCATATTTCTGGGGAGGCAGTTATGCCATACTAGCACCTATGAGAGTGGTCGGCATGCAATGGTATGTGTACTGATATTAGTACCCGATACGATAGATGTTGTGAAATTAAGCGTGCTTAAGCGAGAGAAATCTCGGGATTCTTAACCCCGGGATATAGCATAAGAATTTGATATCCATCAAACAAAGGCCTGAATACCTTGCGGTATGAAACATAGTAATCCTTTGGGATACTATGAGAAAAATGGAGTGATAATAGGCTTGAGTCAGAGACAGTGCTTAGGTCAAGGTATGACTGAGCATTGCCTAGGTTCCAGTACCTGAGGGTAGGAACCCTAAGAAAATGTGAGTGAGGTTGCCTTAGGTTTGAATACCTAAGAGTTAGTTCCTTAACAGAACCCTACGATAGCTAAAACCTCAGTGACCATAGGTTATGGTTTCAAGGTGGGACCGATAACCTTAGAGATATTAGTGGCTAATAGATCCCCAAAGAAGTGGGTGGTTACCCGATAGGGAAATTGAGATAAGGCTGTTGACTGGAGCTAGAAAGTCCATGAATAAAATGACCCTGGATATGGTAGCAGACCTAGAGACAGCAGAATTACAAAACCACTAAAGGGTTAGTAACTTGATAGAGATCTGAGTTCTCGTTATAATGATTCAGAGACGATCAACTGAAGAAAGTACTACTTATGGGAAGTTGTGATCGGAGGTGGCTACTTACGGGGAGATCTGTTCGGAAAGGGCTACCTACGGAGGGTTCTAACCGGAGGTGCTGACCAATCGGAGGGATTGAGTGAAGCGCCGAGTGAAGTACCATAGAGTGAAGCCACCGTGACGTCAAACCGTGTAGTGAAGTTGCCATCACAACGAACCATAGAGTAGAGCTACCAGTGTATCGATTCTCAAGGTAAGTACATTGTATCGAGTCCCATATCTAATCGGTTCCCTAGAGAGAAAAGTTTACGTAATCCAGTATATCGTCATAAGTTGCTCCAAAGGTCTTGTATAGCATATATTGTGTCTATAGGTCGAAGTCCACGCTTGTTAGACAACAAATACGAGGAGTGTCTTGAAAAGTTTGTGAAACCCGAGGATAGTGAGCGATGTCTGAAATAGCCAGAAGATTAAAGTAGAATAGACTAAGCATTCTACGGATGGCTTGAGTAACCAAGGACAGAGGTTTGAATGCATTAGTTAGTAATGACCTTCTAAGGTTAGTTGTCTCGTTCCCGAGTAAGGTTTAAAAATTGAATTTTTGAACTTGCCATTACACCTACTATATTTGAAATTTCCGGAATTGATTTTTTGAACTTATGCATTTTTGAAACGAGTTTTCGAATGAAATGTTTTCAATAGAATTTGAGACCATAGTATGGTTATTTTGAAATGGTGTTGTCTTATAAAAAGGGTTTTGTTAGAACCCGAATTTGAAACTAAGTTTTCAACTTTGTTGTGGTAAAAGAAGTACAAATTGGGAGGCGGAAGAGTCGTTGTAGATGTACACGGTTTGCTGGGTCTTTCCAAATGTTTTAAAATGGTTGAAATCGCTGACCTTTGATAAAAGCTCTTTTTGAACAAAGAGTTTTTGGAGGGATTTTGTTTGAAAGAATGAAAATCGCACCAACACTGAACGCACCCAATTCATAACATTTCGCCTAGGGCGTATGTTTTGTCTAATAGGACTTGACTCTATGGGTTGGACGATTTCGGTAGATGGGGTCATTACTTGATGTGCCGGTGTGAACATTGGGTCTCTTATGGGAGGGGCGGAGGATTCTCCCACATGGTTTGACTGATGCTTCTAATGCGAGAGGCCGGAATTGGGGATTTGGATAAGTCGCTCGCTGTACCAAGTGGTTGAAGTGGTGGCGTGAAATCTCAGTTGTTAAAGATTTTGTAAAATCAATTATTTCCCTTAAGAATATGTACCGGTAGTAAAAGTTTTTGAAAATGACCCATTAGTGAATATGTTTTCACAAAATTGTGTTGGCAGCGATTGAATTTGAAAATGTGATGACACTATTACTTTTTGGTATAGTGTGGAGTGCAAAATGTACTGAGACCACGGAAAATTTTCAATGTGTGAAAATTTGAAAATGAGACAACAAAATGATTTTGGGTAGCGATGACGTGTTTGTCATTGCTATGGTGTTGAAAAGCGGTGTAGTTGATATAGGAACAGGGAACTATTAGAAAGGTTTAGAACACCGAACTAGTTAAGTCAATTAGTAGTCGTCAGCTATGGTGCAAAGTAAGTAAAGTAGTCTAAGAGCTTGAATGGGAAAGGCTCAGATGAAATAGATGAGCAGATGCTCGAGGCAATAAGACTTGGGGTGCAAGTTGTGCATGGGGCGGTGTCCTTAGGCCATAAGACCGGTGATAGTTAGCACTGTGATAAATACGGATTGTCATGATGGCTTTAGACTTGTATGTCTACAGTACATCTTGAGTCTGACAAACATTCATTATACCAGGTGATAGGTGAGGTGCCTAAAGCCTGAGGATGATTTCCTAGGCGGTGAGGCTAGAATCTCCAGTCTTTGTGGTAGTATATTGAGTCGAGGGCCAATGTGTGTTAAGCCAAGAGGCTAAATAAGTCGGCAATAAGGCTGTGTAACCAAGCGTGTGAGAATGGACCGGTGAGTCCCGTAATTGAGTACTATGCCTGGGTACAAGATAAATGAGACTTTTGAATAGTAGGATGCGTGTTAGGTAAGCATCCATAAGAAAGGAATAGGCTAGAGGTCTAGATAATCTTTCAAGGTTATAGTTCAAATTTCGAGGACGAAATTTAATTTAACGGGGGGAGAAATGTAATACCCGGATAATTATCTATTTACGGAATATTATATTTTAGCAAATAATACCTATTTGGAATAGGTGAATATGTGACTTAAAGTCACATAGATATAATGGCTATTTTGAAAATTTCTAATGAAATTAGAGGGATTAAAGTGTCAAAATCCCTAAATTTATGGGTTGAATTAAAAATATTATGTCAATTATAGGCAAAATTGAAAATTAGCAAATTATGCTTGCAATTTTAGGATTTTTGGGATTATTTCCCTAAAAATAATTAGAGAAAAATTATATAATTTTGGGGAGCATAAGTTGATGATTTTTAATATATATTTGAAAAAATTAATGTCAATGAAATAGTTGTGAGAAAATGATTAATCCTAATTAAGAAAATTATCAAAATTAGACCATGATTAGTTAAGTAATTAATGGCTATGATTAAATTTAATAATGGGACAATTAAAGCTTTTGTTTAGGATTATAACTAGCTTAATACATCTGCCCCAAAATGGAAAAAACGTGCAGCTAATTGATAAACCAAGGAAAATATTTATCATATAATTGTACAATTAGTGTTAGAAATAAAAGTCAAACTTTAACTAACCAATTTATCCAAAAGCCAATTAATTAATCATTCCATGTTTTGGTATGAATCAATAAAAAGCAAATGACTAGATTCAGGGCATATTAGGAAACACAATTCTTGGGAATGTAGAAGTGAAGAATAATAAACTATGTTAAAGAAGAAGATTGGAAGTTGAAAAGTCCATCTTACCAACTAACCAATAGGAAGCTAGAGTCTTTATTTGATAGACTTTAAGAAACACATAGTTTTGAGCCAAAGAGAGGAGGGAGCACGGTTTGCATTGCTTGGAAAATAAGGAGAGATTGTGATATTATATTTAAAGCTAGCACATGGAATCATTAAATGCAACTTGGAAGAATAACTTCTAACAAATGCACATGGATCAAAAATTTAGTTAACTCGGATATTTCTTCAAGGAGTACAAGATTTTCTAAGATTACGCGAGTAGAACACATGGGGGGACTTTATCATTTCAAAAGCATAATCCATGTGAAATTTAATCCACCAATAAGAAAAAGAGTTGATAATTCAAGAGAGAGAAAGAGAGAAAAAAAAAGAAAATTAAAGCAAATTTGATAAAGTTTGAAATCTTAAAGTAAATTGGATAATGGTTTGAAATCCAAGAAATATCGATGTACACGGTAAAAACTCAAAACAACAAATAAAGTGAGAATTTATACAAATTTAAATAGTTGTGAAGAAGTAGGAACCCTGGAGAAAATATAAAGACTTATCTTGAATCCACATAATTTAACCTCGAAAGTAAGCCTAGTAAAGGCTATTTTTGCAAACGTTGAAGAATAAGCTTAGTACAACCAGGGAAATCTAATTAGACCATAAATCTTGATATCCAACTACTAATCAAAGATACATACTCGAAATTTAAAAGTATTAGTGATTGATCAAGCAACCAAAAATGAATTTCATTAAAGTAAAACCGAATTCTCAAAAAGAAAAACTTAGATTAAGTTAGGCTTTTCTAATGGTTGAAGGGATTAAAACTTCTTTAAAGTTTAGATCCAATGGTTCATATTCAAGATGAATTAAGTTTGGAAAAACTACCAAAATCTACCATTTCTCTATAAATAGAGGGCTTCCCTCTTCATTCTCTTCACACTAAAAACCATTCAGCCAAATAGGCAAGAGTGGAGTGAAGCAAGAAGGAGGAGGGAGTAGAAAAGTCTTGGGGAAAGAAGGTAAGGAAGTTTTTAGTTTAAGTTCTTTAGTTTTATAGTTCTTAGTTTTCTTAAAGTTCTTAGTATAAAGGTTAGTTTGATCTTTAAATCTTCCAAGTAGTTTTGATTTCATGTTTTTATGGTTAAATATGTCTTAATTTCAAAAATATGATAGAGAATATGATAGAGCAAAATTCTTGGAAGTTAAAGATCAAAGTAGAGAAGTTCGGCAAAATTTTCGGTAAAATTTCTGGGCAAACAGTGAAAGAAATGCTAATATTTTATATTGGAAATGAATCCCATAAATCACGAAACTTTCCAGAAATAAACTAGATATGTAGGGCTTTCCAAATATATATAATATGTAGCGTTTTGATTCCTGTGCAAAGAAATACAATCAGTTGAAGTTAGGCTATTTTTCTGGGCGAAATTCTGGGCAACGTTGCGAAAGATGAAAACTGGGAATTTTTCATAAGTTCTGGGTATATAAAAGTATTTTTACTTGAAAATAGACATCCTGAGGATTCTGGGGAATTTTACGGATCCTCGTTTCGATTTTTGTAGATTTAATTATGATTTTGCGAAGTTAACCAAAAATTCTGTCCAGAAACTCAGCACAGAGTTTTTAAGAAAATGTAAGGGCAAAGTTGTAATAATAACCCACCAAGGGTAGAAAGGTAAACTCAACCTTTAGGATATTATTCTAAGCAATATGATATTTATCAAATATCATATAATAATCCGACAATAATGTATAGGATATCCGGGAAGTCCGGAGTCGGATCAAAAGGCCGGATGTTTGGCCATTACACGGTGAAAGGTACGTTCGCGTACTGTAACACTAACTCTGATGCTTATTGTATGCTTATATGTGATAGACTATTTCATAGAGTCATGGACGGGACTTTGTCTTGGGTCATGCACCGTGTCTAAGACTATGGGGCTTAGTTCACATGTTTATACATTCAGCTTTGTTTATACGGGTTATGGTTTTGGTAATGCCGTTGAGTTTTCCTAGCGCCGAGGACACGATGGGCACGTCGTGGCACCGGTTAGTGCAAACGTGGGTAACTTTACATATGCACCGTGTGCTATGTACTGTTGATATGCTAATCTTGCATCTGTTATGTGCTTATGTATTGATTATTGCTGTAATGTCATGAATATCTCGTCATCCATATACTTTATTACTTGAGCATGAGGTTAACCGTTACGAGGTTCAATGGGCATTGAACCTCGGCTCTTAACATAGCGTCGGTCGGAGGACCGAGGATCGAGGAGAAAGGCAAGCGGCACGCATAGGGACTCAAATGAAGACTTTCTTTTGTTATTTACCTTGAAAACACTCGGTATAACGTACCGCTCATAATCAGCCGGACTTACGGCATTTTGAATATAAATATCGGTTACTCAATCGCTCCGATGCTCTACTCTGATGAAAAAAAAAATATACTGCTTTTGAAAATGGGATGTTACAGTTAACTTGTAGCGGTCAGAGGAAACCGCTACAAATATGGCACCAGCCTAGGCGCGTTATGGCGCGAAGTCTGTTGTGGTTTTTTCCTAGCGGTTTTATCAAAATAACCGCTACTAAAATTTGAAACGACACGGTTTTGTCATGGTGAGAAGATAGCGACACATTGACCGCGTCAAAATGTTAAGATTTGTAGCGGTCTCGGCTGTAACCGCTACAAAATTTATTCTATAAATAGCCCATTCCATCCGTACAAAAATTAAAATATTAAAAAATATTCTAAATCGGCTTTGTCGCTGAAGGAACATTCTCGACTTTGTTCTCGAAAACAGAAGACGGGCATATATCTGCAGCACTGATATCGGGAGATGAGTGCTGCAAATATTTTTCAGTCTTCTCATCGTTCAAGCCGAGGAGGTTCCTTCAGTGACAATCCAGATTCAGATATTCCATTGACTTGAAGACTTATACTCTTGTGAATATTTTCTAACATGCCACCGAAGATTGGGTTCAATGTAGCCACCAATCTTTCTGGGAAATATCTCTGCTCAAAATGAGTCAGTGAGTTTTTCTAGGGAGATCGGTGTCTACACTGAATCCGAATCTTCACTAAACTTATTATTCCTAAATTTATTAACATCGACTCTTTTAGGGACATTTAGGAAAATAATCAAATGAATTGAGAGCATTTTTATTGAAATAAACAAAAAAATCCAAACTAATTAGTTTGACTTATAAACTAAAATCCTTGATTTTTTTTAAAAAAAATTATATTTGTAGCGGTTCCTAATGAAACCGTTACAAAATGTGATTGGCAAATCATTTTGTAGCGGTTGATCTGTAGAACCACGACAGAATTGCAAAGGTCATTGATTTTGTAGCGGTTAGGTGACCGCTACAAAGTTTCACAAATAACAAGGCGCATTTGTAGCGGTTATGGTAGCGGTTTCTGTGAACCGCGACAAATTGATTTACTTTGTCACGGTTATTTGGAATAACCACTACAAAATGCAGTGGTTTTTATACTGTTCCTTTCGCTTTCGTAAATTCTCACGCGTGAGTTTTTACTTTTTACCTTTTAACTTTTCAACTTGTACTTTCCAACATCATGGCTTCTGAGGACAGAGACCCCCGAAAAGGGAAAGCTCCTGTACCCTCTAGAAGGCCTATCAGGGGTGGTGGTAGTAGAGGAGGCCGTAGGCCTCAAAATATCCCCCTTGAGTCCCCTCAAAAGGGGAATGAGTTTGATGAGCTGTTTGCAAATGACCCAATCCCAAACCCAGAGAACCTAGAGACCGTAGGGGGAGATCGAGGCGCAAGTCTGTCGTTTGACGACATCTTGAATGAAGAAGATACAGAGATCGAGTTTGACATTCCCATATCAGAAGCAGATCGGTTTCTTGACTAGGAGAACGAGCAGGACATGGGAACCCCTGACAGTCGTCTTCTCATTCTACTGGATTTGTGGTGGATGTCGAAGGTAAGTATAAGTAGTTTATTGTCAAAAAATAATATTCAAATTCTTTTAAAAAATTATGAAAATTTATTTAAAATGCAGTACAATAATTTTGATATGATTGTGCAGATCTAGATGTTCCCACGCTCAGTCAGCTGCAGGACTACCAGGTGGTACTTCCTTGGAACATGCAGATGGACCAGCTGATCGGCAGCGGTGGTCACCTGTTGAACCGATACCTGTCACAATTTGGCGGGAATTGGGTATGGTTCCCGATCTATTTCCAGAGTTGGAAAAAGGTCCCGAAGGACAACAAGGACAAGGCGTTTGGGGAGGTTGTGCAGGTAAGTTATGTTGTGTAATTAAATTAGTTTTTTTAAATAGTTATAAGTTGTGGTTAATTTAGTTATCTATTTCTTGATTACTAATCATTTTATAATACAGAAAAAGTTTAAACTACGGGCCCATTCTCTGAGGTACGTAAAGATGAAAATGGGAGAAGCATGGAAGAGCCGGAGGATTCGTCTCTACAATCGACAGAATAGAGATGGGACTATGCCTCTGCAGCAACTGATGGCGAACGTCCTAGACGGCGTAGAGCCAAATCACTGGGCAGCTTTTGTCCAATATAGGAGGAGTGCAGAGGGACTGATACGTTTTTTAATTAATCATAGTTTAGTTTTTTTTTTAACATGAGGGTATTGTATAGTTTAAAATTTGTTTTAATTAATTTTGTTTAAATGTAGTTTAAAAATTTAAATATAGAAAAAAAAATTGTAGTCTTTAGATTTGGTTTAAATTAATTAAATTTAGAGTAAAATATATTGACTACCCCTCTATTTTACCTAAATTACACAAATATCTCATTTATTTTGTAGGCTCTATCGCGAGAGGAACACCGGATGCGGGGCACATCAAAGGGTCAATCACACGGCGGATCCAAGACGTTTGTTGTGACCTACGGTGAGATGCTATGTTAAAAGTTAAATTAATTTTATGTTTAAATGATTATTGTTTTGTTTTGGAAATAACAAAGTTTATATTCTTTTAACTCTTTCAGCAAGAGAAGCTCGGCAGGAGAACCGTCAGACGAACTATGGGCAGTTATGGACACGCACACAAAGACACCGTGATGGGACGCCAACCTCGAGGCGGCGAGAGGAGATAATAGTAAGTTACACAAAAAATATTAATTAAATTAAATTAAATTAAATTGTTTGATTAATGGTTTATTAAATATGTGCGTCGGGCCGGATTGAACGAGCCCGGCAAGACTGCGGTGTCGCGACCCCGGAGTCACAGGGGTCTGTTGATCCTACGGCCTCCTTGAAAGCTGCTGTGGACCCAGTCGAGCATCCTGGCTGAGTTAGGGGCTTTGGGCTAGGCGCCAGGCCTAGCATGGTGTACGGCAAGGCCTCCTCCTCTTACGCCGGAACCTCTAGCTCGAGAATGCCACCACCGGAGGCGGTTGATGTGATGATTACCGAGAAAGTTGCCGCGCAGGTTGCAGAGCAGGTTGCTGTAGAGAGGGCCAGGAATGAGGCCAGGAATAGGCATATGCAGGAGAGTCTCGACCATTGGTACACTAATCAGAGATATACCTGGCAGTCAATTACCGGGGCCTTGACAGAGCTACTACCTAACAGACGGTTTCCATCTCCCAAGCCTCCCCCTCCGGATCCTGCTACTGGTGAAGATGAGAGCGTTGTTACCTCTGGTCGTGCCCACGCCGCCCCTGAGAGAGACCCCCCTGAGACAACCCCCCAGAGACAGGACTTGATCATCAGGCTCCTGATAGTTAATTTTTATTTTCTGAAGTAATTAATTTTGTACCGCTAGATGTTTAACCTTTGTTATCTTAATTGACTTGTTGACAATTTTATTAAATTTAAATATATGTTATCTTTTTTTTTCGTAGGTTTTTGATATTGTAATCCCATTTCAATACTTATATGTCATTTGTACAATAATAAACGAGTTAATAATTTGTAAATCAAAAGATATGTTTTCAAAATAATAAACGGATTTAATAATTTGTGAGTAAAAAGATATGTTTTCAAAATAATAAACGGATTTAGTAATTTGTGAATAAAATGATATGTTTTCAAAATAATAAATGGAGTTAATAATTAGTGAATAAAATGACCTGGATAAAAGTAATTTTTGTTGCGGTTTTTATACCATAACCGCGACCAAATATATTTGTAGCGGTTCATAACAAATTTCAATTTCGAGGTAAATAAATAACAGCCAAAACTTTGTTGCCGTTCCAGCTTTAACTGCTGCAAATTGCAAATGGTCATAATTTAGTAGCGGTTAGAGTCGCGGTTCTTAACCGCTACCAATTTCAAACGGTCATAATTTCGTAGCGGTTTTGGAACCGCTACAAATTTGATTCTCCATGTTGTCATGGTTAGAGTCGCGATTTGTAACCGCTACAAATTATTTCAAGTTACATTTAAAGATCTCAAGTGCTGGAATGAAAGTAACCAAACATTGTCTCCATATTTATATACTATCCTAGCTTTGTTTACTTAAGATGGATAAGTCATGGATCAAGATGCCGCGCAGTTCTCCTGTATATTTAGCGAGATTGAAAAATTTCTTAGATTTCGCCTTCTCGCACGCTAGCATTAATGGCAAGATCGTGTGTCCTTGTTGTAGATGCAAGTTTAAGAAGTGGCAAACACAAGAAGGTGCTATGGAACATCTTCTTATGAAGCCTTTCCCAGAAGCATATACATTCTGGGGTGTTCATGGCGAGAAACATGGTATGAGATATGGGGATCATCTTCCTCAAACCTCACAAGTAGGAAATCAACTAAATCAAGACAATCCGGTTAATGAGGCTGTTCGTGACGCTTTTGGTGTTCAAGATGACAACTTCGCGGCAGAAGTGCAGGGTCCAAAACCAGTTTTCTTCAGGAATGAAGCTACTCGAGAATTTTTCAGTCTCATGGATGAGAGTGATCGTCCTTTGTATCAAGGTTGTCAGAAATACTCAAAATTATCCTTTCTGATCAAATTGTACCATATCAAGTGCATGTGTGGGATCACGATAAGGCAATGTCAATGTTCTTGGAATTACTACGAGATGCTTTCCCGACGCGACATTTCCACAACCTTCTACGAGGCCAAGAAGATAATCAACAGATTAGGCTTGAACTACGAAAAAAATCGATGCCTGCCCCAACGACTGCATGCTTTATTGGGGGGAGGACGTTCGGAGGGAGACTTATAAGAAGTGTCACACTTCGAGGTTCAGGACAGTTTAGAAGGGAAAAAAGCTGAAGAAGAAACCCGCAAAGATTCTAAGTACTTTCCTTTAAAACCTCGCTTACGAAGATTGTTTATGTCGTCTAAGACAGCTGAGCATATGAGGTGGCATGAAGCTGACAAGAACGAAAATGGTAAACTCAGACATCCACGGGATGGTGAAGCGTGGAAAGCGTTCGACTCAGCCTTTCCTGATTTCACTGCGGAGCCTAGAAATGTTCGTCTTGCTTTGGCGACCGATGGTTTTAATCCGTTTGGGAATCTTAGCACAAGTTATAGTATATGGCCAGTTGTTTTGATACCTTACAACTTGCCCCTTGGATGTGTATGAAACAAAGCTCCTTTATTATGTCCATGATCATTCTAGGCAAAAAGGCACCGGGAAATGACATCGATGTGTATCTACAACCGCTTATCAAGGAGTTGGTGGAATTGTGGAATGTAGGCGTCGAGACGTATGACGCGCACGAGAAGACACTGTTCAACTTGCGTGCGGCATTGATGTGGACTATCAGTGACTTCCCTGGACTGGGAACATTATCCGGGTGAAATGTCCATACCGGCCTTGCATGTCCAGCTTGCAATTTTGACTCTGACTCAGTGCGCCTTCCCCACAGTCGTAAGTGGTGCTTCATGGGTCATCGTAGGTTTCTCGATGGTACGCACAGGTTTAGGTTGCAACGCAATCCTTTCAATGGGCAACAGGAAAAAAGAGGACCTCCTTGGAATTTATTCGGTGCCGAAATCATAGAGCAGCTTGTGGATGTTGAATTTGAGTATGGGAAAAAAGACGACCCAACAAAGGTCGGGACAAAGATGGCCAGGGCTTCTGGTTCTGTGAAGCAGCAATGGCGGAAGATAAGCGTCTTCTTCACTCTTCCATATTGGACAAATAATTTGCTCCGACACAGTCTGGATGTCATGCACATTGAAAAGAATGTGTGTGACAATATGTTGTACACGATTCTGAACGAACCAGGAAGGTCAAAAGATCATCTTCAAGCGAGGAAAGATTTACGGGAGATGGGAGTTCGTGCAGATGCGTGGCCCGATGAGCATGACAGATTTCAACCGGCAAAATACACCCTGACAAAACCGAATAAGAAATCTTCCTCGCGATGTTGAAGAATATAAAAGTTCCTGACGGGTATTCAAGCAACATTTCACGATGTGATGACGTGCGGCTCGAAAGGTTCTTGGGCTGAAGAGTCATGACTCACATGTGCTTATGCGAAGCATTACTTCGGTGGCCATAAAAAATACGCTGCCTCTCGATGTGCCGATCATTTTGGTCGAGCTTTGTACTTTTTTTTCGGAAGTTGTGTTCCAAGGTTTTGATTGTGGAGGAGCTCAACCAGCTGCAGCAGAAAATCATTCTTACACTGTGTCATTTGGAGATGATATTTCCTCTGTCATTTTTCACGGTCATGGTTCACCTGACAGTACACCTTGTTCACGAAACCAAGCTTGTTGGCCTAGTTCACTACCGATGGATGTATCCTATTGAGAGGCACTCATTTAAAATTAATTACTTTAACATTACTCCTCTAGCCGCACGTTTAACCATTAATGTATCTACATTTTTCCTCATTACTTTATCGGTTTCTTGGGAAACTGAAATCTTACGTGAGGAATAAGGCGTGGCCTGAAGGTTCAATATCAGAAGGTTATATTGGGGATAAGGTCATGTATTTTTGTTCCAGGTACTTTGATGATATTGAGACGTCATTCAACCAACCGCCTCATGTAGACGATTTTCCTGAGCCAGAGCCATCAGCAACAGAGTTGTTATTCCCTCGTGTTGGTAAACTAGTTGGTGGATGTGAGAACTTCAAACTCACAGCACTTGAGAAGTTTCAAGCACATAGACATGTCTTGATTAATTGCACTAAAGTTGAACCGTATCTTCAGTAAGGATTGGACACAGATATATATATATATATATATGTTATCCTATATGTTTCCTTACATTTTATAGTCACATTTCTTGCTTGTCATCGCATGTTTAATTGCAGGGAATTCAGGAGTCATGTGAAGCGTCAACTGAGGATCCGTACACAGACATCCTCTAAAATTGATAGAAAGGTCCATAGAGAATTCCAGGGTTGGTTTAGGAGGAGAATAATGAATGACCAGAACCCCCACTCAGCAGAATTCAAAGCTCTCGCACTCGCCCGCTTGACCACGCCCAAAGATTTACGGCATACAATGTCAATGACTTTAAGTTTTGCATGGTTTCACGAGACCAGGGATTGCTCACCCAAAACTCAGGTGTATATGGCACGTTTAGGACGAGGAGTTATGCGACGCGATGTGAAACATGCGGTTCCGTATTATGGAAAGCTGCTTGATGTGGTCAGGATAACTTACCAAGGCCTTTTCTCTGTGACGCTCTTCAAGTGTTTGTGGGCGAATACGACAACGTCCCAGGGACTCACGACTGATGACTTAGGCATCACATCAGTGAATTTCTCCCGGCCTATTCACACTGGTCAATCTGAAGATGACGAGCCGTATATTCTTGCCTCAGAGGCCCATCAAGTTTATTTTGTCGCCGATGAGAGGCACAAGGATTGGAATATGGTGGTTCACTTAAAGCCTCGGGACCTTTACGACATGGGCGATGGTGAGAACATCGCCTACGATTGTGAGCCGCTCCAGCCCGCCAGTTTCGAAAACTTCTTCCCAGACGGCAATGACACTTTGCGTATAGTTCAGTACGTTTTTTAATATACGCAATATGAAATATAATAACATCATTTAACTAAAGTTTTATGTGTTATTACATATTAAACTCGCACGTGACCTTTTATACAAACTTTCTTTGTAGGGATGCTGATGAAGATTGAGAAAAAAAAATTATCCCTACTCTTCATTTTACGTTTTTTTCTTAAAAAACCCCACACGTTTTTGTCGCGGTTTCTACAAAACCGATAAAAACCACGACAAAAACTGACATATAAACCGCTACTAAAAATAACCGCTACAAAAAGACCGCTACAAAGTGGTGCGCTGATATCAAAATAAATACCCCCCACCAAACCTCATTTAATATGCTTCTATTTGTTTTCTACACCCGTTTTCTCTCATATTTTTACATTTTCTCAACGAGATAAAGTGTTTGAATGGGGTAAGTTTCAATCAACCGGATCAATTTCAACACTTATCGAAATATTTATTTTTTCGTCTACCCCGTTGATACTAACTTCGTTATTTTACGTTTGCTTTTTGTTTATTTTCAACTTTCTTTTTACTTTCACATACATATTATTTTACGGGTATTTTTTTCGTCTACCCGACTTTTGTTTTATAATTAATTATTTCATAAATTATTGTTATTATACTCATATATTCTCATTGTTTTACTAACGAATATCTTATTTTAACATCTTTTATTTTCGAAAAAAATATAAATAATTAATAATATAACATTTTTTTAATTACATTAAGAATTGTTAAAAAAATAATTTTTTTTTCAATTTATCTATTTGTAGCGGTTCTAAAACCGCTACAAATACCAAAATAATAAATGACATCAATATTTTGTAGCGTACAAAAATGTTTTTAAAAAATGGCGGGAATTATTGGTAGCGGTTATTGACCGCTACCAATATTCTGCCAAAATTTTTTTTCTACAATTTGGACTTATTAGTAACCGATACAAAATATTTCGAAAAGTTTAGTGTCGGTTATCAAACCGCGACCACTTTACTTGTATCGGTTTCTGGACTGCGACTAATGTGTACGTAAGTTGTGAGCACAGCCATATGTAGTGGCGGTTATTTTAAACCGCGACAAACCCAATAGTGGTTTATCATGATGTAGTTGTAAGTGGAGCTATATACCCAAGAGGGGGGTGAATTGGGTATTTTAAAACTTTTCAGAAATTGCTCTGTTTTGAAGCAATGAAAAACAGAGATAAACAGAGTGAGGGAAGAAGAAGCTGGACACAAGGATTTATACTTGGTTCGGTCCAACTCTTTGACCTACGTCCAAATCCCGAAACACTCGGGATTTTCCACTATCACTCAATTACAATTACACACTCGTACTTAGGATGATCATCTCCCTAGGACTCACTCCCCTTACAAGTTGTAATTGTAAACAATCGATACACACTCGTACTCAAGAGTTATCCTCTCCCTAGGACTAACTCCCCCTTACAAGTTGTACTCGATTACAATCGATACCCACTCGTAAACAAAGAATGCTCCTCAACCTAGGACACACTCCCCTTTACAAGTTGTACTCTGATTTCCCCAATCTCCAAGTCACCTGACTTGAGATTGTTACAATGAATGATATACAAGGAAATAAACTCTCTCTAAGAGTAGATATGATAAGCACTGAAGCTCAATGTATCACAAGATACTATACAGATAAAACTGAAGAAGTAGATATAAGACTTGAATGATTTTCGTCTTCAGCAGGTGTGTCAACTTAAGAAGAAGTTAATGCACTCTATTTATAGGTAGAGAACATTAAATGACCGTTGCTTGATGAATCCAACCGTTGTAGGTGATTATCTTAAGGTCTAGTCATCTTCTCTCTCTAAACTCCAACTAATCCAGGTGCTAATATGATCTGATGTGGAACTCTGAGGATTTGCCCGTTGGAGAAGAGTTTACTTGATGAAGAAAGCATTCTTGACCGTTGAGAATGCGTGCTCAGGTGGATTATCCAAAAGAAGGTTGATTTGCATAAGTGCATTAAATGCACCGAGCACTTTTTTGCTTTTTGCCTTGATCTTCATTAATCTTCATCTGTGCTAACTGAAATTCACTCAATAAACTTGTTAAACATATCTCGGGAACATAAGTGAATGATTCATGAAAGCAATAGGATCAAACAAGAGTGATTTGCAAATTCGTGTAATTCAAAAATCAGTTTTTTACCGTTGTAAACTGCAGTATGTTCATGCAAACTGCAGTTTAGCATACTTTCACTTACAAACTGCAAAGTAAAGGCGGAAGTATTGACTTAGCCTGAAAAACTTGGTTGCTCTCTCGGAAGTCCAATACTCGAGTTTGGCTACGCAAACTGCAGTATTGACTTCGTTTAAAATCTTGGTTTCATTCTCGGAAGTCCAATACTCGAGTTTGCCTACCAATACCGCAGTATTGACTTCATTTAAAAAACCTGGTTCGCTTCGGAAGTCCAAAACTGCAGTATGCAAACCTATACCGCAGTTTGCACTTAAGCTCAACAAGTTTGATTGCTTTCTTGAAATTATCTGTCCACTTTCGAGGGCCATATCTCCCTGGTCTGAACTCCGTTTTGGTCCATTCAACTCTTGATGGAAATCTCTTTGAGTATATTTTCATATGCCACTGATTTCAGCTCAATCGGATTTGTATTTTGTGAGTTACACGGAAAATACCGAAGGTGGGTCTGGACTGTGACGTTGATTCTTATGGCAACTTGTAAAACTCATAACTCCTTGATCTTGACACCTTTGGACTTGATTTATATATCAAAATGACGCTTTGGATGTCTAGTTTCAAATGCCACTGGTTTCACATCAATCCGATTCCTGGTTTGAGAGATATCATCGAATTACCAGACCTCGCCTGTGCTGAAACGTGAAACAGAGTTGCTGAAGAGCTGATCACGCTGCAAACTCGAGTTTACACTTGCATACTCGAGTTTAGCTCTTCCTTACTCGAGTTTAGCACCTGCATACTCGATTTTTGAGTCCCAAACTCGAGTTTTGTGTTCCAAACTCGAGTTTTCACTTGTCCGAGACGCCGGAGGTGCTTGAAGACACTACAAACTCGAGTTTTGAGTTGTATACTCGAAGTTTTGAGTCTCAAACTCGAGTTTTGTGTTCCAAACTCGAGTTTTCTCATCCCGAAGTTGATTTTTGCTGACTTTAACTTCAAATTGACCCATTCCAACTTCCATATGACCTTGGAGACTTCTAGCATCAATCTTAGAACTTGAATAATGATATCTTCACTTCATACAACAAGTTCTTCTTTCTTTCTTCTTCTCTTGATCATTCTCCATAACTCTAACTCTTTCTTTCTTCTCTTCTCTTGATCATTCTCTATAATTCATCTTGGATTAATCTACATTAAATACAGTAGTTAGTCAATGTAGGAGATAATTATATTACTCAATCTTTTTGCTTTTAATAATGACATCTATATAAGACATCATCAAAACTAATCATAACTAACAGTAGTAGCGGTTTATTTTAACATGCTACTAATTGCTTTGTTTCGGTGATTTTTGTAGCGGTTTGAGTAACCGCCACAAATGTCGTTAGTCGTGGCAAAAACCGCTACTAATATGCGATTTTGACCGCTACAAACGGCCCTTTATTTTGTAGTGGCGGTGGTATTTTTGAAATTTTATCTTAACATTCTATGACTATTCCAATAAAATAATTATTACAAGACACTTTCAATAGCTATTCTTTAAAACAGTTGTTGATATTTAAGCCCATAAATAAAAAATAATTAATATTTTTTAGTTACAACAATTGGTTTTAAATACTTGTCATTAAAAGTTCCAATTCAATGACTAGTTTTATAGTCACAGTCATTGAAACTCAATGGGATACGACGACTGTTTAATAAAAACAAGTCGTTGAATATTTCAACAAGCTAGTGTCTTAGCGCAGTTAGCATGAACCTTTGCCAAGTGTTCCAAAGCTTGAGGGTTCAAGCTTCCTTGACCTTGTATCATTTTTTTCTTTTCAGAAAATTGAAAGTATACGAGTGGTTTTTCCAAACCACCCATGTAAATCCAAATCTTTCTAGATTCGTGTTTCCAATTTGTTCTTCAATCATTTCACGCCTTACCTCTTATTATATTCACACCGTTTAATTTCCCTCACGACAGACTTTACTCATACATTAATACTTGCAAGAGTTTGTATAGACTTGGAGATGAGTGTTAAAGTTTCTCGCCAATTGTTTTAAATTCATCCAGAAATCACACTACCATGTGGTTATTTATTTTGCATTGATGAGAAGTTCATTCTTACATTATTAGCCATTCCCTAGTAAGAAGATGGATTTATAGGCTCCTTTTTTGAAATAAAAAAAAATGATTATTCAAGTCTCCTATGTAATGTAATGAAATAGGGGATACTAGGTTACATATATTTGTTTTATACTTACTAGAAATATAATACAAATTATTTTTCAGGTTGGTCTTTGAGATAATGAGATATGTGTTTTTACTTCCCCATATTTAGAAAATCATTTTAGTTTTACATTATGCATGACTATGAGTTAAAAGGAAAGATCACAGTAAGAACTAAAATAAAATAAACTTGGACATTTCAACAATGTCGATATTTTCCTTTTTAGTTAGAAGGACTAAGATGACAATTGTTTAATAAAAATTAGTTGTAGAAAATTTCAACAAATTGCTGTCTTGGTGTAGTTGGCATGAATCTTTGCCAAGTAATCTTGAGGTCGATGGTTCAAACCTCACTAGACCCACGTCATTTTTAGTTTCAACAATTGGTTTTAAAAAACTAGTCGTTGTCCCTCCCCTTACGCCTCTTTTATTATTATTACCAGTCGTTGAATGTTGAGTTTCAACGTCTGGTTTTTTAAAATCAGTCGTTGTATTCCATAACTTTTCAGATCCTCATGCCTTCCATTTTAATTTTGAACTTACATGATTTCTCTCTTTCTTTACACAGTTTCTAGTTGTCTCTCTCTTTCCCTAGCTTACTGTAAACCCAAAAAGCCTAAAACCCTCTTCAATCGATTCTCCATCTCTTCATGCCATTTCTCTATTTCTATACACTATTTTTACTTCATTTCTCTTCCAATCGATTTCTCCATCTCTTCAACCCTTTCTTTCACTTTGTGCATTTCTCATTCTTTAACTCAGCCTAAAGGGTCTCCACCAAAGCATTCGTCTTCTCTCATCGTCTCTCGTGCCGCTGACCTCTCATCGGATATTCACCATCCTCTCCTCTACTCTCGGCCAGAGTTGTCTTAAAAAAGGTAAGAACTTTACAAAGGATGAACAGATGGGTTTCTTTGCTGATTTATGGTTTCTCTATCCCATCTTTTTACTAAAATATGTTGAAGGAACGTAGCTGTGAGCAAGGGCGGACCCAGTTATATGATTGGGGGGCAAGTGCCCACCCTTGAATGGGGAAATTGGGGATTTTTTTTTTTTTTTTTTATTTTTTAAAAAAAAAAATTAATACATATTTAAATGATTGTCCATCTTTAAATTAAGTGCTCACCCTTAATACATCAAGACTACCCTTTGTAATCGGATGGGGGGATGAATAGTTGAATGATTGTTTAGTACCTTATATTGAAAAAGATGTATTTGATAGCATTGATAATAAGGCAATTGTGATGGAATATATTCAAAAAGATGTATTTGATAGCATTGATAATAAGGCAATTGTGATGGAATTCCAAAAAATAAGGTCTAGAAGGATGACATTGTAATTATTTTTTTGTAATATACTTTTGTTATTAAAATATATGTACTTGAACTTATTGAGTACCCACCCTCCATTTTAATTTATATAGTTGCATTTCCAACAGCACTTAGCCTTGCTTTTCTAAATTACAGGTTTGTAAAATAACTGTCTCTCTTATTACATCATCAGTATTCACTTGATTTCATGAATATTTTTTCGATATTCTTTTCTTTTCTTATTTATATTCTTTTATATTTTAATGCACTGATTCCCCCGCCACTGGTGTCATTCCTTCATAAATTTTCTAGCTCCATCCCTAGCTATGAGTATAATTGGTCGTTCCGATAGAAGCTCGATTTCCTTGCTGAGTTTCTATCACTACTAGAAAATACTAAAATAGCGATGGAATTTGCGACAGAAAAAAAACCTGTCACAATTGCGACGGAAAAGAAAATCCGTCGCAAAATTTTGCGACGGAAAATAAAATCCGTCCTAAAAGTTTGCGACGGAAAAAAAATTTTCCGTTGCAATTCCGTCGAAAAAATTATAAGAAAAATGATTAAATCACACATTTCATTTTCTAATTGTGTTTTAGTTTATACAACTTAAATAATGAAGTTCCCGACTCAATAATACTGATAATAAAAATTTCAAAATTCACATTCATATAATTAGAGTGTTGACAACAAAATATAATATGAATAAACAACATCCTACAACCAATTCAAAATCATATGACCTAATATTATTGCTCCAGATTTGATTATTTTAATTAGGCATAATCATATGAGCTAAATCATAATTATATTTAATAATCTTTATACTTTTCTTATATGTTTTATGTATAGACCATTATCTAATATATCAGTTATTGAGATTATATTTCTCATTATGCTTACATCCCGAAGTTAGTCTTTAAATTTAAATTTAAATATATTATTTTTATAACAAGTTAAATATATTATTTAGTATGTGAGAAACTATAATTCCTTTTTTTTCGCTAGAAAATATTATTCTTCCAAAAGATTCATATATTTCCTCCAATACAATGTAAACTTATTCTCCCTCCAAAAATTTCACAATTCCCTCTATTTTTTTTTTGGGGTCAAAGGCAGCTTCCCTCCAGTTGGAAAGACAACCGGTCCCAAATTTTCAGCTCTTTACTACAAAAAAAAAATAAATAAATAACTTTCAACGACAACCTTTGGCCGCGACTTTTAATGTCACCCCGAAAGTCATACTTGTTTTTATAATCAAATTTATGTAGCCGTACTTTTTAAAAAAAATAAGTAGTATACTTAAACAAAATGATAATATCATTCAAAAACATTCAGCATGTCATTCATAGTACGAACACAAGACACGTAGTCCGAATTAAAACGCTCACTCCAATTGAGCTAATTGGTAATTGGTGCAATCAAAGAAACATATATTATTTATATAATATTTAATATTATAAAAATATCCAAGCAATTTGTTTTAATTCCCAGAAGCATTTTTTTTCAGATTCCCTTCCCCATCGAAATGAAATACCTAAATTCTGTTAATTATTGCTTTAGATTTGATTATTGTAATTAGGCATAATCATATGAGCTAATTCAGGATTTAGAATTATCACATTTAATTATCCTTAATACTTCTCTTGTATATTTTCTGTACAAACCCTATCTAATATACATAAAAGTTATTGAGATATATTTTTCACTATGCTTACATCTTGAATTTAGAGGAATAATTTAGCAGATGGATTGTACATACTTAAGGATTATGGATAACCATTTTATCCGAATTGTCTAATAGAATGGATGGGTTATAAAATCAAATAACTAAAGACTACCTATGACTTCCTATTCTCAAGGCAAGGTATATATTCAACAGAGCAACAACATATGAGCTAACTAATATGTGTGTGGTTTTAATTTCAATTTTTTTTAATAAAAATTAATTCAATATATTCAGTTTTATTTGTAGAGATTAAAACAATGGGTAGATGGCTTCAATTTTAATTTTAAATATTTTTGGCATCAACCTAAAATACACAACGAAACACTATTAATCGTGATAATAAAAAATAAAAAATTAGCTAATATCCCAATGAATCAGTTGCCACGACGACTAACTTCTAAGATCCCACCAAATCACATACATAGCTAAAAGATAGGAGCAAAAGACTCAATTTATTTTTCAAATTCAAATCGCAATCAGCATTAATATCTTCTCTAATATAAGTAATAACACGGTTAAATTCCATTTTATTTTTAAATAATACCTTTAATTCCACGAAGTAATGCCGTTTTATTTTATCCCGATTGTCTAATAGAATGGATGGGTAACACGTGATTGCATACAATTAATACAACCCCGAATCAACAACATCCTACAACCTATTTAAAATCATATGAGCTAATTATTGTTCCAGATTTGATTATTGTAATTAGGCGTAATCATATGAGCTAAATCATAATCACATTTAATAATCCTTAATACTTTTCGTACAAGTTATTGAGATTATATTTCCTATTATGCTTCCATCCTGAAAATTAGTCTTTAAATTTAAAAGTTATAAAATAAAAATTTAAATATATTATTTAGTATGTGAGAAATCATAATTCTTTTTTTTTCCACTAAAAAATATTATTCTTTCAATAGATTCACATGTTCTTTTTAATACCAGGTAAACTTATTCTCCCTCCCAAAATTTCACAGTTCTCTCCATTTTTGTTGTTGTCAAAGTAGCTTCCTAGTAGCATAAAAGCTTTACAAGAGGACTCAATTGTCAAAATCCTCCCGCCAATTCTTTGAATCTCTCCTGTCTCCCTCTCAAATTCTCAGATTCTATTATCTCTCAATTCCATCCTTCAATCCAGTCAAACCCTTCGAATCTGTCTCTTTCTTCCTTCCCCCCTAATTCGTTCCCCGCGTTCACTCACACTTCGTCCGCCCTCCTTCTTGATCGAAATCGCCGGCATTTCTCCCTCCCTCTCCCACCCTCGCACCGCCGCCCTCCTTCCCTCCCATTCGGCCTTCCTTCTTTCTTTGGTTTGTTGTTCTTCTCCCTTCTCTGTTGAAACTCGGAAAAATCTTCCTTCCCTTTCCCCTTCCTTCTTGCCCTAGAAACCAGAAAGGTGTTGGCTTTTCTGTTGATACCGAGCAACAATGATTCGCACGTTTCTTATTCTCAGGATCGTTACGTTTTTCATCTCAAGCGCACCGATGGTCTAACTGTCCTCTTTATGGCCGATGAAACCGCTGGCAGTAAGTTCTGTTCTTGTTTGTTTTGTATATATTAGGGCTTTTTTTTTTTTTGCTTATTAACTTTATGAACTGTATCTGCCTAGAATGGATTTGTTACGGTCTAACGGTGAAATTTCGGGTTGAAATTTGATTCCCAGCTGGAACCCCAATAATTGTCCATTATTCCTGAATCTTTGATGAGTATGGCCAATCACGGTTATTTTTTGATGAAGCTATATACATTTTTTGTGTGGGTATTTTCTGGTATCATTCCATGCAAACCACCACTGGTACTTTTCCTGCGTTTCTGCTTCCTTTGATTGGGGCTTCCTTTTGGTTTTGCTTCGTTTTTAGAGTTGTAGTAGTTGAATCCGAGAAGCTATCGGTCTTGACAAGTACTGTGCTGGTGGAATTCTACTTATCTGTCATGTGCATTTGTAAATGGAAACTTAATGGAACTTATTTATCATCTTTAGCATGTTTGGTTCAATTTTGGGATGTCAAAATTTGGAGGTCTCGATAATTTAGACGACCATGCATGCAGATTTTGCCTCTTGTAATAAATTGTATAGTCTACGTCTCTGCAAGAAATCATTTGAGACCTACACGTACTTGTTAAGATACTGTTGCTTTTAAGTTTCTTGGAAAATGAATCCTGAAGAAACAAGAATTACCTTGTAAATTTGTTCTTGTATTGAATCTCTTTTTTCCCAGTATTCTTGTCCTCCAAATGTCTGTGCATATATATTCGACCAAATCTTGCAAATGTGTTACATTCTTTACTTCCTTCCGTAGGAGAATTCCTTTTGCATTTCTTGAGGACATTCATCGAAATTTGTGAGGACTTATGGACGTGCGCTTCATTCCGCTCAAGCTTATGGGATGAATGAAGAGTTTTCAAGAATTTTAAGCCGCAAATGGAATATTACTCTAATGATCCTAATGCCGATAGGATAAACCGACTAAAAGGTGAAATGAGCCAAGTAATCATTGAACTCATCTAGTAATTCAGTCTTTGAAAGGAGCAAATTAAATTTGATTGAGACTGTATGGGTCCATGCTGCT
Organism: Acacia acuminata; assembly: GCA_019022655.1. Lineage (NCBI taxonomy): Eukaryota > Viridiplantae > Streptophyta > Magnoliopsida > Fabales > Fabaceae > Acacia > Acacia acuminata. Next base: position 1,669,124 of record JAFJYI010000164.1, on the reverse strand, counting down.
CTGATTTTGTTTTTGGGCTCGCACATGCTTCTCTGTTTAACTTGTCAGTTTTCTTTCATCTAATCTTTGGGCAGGTTTATCTGCTTTGTAGTTACTTTCATCATTTAGAAGTTTAATGTTAGCCATTTGCTTCTCTGTGAACACCTTTTATCTGAATATGAGGAGGAAGATGATGTGACGTGATGTGATCATATGATATAATTTAACAATAGGCTCTTTGACCACAAACCGCAAAAGGGAAAAATAAAAAGTATTGGCTAGTATTGTGCTAGTTTGCATGTTGATAAGGAGGATGTAGAAGAAATGGGGAAAAGAGAGGGGAGAGAGGCAGAACGGCTGCACTCTGCTCATTCATTCATCATATTCAACTCTATCAATCTGAACAAACCTTTTGTTAGCCTAGTCTCATCTATATATATGATAGCGACTGACTCTCAAGGCAATGATCTAATGCACTCAACAGAATAACAGAATGACAACTAATCCTAACTGACCCTACGGCTAACTAACTAAACCTTATTCACTAACTAACAATTTCCCCTATTATTCATTTATTTACAAATTACATATCAATACTCCCCCCTCCAAAACATCCTTGCCCTCAAGGATGAAAGACAACAAAACACAAACTAAATTCCAAAACTGATAGAATGAAACCCCAATGCAAACATAAGCTTTAGAAGCTTTTATTCAGGAACTCTTGCTGATCTTCAAAATTGTTGCCTGAAATGTGTCCTAAGAACTGCTGCACACAGCCACACTGACTTATTGAATTCTGAGCCAAATGGAAATAATGAGTGTAATGTTGATCTAGAAAGCATTTTGATAAGCTCTCCCCTGAACCAAAACCGTACCAAACCATGCGTAGGAATAGGACAGAGTTGAACAAAACTAAGCCATTTGAAATCGATGCATGGGTTGAACCCCTTTGGGCTCTTGCCTTTGCTACTACTGTCAAAGCCCATTTGGCCATTGAACATGAAAAACCGACATGCCTCTTCACCAAGGTTCTGAAACCCGGATCGGTCACTGAACCGGTGGTGGTACTGGGTTAAGGGTCGATGGTCGGACAGTCGACCGGTATTAACTAAAAATAATTTAATTAAAATAGATAAAAATATATTTGTATTTTTTAATACTACCTTCAATCATAATTATAGGATAAAGTTTGTAGTTCAAATTGTATTACAAAATTTATCTTAGGCCTCATTTGTTACAAAGAAAGTTTGGAGGAGGAAAGGAAAGGAAATGAATGGAATGGAAAGGAAAGGAAAGGAAGATTTGAAAGATGATGGAAGATGGTTTCAGTTGTTTAGTAGGAAGAAAATGAAGAGGTGGTAGTTGGTAAGGAATTAGGAAATGTCTATTTTACCCTCAAAAGAAATTAATTCAAAATAAAAAAAATATTTTTTAAAAAAATATATTCTTGTTAAGTTTGAACTCGTGGAAAAAAAAATTCGCCAAATTCAAACTTCCCGCCAAAATTTGAACTTTCCCGCCAAGTTTGAACTTCCCGCCAAATTTGAATTTCAAGGGTAAATCTGTCAAGTTCGAACTTTCCTGGGAAGATTGTAGCATTCCTTCCATTTTTGGATGGAAAGCATCTTCCCTCAAATAAGGGAAGATTGGACCTCACTGGAAGATGCTGACTGGACTTTCTCTGTAACAAACACCCCAAATCCATGGGAAGATTGAGATCTTCCCTTTCCCTCCCCATACTTTCTTTATAACAAACGGGTCCTTAAAATTTAGATGCCAAGGGAGTGATAAAAAATATTTTGTGGTCAAAATATGAGAGGATGTGATATGGTAATGGATCAAATGGAGGGTTGTAATATTCTGTTGATTTTGTTTTTAAAAAAAAAACTTAATAATACATTAATTAGTAATCAATCAATATCAATCAATATCAATATATATATAATAACACATTCCTTCAAGCCATCTAAGAAAAGGCATATTTTCGGCTCCTCTCACATTTTACCGTTCACAAGCCGTTCCAATTAAAACGCAATTGTTTATTCTGTCTCGGGCTGCGCTCGTGGCTCATTCACGGGACTTCTCTACCTTCTGCTCTTTTGACCTTTTACTATTCCTCTCTCACGCAAACTTCTCTCTCACTCTATGCTCTCTCTTTTTCCCGACACCTACTCCCCTCTTTCTCTTCTTCATCGGTCTCTGTCTGCAGCACCATATCCTTCATCCTTTTTTCTCTCACCTTCCATCTTCTCACCCCTCTCGCCATCTAATACCTTAGGTCCCCTCCATCAATGGCTCCGCCGGATTTAGTTTCTTCTTCTAGACTTGTGATTGAAGAGGCAAAGTCGACTGGACCAAGGGAGGTGCATGTTTTGTACCTTCAGGTTCGAACCAAACAAATTCATTTTCTATTTTTCTGGTCAAGGCGACTGTTCCTAATGCTTGCCTTCTTTTTCTTTTTCTTTTTTCCTTCGTCTAATACCCATTATTTTCCTAGAGACGGCGGTGATGGCAACAAAGAAGCAATGACAAATGAAGCTGAGGCCTTTTCTACAAATGAATCTACTAGAAAATTCAAAGTTCAAGGATCCCTGATCTCCCACCCCTGGGCTAGAATAGTCATGTTTATTTTTTACATGCGAAGAAGAGGAAGACCGCTTTCCAGCGAAGAACGAGGTAACTTTTTTACAATGAACCATCTTTGTTCATGTGTATCTTCAATTGGTGTGCATTTTTTAGGGTTTTAATCGTTGCTTTGGGTTTAGATTTTGCAGAGAGGTATATGCAGAAAGGGAAAATGAAAGAACAAGCTATGGTTATAAATATTTGGCTTTTTAATGGTGGTCAATCGATGGGAAGTGGTACACTCTGCCTTACCAATTTTCGCAGCGTGGGTTATGTGGTGCTCAGTATGAATTATGACTATCGTCGTGCTTATGAACTAAGCTAATCCCTCACATTGTACCTGTGTCCAAGCTCGGTATTTGCTTACCGGTCACAAGCAGGGTATGCATTTCTCTTCTTCCTCTTCTTATGTTTGTAATTGATTTAGGATTTTGGTTTTCTGCATTGAATTGTTTTTCCCCACGGGTATGCATTTTTCCTCTTCTTATGTTTTTCCTAAGGGAGCTTCATGTGCAGATAGTGTTTTTTAACTTGACTATGGATCATTCAAAATTTGACTTTGGAATACCCAAGATATGAAATTATGCCTTGGAACCTTTTCCTCATTATCTCTTTTGAATGTATAGGGCGCTGATAAATAAACCATAAATAATATGTATCAATGGGTTAGGAGTTAGGAATTAGGAATTAGGGCGCAATATTAATCCTATGAGGCCTTAGGACTGATTAGGGATAATAGTAAGTAGTTAAGGGTAATAGTGGCATATTACTAATTCTATAAGGCCATTAGGAGTAGGACATTAGGATCTGATTGTATTGCTTTCATGTGTATTTGTTATGGGCTTATGGGCTGTTATGGGCCTTACCATGATTATCTCTAAGGCTAGCCTATATAAAGGGAAGAGCCTAGCTTAATCACTCTGGTATGTTCAATATTGTGTATGAATGGAATGAGCAGTACAACAGTACTGTTTCTGATGTGTTTTCTCTCCCAATCCCCCTAATTCTCTACAACCTTCAGATCAGTGGTATCAGAGCGAGTCATCCTCGGCTCCTCCGCTTTGAATCTGTATAGTTCTTGAATCAGTCCAGAGTCATTCTTCTCTTCACTCACGGCTCAGTTCTGATATTCAAGACCTTTTGACCCAAATGCAAGGTGAACCAGCGGAGTCATGACCCTATTGGTTCGGTTGGCATCATGTCAACCTAAAAGTCCAAAAAGAAGCATTAAGAAAAATATTCTTGAGATTAATTCTTGGTAGAATCAAGGCCCAGAAGCATCAAGAAATATATTCTTGAGATTAATTCACCTGCTTGTTCGAGTTCTTGACAAGTTCTGAGTTGGGTAATCATCGAATTAATTCTCTTCGGTCTGTTCGGTGGTTTTTGGCCGTTTCTGGATATCCATTGGTCTCTATTTTGTCGACTGGGTCCAGAATTGGTTTCGGCACCCACGGTTCCTCATCACTGACCAAGTCGACTGGGTCTGGTATCACCGTTCTGTATTTCTGTGGTTTACGTCGTCTTTCTTGGCCGTCGGAATTCTCGTTGGTCGACTGGTTCTGGTTTCTGTCATTTAATTTTGGGTCCATCGGAAATCAAGAATGACTGAAAGTTTTGAGTCTTTGACCCAACAAAATTAATAACGTGATTCAGGCTTTGTGCGTGGGATTCAGACGGAAATATTGCTTCATTTCAGCCGATCATTGAGTCGTCGACTACTTCTGGTTTTTGTCATTTAGTTCTAGATTTTCGGCGCACGTGGCAAGTTTTCTTCATTGACCGCTCCAAGTGTCTCTGTTTCACCGACTGAGTACTGAGTATTCCGCCTCATCGCTGGGGTCCGCATTCTGCAAAGTCGACCGACACTGAGTCGTCCCTCATCAAATTCGACTTCTGGGTGTAATTCTTTCTGGTTTCGGCAACATCACGTCATTTCTGATTCTGACCACCGCTACTCTGTTTCAACTCAGGTTCTGGATAATTTTTCCTCTGCATCAGGTATAAATTCCTGTTCGTCCAAAATCTTTAATTCTAGTCGACTGGTTCTGACTTGGCACTGTGGGTTGATTCTCTCTCGCATGCATCTGGCTTCACGTGAAATTAATTCTGGGTCCTCGTTTAAATTCTTGGTTGACTGTTTCGGTGATTTCCAAGACTTCTCCTGTCATCGTCAGCCTTTGTTTTTCTGGTTTTGGGTCCTGTTCATGTGAAGTTTGATTCTTTTGGTTCTTTATCTTTGGTTTCCATTGTATTACAGTTCTGGTATCACTGTTGCATCATTGGATACTCCTGGTTCTGCATTTCTGATTCTGGTTTTGGGTATAATTCTAGTTTCTGGTTTTCTGCCTATCCCTGAATAAATTTAACCTTGTATGGTTAATACAAGAGCTCAGATCGCATCAATGACTGATCCTACCGAAACTCATTTTAAGGCAATTGAAGATACCTTACAGCCTATCGAAAATCATGTCACTGCAATTGAAGATACTCTTCAAACTATCACTGCTCAATTGGCTACTCTTGTTGATCGCCAACCCGAACAGCCCCAAGGTCTGGTTGGACAAGGATTCCACGAACGCCAAGAGCATCAACGGCAACGAAACGAGTATACTCCGCCAACCCGATTGACCAAGTTTGATTTTCCCAAGTTTCAACGTCAAAATATAGAGGGATGGCTTGACCAATGTGACAAATATTTTGAAATTGATGGCACACCGGATGCTTGGAAGGTTCGAATGGCTAGTGTCAACCTTGATGATAAAGGTTACTTGTGGCATCAGTCTTATATGCATGAAGAACATGGGCGTAACATTGCTTGGGCAGAATACCATTTGGCTCTTTTAGCACGATTTGGACCAGCGTTCGAATCCCCAATGGCAGATTTCAAACGCCTTTATCAAAAGGACTCCTTGGACGATTACAATGATGAATTTGACACCTTACAATGCAAACTTCACCTTAATGAAGATTATGCCATTCAGGCCTACATTGAAGGCCTTCGTAAGGACTGTGCACATCAGGTTCGACTCCAACAACCACGTACGCTGATAGAAGCAAGGCGTATTGCCAAGATATATGAGTACAATTTGCAAGATGAACCCAACAATAAGAATCTACAGCGTCGTGGGAATGGTGACAACTTTGGTTCATCGTCTCGGTGGAAAAATTCCACAAATCAAGTAGGATCCAATATCGGGACTGCTGCACGAGCCAGTTTTCTGCCTAAACCCAAGGGTCTTACGCATCATTCAATCGTAATACCGGCGCTGGATCTCCACCCTCTCCACGGCTCGTACGGGTATGTCACAAGCTAAGGGGTTGACAACAGGTAAGGGTGATGATTTTGATGAACTTAGAGCAAAGGGTCTTTGCTTCTATTGTCGTAACCCCTATTTCCGTAACCACACATGTCCACAGAAGCAGAAACTACAATTACAAATGATAGAATTAGATTCGGATGAAGTAGAGGAGGATGAAGAAATTCCAGAGGAGGATAATATACCATCTCAGGAGCCTTCTACTGGTAATAGGGAATGTCTACAAATCTCACTTCATGCGATTCAAGGTAATGTGGGCATTGTTTCCATGAGAATTCCTGGTTATGTGGGACGTCGACCCCGATGCAAATTCTGATTGACAATGGGGCTTCACATGGATACCTTGATTACAAATTGGCTTGCCGATTGGGATGGAAAGGTAATGCACAATATGAAGGTGAGGTAGAGGTAGCGGGAGGAGCTAAATTGAAGCTCTATGGCATTTGGAAGAATTTTAAATGGAAAATGCAGGGTAGAGACTTCTCGTTCGATTTGCGAGTCATGGAGATAAACACCTATGATATAGTTCTTGGGTTGCATTGGTTACAAGATGTTGTGCACCATGCATCTTGGGATTATGATGATTTGTCCATGACATTCATGTATAAGGGCTCTAAGTGTACCCTAAAACCTGCCTCTACACCTAATTGTAAGGTGACTTGAAGAATTAATAGCCATATGGCAAATGGAGGTCAGCTTTTTATGCTACACACTCGATCTGAATCTGAATCTGAATCTTAGCCTTATACATTGAAAAACAGCTCCGAGGAAGCTACAGGTGACATTCAACAATTGCTAAGGGAATTTAAGGATATTTTTGCTGAACCTCATACTTTACCTCCTTTAAGAGAAGGTCATAACCATGCTGTAATTTTGAGTGAAGGGGCAGATCCGGTAAACTTACGTCCTTATCGTTATCCTTCTATACAAAAGGATGAGATAGAGAGGCAAGTAAAAAGCTTGCTAGAAACAGGGGTAATTCAGGAGAGTTCTTCTCCTTTTGCTTCTCCTATTGTGCTAGTAAAGAAGAAAGATGATTCATGGCGTATGTGCATAGACTACAGGGACCTTAATAAGGTTACAACCAAAAATAAATATCCCATTCCTTTGGTTGAAGAATTATTAGATAAACTAAAGGGAGCTCGTTGGTTCACAAAATTGGATCTTAGGGCTGGTTACCATCATATTCGCATGGTACCTGGTGACTTATTCAAAACAGCATTTCGAACCCATTCTGGACATTATGAATGGTTAGTAATGCCTTTTGGCCTCACCAATGCCCTGCTACTTTTCAAGGTGCCATGAACTCCATTTTCGGGGAGCACCTAAGAAGGTTTGTACTCGTATTATTTGATGACATTTTAATCTACAGTTCTAGTATGGTTTTACACCTTCAAAGACCTTAGGATTGTCTTGGAGATTCTAAGGCAACACCACTATTTAGTGAAAGAAAGTAAGTGTACGTTTGCGGCCACTACGGTAGAGTACTTGGGCCATATTATACAGAATGGAGGGGTCTCTACTGATCCTCGAAGATTAAATCGGTGATAGAGTGGCCCGAACCAAAGAACAATTAAGCGGCTTCGTTCTTTCCTAGGGTTGGCTGGATATTATAGGCGCTTTATTCAAGGGTATGGGGTCTTAGCAAAACCCCTAACCAATTTACTCGAAAAGATCAGTTCAAATGGACCCGGAAGCAAGTGCAACCTTCCAAAAATTGAAGGAAACAGGTGAGTACGACTGTTCTTGCTTTACCAGATTTTTCCAAGCCGTTTGTGGTTGAAGCAGGATGCTTGCAAAGATTTGGTATAGGGGCACATCTTGATGCAAAATGGTCAACCTCTAGCCTTTTTCAGTAAAGGATTGGCTCCTAGACATCATTCTTTGTCTATCTATGAGAAGGAACTACTAGGCGTGGTGCATGCTATTGAGCATTGGCACCAATACCTAGAAGGAAGACACTTTATTATCAAAACAGATCAGCAAAGCCTCAAATATTTGGGACCGAAACTTAAGACTACATTCCAAATGTATTGGGTGTCCAAGCTTATGGGATACGATTATGAGATTCAATACAAGAAGGGAATCAATAACAACGTTGTTGATGCTCTCTCTAGAGTAAGAAAAATGGAGGTATTTCAGATTTCCCTTTCTACATGTTCGATAATTTGTTGCTGGAAATTCAAAACAGTTGGCAAGCGATTCTGAAATTGATAACGTTGATTGATACACTTAAAGCTAATGAGGGCATTGCTGGAAAATTCTCTTAGCATGAGGAATTATTGAGACGGGGCAGCCGGTTGGTAGTGGGAAATGATCCCATAGTGAAGCATAAAATTCTAGAATGGCTTCATGCTTCTTCCCAAGGGGGATATTCTGGGATACATGCTACATATCAAAGGGTTAAGATTCTTTTCTGGTGGAGACATTTATTTGATGATGTGAAAGACTATATTAAGCATTGTGATGTTTGTGCAAGGTGCAAATATGAGAATGTTGCCTATCCAAGTCTCTTACAACCGTTGTCGGTTCCTAGCAAGGTTTGGGAAAGCATCTCTATGGATTTTATTGAGGGTCTTCCAAAATCTCACTGCAAAGACACTATTTGGGTGATTGTTGATCGCTTAAGTAAGTATGGGCATTTCATTAGCCTATCTCACCCATTTTCGGCATCTACCTTAGCACAACACTTCATGGATCACATTTACCGATTGCATGGAGCTCCTATGGAAATTATATCGACCGTGATCCTATTTTTGTTAGCAACTTTTGGCAATAATTCCTCAAGGTGCTTAAGGTGGATCAAAAGTCGTCTTCTTCCTATCATCCACAAACCGATGGGCAAACGGAGGTATTAAATCGCTGTTTGGAGTCTTCCTTGCGTTGTATGACTTGGGAGCTTCCCAAAGAATGGTCACGGTGGTTACCTATGGCTGAATGGTGGTATAACACCACTTTCCACTCTTCTACACGAACTACACCGCATGAGTTACTCTATGGGCAGCAACCGCCAATGTATGTACCTTATCTTCCTCGATCTGCAGTTGTTGAAGCAAAATGGATAGATCTTTTGTGGCTAGGGAAGAAGCCTTGTTAGTGGCTAAACATCATCTATCGCGTGCTATAAACATGATGAAGCAAAAGGCTGATTCGCACCGGACTGATCGTGAGTTTCAAGAGGGTCAATAGGTGTTTCTAAAATTGCAGCCGTATAGGCGATTTCAGCAGACTTCTCGGTCTAGTCGAAATTAACGCCAAGATTTTTTGGACCCTATCGGATTAAGCAACGTGTTGGAGCAGTTGCTTATAAGTTAGATTTGCCGGTGGAGACGCGTATTCATAATACGTTTCACATTTCATTATCGAAGTTGTGTCCCGACCCCTCGGTCAAGGTTAGGCATCCGCCTGAAAATTGGCCGAATTACCAAATTGTAAAGAACCTGATCGGATTTTGCATCGTCGGATGGGAAGGCGGAAAGGGAGAATTGTCACTTGAAATATTAGTCAAATGGAAGCGATTAGGCGAGGAGGAAGCATCTTGGGTACTTGTTATATCAATTTCAAAGGCGCTTTCCCGTTTTTCATTGCTGACCCTTGAGGACAAGGGACCTTAAAGGGGGGAGTATTGATACATAAACCATAAATAATATGTATCAATGGGTTAGGAATTAGGAACTAGGGCGCAATATTAATCCTATGAGGCCTTAAGACTGATTAGGGATAATAGTAAGTAGTTAAGGGTAATAGTGGCATATTACTAATTCTATAAGGCCATTAGGAGTAGGACATTAGGATCTGATTGTATTGCTTTCATGTGTATTTGTTATGGGCTTATGGGCTGTTATGGGCCTTACCATGATTATGTCTAAGGCTAGCCTATATAAAGGGAAGATCCTAGCTTAATCACTCATGTATGTTAGTTCTCAATATGTTTTGATGATTAACAACAAATGTAAAACATGTTTTGAAGTTTTGCAAAGTCAGCTAAAACCTTCTGATAGTTGCAAACTCGAGTATAGGTTTGCATACCGCAGTATTGGACATCCAGAAAGCAACCAAGTTTTACAAGTTAAGTCAATACCGCAGTTTGCATAGCCAAACTCGAGTATTGAACTGTCAATACTTGCGGTTGCATAGTTAAACTCGAGTATTGAACTTCCGAGAGCTAAAGCTTTTCAAGTTAAATCAATACCGCGGTTGCATAGCCAAACTCGAGTATTGAACATCAATACTTGCGGTTGCATAGTCAAACTCGAGTATTGAACTTCCAGAGAGCTAAAGGATTTTTCACGTTAAGTCAATACTATAGTTTGCGTAGCCAAACTCGAGTATTGGACTTCCAGAGAGCAAAAGGATTTTTCATGTTAAGTCAATACTGCAGTTTGCATAGCCAAACTTGAGTATTGGACTTCCAGAGAGCAAAAGGATTTTTCACGTTAAGTCAATACTTTGCGTTTGCGTAGACAAACTCGAGTATTGGACTTACAGAGCAAAAGGATTTTTCAAGTTAAGTCAATACTTTGCAATTTGCGTAGCCAAACTCGAGTATTGGACTTACGAGAAAACAAACGGATTTTTCAAGTTAAACCAATACCGCGGTTTGCGTAGACAAACTCGAGTATAGGTTTTGTCTTTCAAACACAAGACACGATGGTTTGCCTCGAAAGGTGCAAACTCGAGTATCCAATTGGATACTTGCGGTATGGACACTTGTGAACAAGCCATACTCGAGTTAGCATGAATATACCGCGGATGCAACGTAAAAAACTGATTTTTGAATTATACGAATTCATAAATCACTCTTGTTTGTTCCAATTGCTTTCATGAATCATTCACTTATGAACCCAACTATGTTTAACAAGTTTGTTGAGTGAATTTCAGTTAGCACAGATAAAGATTATTAAAGGTCAAAGCCATAAAGCAAAAAGAGTACAGTGCATTTAATGCACTTCTGCAAATCAACCTTCTTTTGGATAATCCACCTGAGCACGCATTCTCAACGGTCAAGAATGCTTTCTTCATCAAGTAAACTCTTCTCCAACGGAAAATCCTCGAGTTCCACATCGATCATATTAGCACCTGGATTAGTTGGAGTTTAGAGAGAAAGATGACCGGACTTTAAGCTAATCACCTACAACGGTTGGATTCATGAAGCAACGGTCATTTAATGTTCTCTACCTATAAATAGAGTTCATTAACTTCTTCTCAAGCTGATACACCTACTGAGAGCGAAAATTCATTGATTGTCATTTATTGTGTTCAGCTTTCATCCGTATTGTATCAATCGATACTTGTACTTCAGTGTTCATTTTATCTGCTCTGTGAGAGAGTTCTATATGTAAATCATTTATTGATTGAGATAACCACAAGTCAGGGGACTTGGTGGTGAAAGTGAAGGAAATCACCAAGAGGGGGTGAATTGGGGATTCTAAAATTCTTTTCGGATCACCCACACAACAGATAATATCAAGGCAAAGTGGAGATAGAGAAGAAGAGCTTGACACGAAGATTTATCTTGGTTCGGTCTAACTCCTTGACCTACGTCCAAATCCCGATCACTCTGGGATTTTCCACTATCACTCAAGAACAATTACACACTCGTAAACGAAGGATGCTCCTCACTCTAGGACTCACTCCCCCTTACAAGCTGTAATTGCTTACAACGTATACACACTCAGTAAACGAAGGATGCTCCCAACCTAGGACACACTCCCCTTACAAGCCGTACTCTCGAATCGATACCCACTCAGTAAACGAAGGATGCTCCTCAACCTAGGACACACTCCCCTTACAAGTTGTACTCGATTTTCCCAATCTCCAAGTCACCTGACTTGAGATTATTACAATGAATGATTTACACGCAAATAAACTCTCTCTAAGAGTAGATATGATAAGCACTGAAGCTCAATGTATCAAAGATACAATCAAATGAATAAATAGAGAGAAACCGATGTAATTCGTGTAAGCTTTCGTGTGTGTCTTCTCTGTCCAACTTCAAATCTTCATGTATTTATAGTGATTTGAAGCTTGTGAACGTTATAGATCCGTTGAGGCTTCAACCCATTCGAAAATATAGCTGTTATGGGTGTTGCTTCATGAATCTAGTCATTTATACAAGTTCTTGTTTGAAATATAGCTATTGGAGACTTTTGCGATTTGAATTCTTCAGTTGGGAATAAAGTGTTCAGGTATTTGGCTCTTCAAATTCGTCCCATGTTGCTAAAGATCTGCTTTAGCTGGTGGAGACTTTAGTTGTTTTGTATTAGGTGAGAAATCTGCCCACAACTCCACTGTCTTCCATTGCTTTTTGTCTTTGAGGATAAGTTAAAATAATTCAAATGTTAAACATTCAAATCCTCGAAAACTCATAAGCAAACTTGTTAAGATTGGTTAGAAATATAGATAAGAATCATATAAAACATATGTAACCAATTCGCAACTTAAAACTTGAAGCATTAATCAAAATGTGTAATTTTAAGTTCAAATTGCGTTTTTCCGTCCGATGATCAAAACTCGAGTTTTCACCAAAACTCGAGTTTTCATCTTCCGAGATGAAAATCGCGATTTATGCTTCAAAAGGGAGTTTTGATGTAAAACTTCAAAACTTGAGTTTTGACCCCAAAACTCGAGTTTTGGACTATTGATGTGAAAATGTAGTTTTAGTCCAAAACATCAAAACTGGAGGTTTTCAAGTTGGAAAATACTGATGCTCTCGGGTTGCCCAACCAAAACTCGAGTTTTCACTTAAAACATGAAAACTCGAAAACTGTGAACATATCAAAAACGGCGGTGTTCAACCAAAAACGGCGGTTTTGAACTTGTGAAAACTTGAATGCTCTCTGCGACCAAAACTCGAGTTTTGCTTTCAAAACTCGAGTTTTCATATGTTCAATGAAAACTCAATGAAAACTGTGTAAAATGAAAACTGGAGGTTTTGACCCAAAACTGGCGGTTTTCATATGTTGTAAATCAGTGCACGACCAACAGAGACCAAAACTCGAGTTTTGACCTCAAAACTCGAGTTTTGAACATTTCCAGAAAATATGAGAAATGTCAAAACTGGCGGTGCTCTTTGAAAACTGGGGGTTTTGAAACTTCGAAAATCCAAAGGCTCTCGGCCAAACCAAAACTCGAGTTTTGCCCCTCAAAACTCGAGTTTTCATATGTTCATGAAAACTCAAAACTGGTAGTTTTGCTTTTAGATCGATTTTCCTCGAGACAAGCCAAAACTCGAGTTTTGACCCCAAAACTTGAGTTTTCATGTTTTTCATGAAAACCGAAAACTTGCGGTTTTAACGAAAAACGCGGTTTTGCTTTGTTCAGATTTTCTCGTAAAACTCAAAACTGGAGTTTTACCTCAAAACTGAGTTTTCCCTTGACAGCAAAGTTTATCAAATTTGCAAGAGAAAACTTCTCATTTTGTTTACAATTGTTAAAACATCATCAAAACACATATAGAACTAACAGGTGGTTGGGTGTATTGATTGCAACTTGTAAGGGGGAGTGAGTTCTAGAGAGAGAACTACTCTTGAGTACAGAGTTTGTAATCGGTTTGTGAGCATAGTGGATTGAAAATCCCAAGTGTGGCTTGGGACTGGATGTAGGTCAAGGATAAGACCGAACCAGGATAATTTCTCTTGTGCAAGCTTTCCTTCCCTTGCTCCTCTCGTTATAATCTATTTTTACTTGGTCAAAACAGCACTTTCGAAAAAAGTTTTTAAAATACCCAATTCACCCCCCCTCTTGGGTATATAGCTCCATTTACAATGTATGTTCAATATTGTGTATGAATGGAATGAGCAGTACAACAGTACTGTTTCTGATGTGTTTTCTCTCCCAATCCCCCTAATTCTCTACAACCTTCAGATCAGGCGCTCTCATTACCTTTTGTTTTTATTTTTATTTTCTACCAGTGTGATCCAATCAACATACTCTTTTATTTTTTTTAATCTTCCCCTTTCCTGTTAAATGAAATCTGGATTATAAACTTGTGTTTTTTCTTTTGCATGTTATGTTTGAACATGAATGATCTTGAGTATTTTAAAAAATCGAAAGAAGCAATATATTTGGATCAACGCTGCATGTTTTATGTTTTTATTCAATGCTGCTTTTTCAAAGTCTTTTCTTTGGTTTTGAAAACACTACTTTTTCTTACTCTGCAGATTGGACAACACTGCTTTTTCATCGTCACGGGTTTCCAGAAGGGATGTTTGAATATAATAAAAACAGAGTGAAAATAAAGTATCTTGAAGCACCATATCTTCTGACATTTCCCTCAGGACAACACTACTTTTTTTAAGTCACGGGCCTTATTTCCCTTTTATGTACACTTGATTATAAAGCAGCTCAAACCATAGCTGGATTATAATGTTTCTTATTTCCCTACGGGCCTTATTTCCCTTTTATGTACACTTGATTATAAAGCGCCTCAAACCATAGCTGGATTATAATGTTTCTTATTTCCCTTTTGTGTACACTTGATTTCGTCTTTCACTGGCCTAGGTTTCATCATGAACGCCACTTTTCCATGGGTCATTCATGTTAGAGAGAAAAGGATGATAGGGGGAAAATCTAGGGATATAAGGGGACTCCGGAGGAGTAAGGTGATCTAAATCTAAAAGCAAAACATGAAAGTCGTATATAAAGAAATGAAAGGGAAGAAAACATGTTTTTGGTGGGGGGCACAGCTACGTAGAGGTTGGGATCCAGAGATGGATTTGGTTTGGGTTTTGTCACCTCTCCCATTTATTGCTTCCCTCCTCCGTCGCCCCATTGGTTTTGTTTTAATGAAGGATGAAATAAAAAAGCTCCTCTGACTGAATCATTGAAGAAATTGTGAAAGGAAGTGGCACAATTGAAATTGAAAAAGGAAAGGAAGGGTAAACATGATTCTTCCAAATAAAGGGATGCCATTGTAGCTGTTTAGAGATGTTGTCATATAGATGCAGCTAAAGCCTACCTTTTTTTCTTTTGGTCAAAGCAGCTAAAGCCTACCTAAAGGTCTCAAAGCAGCTTGAGGTATTACAATATTTTGGCCTCCTGTTTGCACCAAACGTTACTGTAGCTGGACTTCATTATTTCTGCTGGATTTAATTGCTCATTTCTTATGGATTTGTAAATTTTATGATGTTAGCGAGACGATAATCTTTGTGGTTTGGTAGTTGAATCAACTTGTCCTCTTTATACCATTAGCTCAGCTTCTGCTTCGTGTGGCAGACAGAATTTAATTGCGATGAAGAAATAATAAACAGGCCATCTATCTCTTATCATTCGAAAATCAAACAGATGTACTAGAACGATCCTATGAACTTTCTTAGAGATCATGGTTTATGAAAGCAACGCTGTATGATTTCTGTGACATTATTCTCTGATGCTGTTATGTTGTTTTATTAGGACAAAGGTATTGATTTTGCCAAACCTGTAATTGAAGCCTTGAAAGGTAAAGATGTTTCAGCAATTGGAGCGGTTGGTTTTTGCTGGGGTGGTGAGTACCTCTCATTTTACTATTTTTTATGTGTGTTTTTTTTCCTCATTTTGTGTTGTAGCAGAGGTAAATCCGTAAATGTGTGTATTGTGCAGTCCTTTTGTCACTAGAATAGTGTCTCTCTTGCAATGATGGGAAGCTCTATTTTCAGATCCATTATCTGTCTCCTTAGTCCAGCTCAGAAAAAACATTCAAGAAGGACGAGGAGTAGGACAACTAATGGTGCTGTTGGATTTCTTATTTTCTTTTCATGTAATCTCAAGTGAAACATTAGGCAATGTAGCAATGGTGAAAAAGTGTATTGTAAAAAAAGCAATGGTGTTGTGATGTCTTTGATGTCTAAGTTTGTTTCCCTTGAGTATGGCTGCAATATAACCATTTCTTTTCACTGTTATTAATATTTCATCCAAAGCAAGATTGATTACTGGCCACTTTAGAAGATTTTTTTTGTTGCTATATTCACGCTGTTCAGAAGTTTACACCTATTATGAATCTTTTGTGCAGAAAAGGGTTCTTGTAGCATTGGAAGAGGCGGGGGTTTTCACTTCTGGTGGTTTGGTCAAGGACAAGGTCTGAGAATTTATACCCATTAACTCTTTTTATTCCACTAGAGCTTAACCATCTGCTTTGTATGGCATTGATGGATATTTTCTCATCCTTGAGTATATGCAACTTTTGTTCAAGTATTTTTCCAATTAGGAGTATGTTTGGTTGGAGGATAATGAAGGGGAAGGGAAAATTTCGTTGAAACCTTTCCTTTGCATAGGAGCTTTTAATAGTGATGAGAGGATGATGAAGGATATGGTTTCCAGAATACTTAAAAAAGTCCTTCCTTCTTTATTCTTTTGATAATAAACACAACGTGTGAATAGAATTTGCATTAACCGTTGTATATCTAGACATCTTTTTAGAGATGATCTAAAGGACAGTGAAACTAATTTAAACTGTATCCATAGAGAGAGATCTTGAAGGAGTTAATTTTATGGTTCTATTGGGAAAGAAAGAATTATCATAAATGTTGGGAGGATCCAGAACAAATTCAGTATGGAGTGCTTCTTTAGAAAAAAATAGGTCAGAGGAGATGATGAGAATGACAAGGGGTACTAATGCAGAAAAACTCTGTACCTTGATAGTCATTCTCTCATTGTTTCTCCTGTGTTTTTTTCAAGATATCCTTGGGACTTAAAATTTCTAAACATTGGTCTTCTATGCATTCTAATGGCTTGATTGTCATATTTGATACGTTGAACAAAACATAATGAAATTGCTAGGTATGCAAATTGTACTGATTTATGGAATTATAATGTGTTCAACCTCTTCTGTGCAACCCATAAATACCTGAGATTGATATTTGTTGCTGCCTGCCTTTTCTCATGTTTTATCTGCATGCAGGTCCTCTTCTCGGGGCACGAGAATGGACGGTCGTCATTTGTCCGACGCTTAGAGCCAGATTGGCATATCGACACAAATCCGGAAATTATCACTCAGTTAGCTGTATGTTGTTAGAAATTTGAAGTCACATTCATTTGCTATAATGTGCATGCTTTGATATGATAGACAAATTGTTATTTCCTTTTAGGCTGAAATCCTGTCATACACACATAATATCATGGTTAACAAATCATGTTGCAGAGGTTTATCAAGTACGAACTTCATGTCTCCTTTAAGAACTGAACGAACTGCTGCTAATGTGTTCAGTGCTACATCCCTGGAACAGTTCTTTGGATCCATATGAAACTCAATCTACTTGAAGATGAATTATCTATGAAACTCCTACTGGATCTTGGCTTCTAGCCACCGTACTAGGTAGATTTTCTTCAAACTTGTGAGGGTGTTGTCCCTAGGTGTTCAGATGAATGAATGCGGTGCATTTGTATGAAAGAAGAAATTCCATTCTGATTTCTCCCTTTTCCTTTATATTTTGAGCTTTGTGCAATAGTTTCAAATTCAATCACATGAAACACCAGGCCGCTGTATAAAAGATTGTCGTCCTTACTTTAATTTACGGGCTATAGAAAAGTCTATTGATCCTTATTTGTACAGTCACGAAACATCTGTGTATTTTTACTACTTAAAGTGTAATTGGTCATCTTTCTTGCATTAAAATTTCAATAATACTTCTCCCTCCAATCTTTAATGCTCCTATAAGATATATTATCCAATTTGATTAGATTAAGGAAGTTAGTTAAATTAGTTAATATGACATGTATTTTCTTAAACACCATAGTTATCTCTTTAATTTCTTTATTCCCTTTTTTCCTTAATTATTACTTAGGGAGCATTAATCTGAGTGAATCAGGAAGAGATTGACAAATATTTTGAATAGGTTTTATATTTAGGTTAAGATCAACCTCTTAAATATGTTTTATATTAAGGATCAGAGGAAGTATTTCGAATCAATGATGTGTAATACATGTATTTAGATTAACTTCTTAGAAGTGATTTTACGGTGTATAAGGTGTATGTGAGAAATTTTGTCTCCATAAAATTCTATTCCCCCTGAAAATCTGGTGGAGTACTTAATTCATGCTTGAAGACAATTCTTTGTTCATGCTACCGTGTGTAAAAATAGTTAAACAGACTGATAAACTTTTAGTTCATGCTTGAGTACAATTATTTGTTTAGGTCTATCTTTTGCATATTCTTATTTTCAAGTTTGGAGATCTTTAGAAATGTTTAGTTATATATGTGACATGTTGTCATGGTTATTGTTACATGTATGCATGTTTATGTATCCTATTACTGAGTGATCTGAATGAATTAAGGTACTAGAATAACAGAGTACAGTCATAAATAAAAACACTAAGAAAATATTTATATTATTTCAATCAATAAGAGCAGCAACTGGTATAATCCCACCACAAAGTTGGACGATAAATTTGCTAATTTCATCGTGAGATCATTAGTGAAATGAAAACTTTAAAAGGGAATGTCTCTTTCACTGACATCATTATTTCAATCATAGGGCATGTTGATGGGCATGCTGATTATGATTACTACAGAATGAAAAGAGAACTATTTATTCTTTTGATTTTTTTTAATTACCATTATTTGTTAGCTTATAGCTCTTACTATAAGTTTATCTTCCTTTGAGCTGCGTACAGGAGATTCAATTCATCTTTGATAGATAAATGCAATTAAACAATGAGATTTGACCCAAAAAAACAAAAAATTGAACAATGAGATATTTAGGAATGTTAATTACCTGACTCCTAAGTTTGTGTATTGCCTGTTGTTTTTTTCTCTAGGGCAATTTTGTCATCCACTTGTCTAAATTCAGATCAGATTGTCAACTTTTTTTTTTAATATACAAATCAGATTGTCAACTTTATTGTCACATTGGGGGAAATGAAACTAATTTTTGTTTCAACCCACACTAATTTTTTTTTTTTTCATCCATAGAATCCCACCATATATATATATTACAAATAATTGGGGCCCAAACTATTCAACAACAATTACAGAGTTTTCTAATTTTGAATTAAAGTGAATGTATCTACATATAATTCACCTTCCCCAGATACTTCAGTTCAAAAAAATTAGGAGTTTATGATTTGTTTTCTTAATTTGTCTCATCTATACTAATGACTTCAAATAAAAAAGTAAAACTGATAAAATCTCTGAAAAAAAGATGTTTTATTATAAGTTTTAGAGTATAATGCACATATATTTCTGCAAATTTATGTTGAAATTAAACTCAATTTCACATTTTTAGTAACTTAAGCCCCCTCCCAATTGTTTATTTGTTGTATAACATTGTTGAGATTTCATTTTTAATATGTACTCTGAATCAATTGGACAATATTGTTGTTTATTATTGTAGGTGTTTCATTTCTAATGTGTAGTCATTCATTGATAGTTATGTTTTCATGTTCTTTAAAGGAAATAAAATTGCTTCACTATAGCAAAATATATTTAAGTAACCTGTGAAACATTTTCATCCTGTGCAACGCACGGGGGGAAGTATGGGCTCGTTACTCAAATAATGAGAAATAGAAACCCAAAAAAAACATAACCTATAGTCGGCAATCAATGAATGGTTTAGCGAAATGAATGGTTGGAACAAAAACGCGTCATTTGGAGACAAAAATTGCAGGCTGAGTGACATATCAGTACAAAAGATATCACAGTTCCTGAGTCACAGCTCTCACGGGTATTGAATTGAAATTTGAAAGAAGATCTCTCCCACCTTCAAGTCTTCAACAATTCAACCCACTCTACACTCTTCAACCCACTCTTCACTCTTCAATCTTCACCTTCAACCCCATAACCATCTGAATCTCAAGTCTCAACCATGATTCTCACTCTCCCAACGTCTTCCTACATCGGCACACCAACAGCGTCTCTGATCTTCACGTCGTCAATCTCTGTGACTCTAAATCCATCTTTTCTGCAAGAGTGAGAGATGAACCCAAATCGCAACTCCATCTTCCATCTTTCGATCAAAGAAGCTCTGACCTTCGAAACCTAGATCGCGATCTCTGTCTTCTACTCTTAATTTTTTTTTAAATTATGGGTTGACTCGGTGACCGTTCAACTCGGTCGGTTCAAGCCGAGTTGAACGAGTAGACTCGGAGTCACCGAGTCAACCCGTGTTTTCCTTAAACCGGACCGATTTTCAGGCCAGTTCGCCAGTTTCCGGTCTGAACCGTCCGGTCCAATCCGGGTTCCTAAACCATGCTCTTCACAATATTTTCGACCCTCAGAGAGAATTGGAAATAGCTGCTCCTTTGACTTTTCAACTTCAATCAAATCGAGCCACGTATGCCTTAACTCCTGCCACTTAGCTTTGACACACAAATTCTCATTTGAAGCACAACTCTCCTCCTCGGCTAGCGCGACATCGCGAATTGGTATGGTAACATCTAACTCAGTCACCGACAAGGCGAGAGGACTCGACGGCGATGAACTCGAACTCGACGGCAGATTGACAATAGGCGCTGAGAGGGAAGAAATAGTCGTCAACTGCGCCACAACTGAAGGTCTCTTGTGCGAATTCTCCTGAATACTACCCCTAACAAGTTCAGTCCGACTTGAAGCTTACGCACAATCGTCTTGCAATTTCTGTTCGTGTTGTCTCACCCAACTCCCCGAGTTATGAAGATACGGAGACTCCCACAAGGACATAGATACTGCTGCCATGTGCGACCCACTATGGAAGCCCCGTTCGAAATCGAAACTTCCAGACCCACCATCCCCTGATGCTCTTTCTGTATTGTTTTCGGAGAGCACCGAGACGGCCTTCAAAGAAACTGGAGGGATCGAACTCGTCCCCTCGTCTGGGACATAGGGAACTTGGGTTGGACCGAAAATACACTTTCAACCTTAATTAAGTGGGACCCACTCTCTCCAGTTGATCGATCAGCACTCATCTTCATCTCCTTATTCTTCTCGGGCACATCTTTCATTGTGCCCGTTGCACTCGATGCATTCTGGGTAGGTCCAAGAACACTCCATGGCTCTGTTCTTGGTGTTCTTATGCTGTTCAGAGGCCCAAAACGTACCCTTAGTGCTTGTTTGTTCCTTTGCCAAGAAATCGACCTGCCAGCTTCTTCCTCCTCGAAGGTCAAGTGCCATATATATGCCCTTTCATCAAGACACTCTTTAACCAAACGTACCTTCCATGTTTCTGGTGTGCCGTCGATCTCGAAGAACCTTTCACAATGGTATAACCAACCTTTGATATCCTGATGTCGAAATGTAGGCAATTTGAATTTCGTTATTCTTCTTGGGGGAGTGTATTCTACTCCTCGACGTTGCCGATAAGGGCCTCTGTGATGACCCCCATTGTGTTCTTGGACATCCTCCACCTGATGACGGCGTTCTCGCGTGGCGGTGAAGGCTACAAACTGATTGGTAATGGCCGGTTGTATCGTCTTCGGCATGTCAGCGAATTGCTTTGCAATGGCCTTTTGAATCACCCCTGGTAGGGTTGCTATAGTCGACTCCAAGGCCTGTAGACGTTCATTTAATTCGTTCGACATTGTTGCTGTGGCTGCCTGGAAACGTGTCTCAACCATACACCGAATAAGAAAACTTATGCTGTGATCAATCAAAAAGAAACAGAGTCTGTGACTGGCCTGGGACTAACGTGTCGACACCCACAATGATGACTAAGCAGGGGCTGAGTCTTCAAATTTATTGATACTGACGTGTCAACCCCAACAAGATCAGTCGACGCTATATAGGATCCCACCTCTGAGGCTGGGTCTTCGCAGGTGTTGGAATGGCGTGCCGACACCACAATGAAAGCAATAATCAGATTCTAGAACGAAATCGGCGACGCACTCAATATCCAAGAGCAGTCGACCCTGACGAAGAAATAGAACGAATCGGAGACACAATAATAGGTGGCAATCTCAAGACCCTTTAACCTGACCCGATGAAAATTCCTAACTAGTCGGCCAACATTGACAAATAACCATACAAAGCTGACGAAGCTGATTGATAAGCCAAGGCCGACGATTTCACGAACCTAATACTAAAATGAGTCACGTCGACACTTCTGGAATTTTCGGAAACAGAGTGTCGATGCTGGGACTCCAATGATGGTTGTGTTGTGAACTGTCGGACGTCGTCTTGAGTTTTGGGTGTCAGAAAAAATGCTGCTTCTGGTCGAAAATAATTGTCTTGATCGATTCTTGAACAGAAATAAGCAATCACCAGAATCAGACGACACCAGCGATTTCAAAAGGAGACTCGGACCCAATATACCAGTGACGTGAATTCCAGACAAATGCTATTCTGGCTCTTTTCGTTAGGATCCTGACTCCAAAATACCGAACAGAGCCCAAAAGGCATTCGGTCCTATTATTTTTCGTGTCAAGACTGAAATTCTTGATTTTTTTTGAGTTTCTGGATTGTTTCTCAAATGCCACTTTGAATCAGGCGGAGAATGACTTTGGCTGAATTAAAAAGGGCACCTGCTTCTTGTTTTGATTTTTGGACATTCTGGAATAATCCCAATCGCCAAGCTGAATCCTAGAGAGAATGACTCTCATGGTTCAGAATTGCGCTTGTTCTTGAACGTCTCTTGATTGTTCTTGACTGTCAGCCTTGCCGAGGGAAGAAGGGCTATGGCTGATGCAAGAGAGTCAGAATTTCACAACGGAGGAGCTGGGAATGACCCACTTTGATACCACTGATAAGGAGGATGTAGAAGAAATGGGGAAAAGAGAGGGGAGAGAGGCAGAACGGCTGCACTCTGCTCATTCATTCATCATATTCAACTCAATCAATCTGAACAAACCTTCTGTTAGCCTAGTCTCATCTATATATAGGATAGAGACTGACTCTCAAGGCAATGGTCTAATGCACTCAACAAAATAACAGAATGACAACTAATCCTAACTGACCCTACGGCTAACTAACTAAACCTTATTCACTAACTAACAATGTCCCCTATTATTCATTTATTTACAAATTACATATCACATGTATCGAGAAGAACAAGAGAGTGATCATTCTTCATTAGATCTGTGTGAATTCTGTTTGCTAGTATCTTCTATTTAAAGCCCAAACTCATAGAAATGGATGGTAATTTGGAATTTGCGATGCTGTCTGCTTTGTTTAGGATGACAATAAAATCAAGCTTCACAAGACTATTACATAGAGGTTACAACTTATTTCTATCATAGTAATACATTGTGCATGTTTCCTTGATTATATTTTGACCATTTATATGTTTAATTGTCATTAAATGTCTCTTGAAAAGTGATGTTTCTAAATTCTTTTTCCAAAAGGTAGTTCTGACATAATCTTACAATACAACCTAAATGTGGACATAATGTTCTTTGCATTTGTAGGTCACTTGATCCTTATTGCCTTTATATGGACATCATGCTTCTGCCTTTCAAACGATTTTTGTAATTTTTATGTAAAACTTGAAGTGTTGACATTTGACAACATTTTCTGAAGGATATTTTGTGAGAATTTTGATGTTCAATTTCTCTAATATTTTGTGAGAATTTTGATGTTCAATTTCTCTAAGTTGGATATTCTGGTTCACCTTTATTGTTAGTTGTTAGGAACGTGTTGCTTTGACTTTTTTGGGGTCACTGATATTTCTGTTCAGTGCTTTATACATTATGCGGATATTGATATGAGTGTGATAATCTCAAAGGTGGTTCCTAACTAAGTTTTCCTCTCATAAGCTGTCTGGGCTGATCCTTTGATTGGATTTTAGCTATCCTTCTTTGTGGTCTATGGATTTTTGGATTGGGTTTTGAATCCCCTGATGTTCTCTTTGTGGTCTATGGATTTTTGGATTGGGTTTTGCGTCATTTGTTAATTGAAGCAATTATTAATGGAATAGACAATTGGCTGTCAGTTATACTTCACTTGTTCAAAATTTCAACTTTAATGAATATTTGGCAGGAATAATGTTAGTGTAGTGTGATTTAACATGTCTTGCAAATATTAGGTGTCACCTTTTTAGTAACTATCTGAGTGAGTTTGATGGATTTCTAACTTGTGCTTTGTTATGATGAACTGTTGCTTGGAGTTTATTTGCATCTGTCATAAGTAATATGACAATTTTTTGTTCTCAATCCCACTCAACATAAGTAATATGATAATGATACTTTTGGAACTTTTGTGATTGATAGTGGATGGAAAAAAATCACCCTCCTGTTTGATATTAATGGCAAGGTTCTTTGATTTTTGTTTTAGGTCAAAGACAAGGTTCTTTAATTGAATCTTATAAGGCATTGTTTATATTTTAGAACGAAATATCTATTCAACTGCACATGTGATTCTATCTAATTTAAGTGACCCTATTCATATTCGTATTTTTCCCATTAATCTCATATTGAGCTTGATGGTTGATTGTGGATGCAAAATCTATGTAGGTAGTATAATTATTGTTTATGTTTTACCTTGTAAATGACCAACACATTTCATTGCACTACAGAGAAAGTGCTTTTTGGAGGAGTGGGTGACCAAACTTTTGTCAGACATTGATGTATCTAGATGTGCTACGTGTGGCGTCCTCTTTTGTGCTTTTTAGTTACTTGGTGTATAACTTATTTTTGATTTTTGTGCTTTTTAGTTTATTTTGTTGGCAATATTGGTGTTTATATTTTGTTTTGTTTATTTATAATTTTTTAGGATTGTTATTGTATATATTTCTACATACACTTTTTTAATACAATATTAAGTATTATTCATATACATTTTCTTTTTTTGTAATTTTTCCTATTATTTTTATATTTTAAATTTGGTAATTATTTGTATTTATTTATATAATTTTTTTTTTGGAATTGAGATTTGCAACGAAAAATGAATTACGTCGCAAAAAAAATGGAATTGTGACAATCAAATTCCGTAATTTTTTTAATATTTTTTTTGTAACTTTTTTTTAATAAAATGAATTTTGCGACGGAAATGAATTCCTTCGCAAATTTCAGAATTTGCGGCAAAATGAAATCCGTCGCAACTTTTGAATTTAGAATCCGTCGCAAATCGCGGAATTTGTGACGGATTTTGAAATTTGTCGCAAAATTTGGAAATCCGTCACAATTGCCACTCGTTTTTGCGACGGACGTTATCCGTCACAAACATGCTTTACGACGGAAAAATCTATTTTTGTGATGGATTTTTTCCGTCGTAAAAACTTTTTTTTTTTGTAGTGTATTGTGTTGTAGTTTGCTTTTGTTTACTCCTTGTTGCGCACATAGTCACCAGCTAACTGGTCAGCTAATTTTAACAGCTGAGGCATTCCTTGTTTATGGTTGATCTATAGTCCGTGTTACCTTAATTTTCCATATTTTCCGCTGCAATAATTTTCACGAATAATTACAGTACAATAGGATGTAATTGCAACAGCCCATTCTGCTGCAACATCCCATTCGTCGTGCCTCTGAGCTTCCTCGACTTCATCTCTCAGATCGTACTCTCCTTGACTAACAAGAAGGTTCGCAAGATAGGCTTCATCGAGCGCATTATAATTCATGCAAATATGATTTGACAGGTTCAGGTCTCTGAAATCTTCAAGTAGCCTCCGTTCTTGGATCATCATGTATGATGTGTGCACCGTCTTCCTACTGAGAGCATCTGCAACGACGTTCGCTTTACCCGGATGGTACTTGATCTCGAGATCGTAATCTTTTAGCAATTCCATCCAGCAACGCTGCCTCATGTTGAGTTCCCTTTGGTCAAAAAGGTATTTCAGGCTCTTGTGGTAACAGTATAGTTCTACGGTCGCACTGTAGAGATAGTGCCTCCATATCTTCAAAGCGAACACGATCGCTGCTAATTTTAAGTCGTGTGTAGGATAGTTTGCTTCATGAGTCTTCAACTGACGTGAGGCATAAGCTACTACTCTGCCCTACTGCATCAGGACACATCCCAACTCGTGCCCACTGGCATCACTATAGACTACATATGTCTCACTCGGATCTGGGATGATCAACACCAGTGCAGTAATCAACCTCTCTCTAAGTCTTTGAAAACTCATCTCACAATCCTCGTTCCACACAAAAGGTTGATTTTTCCTCGTGAGCTTCGTCAATGGTAAGGCAAGACGTGAGAAGATTTGTATGAATCTGCGATAGTATCATGCTAGACCCAGGAAGTTGCGTATCTCTGTCACTGATTCCGGCCGCTTCCAATCCAGGACTGCTTCCACCTTGCTGGGATCTACAGCAACACCATCGCGGGATATGACATGGCCCAGAAATTTCACTTCTGGTAGCCAGAATTCACATTTGCTCAGTTTAGCAAAGAGTTGTTTGTCACGTAGTATACCTAACACAAGTCGCAGATGTTCCTCATGCTCCTCTCTGCTTTTTGAATAGATTAGGATATCGTCAATGAACACTACTACGAACTTGTCTAGGTGTTGACGGAAGATTCGATTCATGTAGTCCATGAACACGGCAGGTGCATTTGTCAACCCGAAAGGCATCACAAGGAATTCGTAATGCCCATATCTGGTTCTAAAGGCTGTTTTTGGAACATCACTGGCCTTCACTAGCAGTTGGTGGTATCCTGAGTGTAAATCGATTTTGGAGAATACACAGGAACCAGATAGCTGATCAAGTAGATCATCGATCCGAGGAAGTGGATATTTGTTTTTAACAGTTACTTTGTTCAACTCACGGTAGTCGATACAAAGTCGCAAGCTTCTGTCCTTCTTCTTCACGAATAGTACTGGGGCTCCTCATGGTGACACACTGGGTCGGATAAACCCTTTCTCCAGTAGTTCCTCAAGCTGATTCTTCAGTTCTTGCATCTCATTTGGTGCCATACGGTATGGTGCTTTTGATATTGATCCAATTCCAGGCATCAAGTCAATGGCGAACTCAACTTCCTTTTCAGGGGGTAACTCAGTGAGATCTTCGGGAAAAATGTCAGGAAATTCGTTCACGACGGGAATGTCTTCGAGTGAGGGTTCGGCATCCGCCTTGATTGAAAAGAACACCATATATGCTTGGCAACCCTGCTTCATGCACCCTTCAGCTTCCGCAATAGAGAGAAAATTCAGGCTCGCATCAACCTCGCCCCGATTGTGCGGAGGTGAGAACAATATCTTCTTATTACCACAATCGATTATTGTGTTGTTTGCCGCCAGCCAGTCAAGGCTGAGAATGACGTCGATGCCATGAAGGGGTAGCCGGATAAGGTCTATATTTGAATTTCGCCCATTCACTCCCGCAATGCAATTAAGACAGGCACCAGAAGCTAAAGATTTGGCGCCAAGTGGCGTAGCTACCATCAAATCGTAAGGCAATCTATAGGCATGCATCCCTAACCATTGTGCACAGTCATAAGAAATAAACGAGTGACTAGCACCCGAATCATACAATGCCTGAAGTGGATTCCCATTAAGAGAGATGGTACCTTTGATCATTTCAGGAGATTTTCTGGCTTCCTCGTTCGTCAGAGCAAAAACCCGACCTGGGTTTTATGGCCTCGCCTCCAGGGCTCTTTGAGGGCAGTTCACGCTAATGTGTCCCGGCTTCTGGAATTTTTAGCACACAAGTTTTCCCTCGCAGTTAGTTCCCTGATGGTATCTCCTGCATTTTGGGCATGCTTGGGATGTCTGCATCCTTGGAAAGTTTTGCTGCCTCGGTTGGAACGGCCTTTTGTTGCTCCCCTGGAAATTTCCCCATGGTGCCTTCCTCTTTTGCGATGAGTTCCTGTGGTTAAAACCGCCACGATTGGGGCCACTGCTGTTGAAGACTCTGGTCTTTGGAAGTTCTTTCAGGTTTCGTTCGATCAGTCGGCAGGCTTCTACCGCTTGAATTAGCTTTGAGAATTGTTACGATACTAACCTTTCCTTGATATCGTACTTCAACCCATAGATCAACATGTTCGCCATACTGCTCTCGTTATCGTTTTGTTTCAGGTGTGATAAGTACTGTGACAAATTGGTGAAACGAGCGAAGTAGTCTTCGAAAGACTCCTCCTGGCCTTGTCGGATATGCAGGAATTCTGATTCTTTGATCATTTGTACGGAGGACGGAAAGTACTGTTCGTTAAACTTCTCTTGAAATTTTTCCCAAGTAATGGGGCAGTAGCGCGCTCGTAAGGTTGCCGCAGTGTTCCTCCACCATCGGTCGGCATCTCATTCTAACTTGTAGATTGCTAGTAGAGCTTTTCTGTCCTCCGGACATTCCAAGACCTCAAAGATCTTGTCCAGACGCATTAGCCAGTCTTCGGCTGAATCAAGCTTACCTCGGAAAGCCGGTGGTTTAAGCTTACAGAATTGGGCCACCCAGTACTACGTGTCCCTAGCTTCTCTGGCAGGTTGAGGTAGCCCTACCATCGCTCTCTGCCGTCGGGGAGGTGATCGAGATCGATCAGATCCCCCAGTCCCATCGCTGCGTTCATTGTCCCGCTCATCGTTGTCTTCTTCGTTGCTGTCTTCTTCCTCCTCATCATTCTGTTGTTCTTCATCGGCTCGCTGTTCCTCATTTTGTCTCTCGTTTCTTCTTCCCTGTCTATCGGCGAGGAGTGTATCAATGAGTACTCGTTGCTCTTGTACGATTCTTCTCATCTCTTGTATTTCATTCTGCTCTGGTTGATGCAGTTGTTCGTGTTTTGGCAAAGGTATCGCTTGTTGTCTACCTCTACCTCTACCTCGGCCTCTGCCTCAGCCTCGGCCTCTGGGAGCTCCTGCTCCTCTTAAATTTTCCATATTCTAATCCCGAAGAATAATAGATAAAGACATTAGAGAAATAGATTCAAACATTGCATACATTTACAACATATATATATATTGATAACAAATATTTTACATAGATCCTACAACTTTATCAGTCTAGTCGTATGTTACAACCCTTTTATTTAACAAGTATTTTACATCTCCTCAAGGTCTTTAGAGGAGCGATCACACACACTAGCAACTACGTTTAGTCTTACTATCATGACACTACATCTACTACTACTTCCACAGCTTCCTTGGACTGATACAAGATTGCCTGTGTCTGTCTACATATTCCAGTACACCAGACGTTTGAGATGGAAGAGACACGAGCACACATCCTCCATGTGGCCCTCGTCTAAGATTTCATTGGTTTTGGTTGTCCAGAAACGAGTACGGGGAAAATGGTGGAGAGTGGATCTAATCCAATCCCCAGGGGGTTCTGGGTGCATGAAATGGGTGTTTATCAGAAAGGATTCCTTAACACGGGTCAGGTATTGTAGGTATTTGTCTTTGTCATTATCAGTGGTCAGTTCAGCTTGGATAAGGTCTAGGTGTAAAGTCTGTGTGAGGATAGCGCTGTCGTCGAGAACATAATGGAGGTCGTCAGGGTCGGCATTAGAGTCATGGTTTAGTGCTCGTATTTCAGGGTAATCAAAGTTATCACCCACTGAGGAGTGATGCGAACTGTCAGGACTTGCAGGTATGGGTGGGTATATAATGTTCTTGGGTTCCGCATAGATGGGATCATACAGATGGTCAAGGTACTCAGGTCCGGGGTGGTACTCTGGTTCGGGGAATAGTATGGGACATGCATAGGATCGGGAGCAGGATGAAATGGTTCAAACATAGGCAAAGGGTCAGGAGGTAAGTACTCCGGGTCAGGGTGATATTCTGGCTCGTTCATCGTCGGGGTAATTTGGCATATATTCCGGGTCTAAATGATGTTCCGGGGCAGGGAAGTTTGGCTCGAGCATAGACATCGGGGGTGGATTTCTTGGTGCTGGGTGTAGCCTGGCTCTTACGTTTCCAAGAACGGCTGTCCGACGTGCTATACGTCTCCGCCTCCCGTAATAGTCTACGTAGGGTAGTTCGTCTCTATTCATTACTACAACAACACCAGGGTTTATCAGTACTTGTTTTCAAAATTTTCTTTAAGATAATGGCTTAGAGCCTAACTTAGTTAATCAACCGATTGGCTAGGTAGGTGTCTATCATGGGAGCCTCACTGACTTTACGGCGACTGATTGGCTGATCCACATAGACTAGCCCTACCTTCGGCACCAATGGTTTGTTATAACTAAGTCGGGTTCATGCCAGATAAAATGCTCTTAGTTGAAAAAATCCGAACCTAACTCCGTTACTCAAACAATCTGGCCAAGCCGGTGTATTTGATGCCTCACCGAGGTTAACAGCGACTGATTGACAACCACAAAACCCTTTCTAGACACCAGACTGTTTGGAGTAGCATAGTTAAATTCGTGCCAGGATGTCTGCTCTGATACCAAAATGTCACATCCCAATTTTCGAAAGCGTTTTCACGGTATTGTGATCAGAGTAGAGCATCGGAAGTAAATAGTATTGAAAAGTAACTGATAAAATATCCACTGTAGTGCATGTGTTAGCTGTTAATAGCGTTACAAAATTTTCCCAAATGTCATCATCGTTAAGTATAAATAAAAAAGGCTTCCTCCAGCCGGTCCCTATATCTGCTGCTTACCCTTATCCTCGATCCTGTTCACTCCGGATCCTGTAGCTATGGTAAGAGCTGAGGTTCAATGCCCATTGAACCTCAGGTAACGGTTAACCTCATGTTCATGTAACAAGTATGTATGACAGTTTATTCATGATATCACAACAATATTGACATATAAAAGATAATGACAGAACACAGCCACTGCATATGAACGTTATTACAGTCTGCACTATTCACCAGTGCCACGGTGTACATCCGTGTCCTCAGCGCTAGGAAAACTCAACGGCATTATCAAATCCATAACCCGTGTCTAGCTGTATGTGTATAAATTTTAAAACAGAGTCTCAGTCTATGAACGCATCTATCACATATAGGTATACAGTAAACATCAGAGTTAGTGTTACAATTTGCGTCCGTACCTTTGTCGGCGATATCGGTACGTTGACGGTTGGACTGTGATCGCGTTTATCCTATAACAGTAATATCGCATTTATTAATCTACAAATAATATCCTAAGAGATATTTTGGCCACTATTGACTATTTTGCCCTTGAAACATTTGTTTTTCACCTTATTCCCTCAAAATTCGTAGAACAACGCTGGTACCAATTTGGGCAGAATTTCGTCTAACTTTGAAAAATCATAATTAATTCTAGAAAAATCGAAACGAGGATCCGTAAAATTCCTTGGAATCTTTAGGATGTCTATTTGCAAGTAAAAATAATCAATTTTTCCCAGATTACACGGATCACTCCCAGGTTTAAATTTTTGAGCCTCTGCCCAGAATTTTTTCAAAAATTTGTAGCCTAACTTTTAGGATTTTTATGTCACTGTATAGAACTCATTTTAACATGTTCTTGGTATATTTAAAAATCACTATATGTCTATTTTAACCATGAATTTTCTCAGAATTTTGTGACCATATTTTCAATATGAAATTCTGGCGTTTTCATCACTGCCTCCAGAAATTTCGAAACCGATGAAATTTCGCCGAAACTTCGTTACTTTGATGATTTTCTCCCGAAATTTTGCTATATGACCTCCCTCATCATTTTTTTCGAAATAAAGCCAATTTTAACCATAAAAACATGTAAATAAAATTATCCTAGCATATTTAAGATCTACACTACTTCTATCTAAAAATTTAAGAACTAGAACTTAAAGAACTTAAAGCTAGAGCTAGAGAACTTACCAAGAACTTTGCTCCTTCTTTAAGATGCTCCTCACTCTCACTCTCCCTCTATGTTTCAGCTTCTTTGTTTGTGAATTTGTGAGAAAAGATGAAGGCCCTACCTCCCTATTTATAGCAAATCTTGGGAGTTAACTACCTAACACATTTACTTCATCCTCAACCCTTGGATTTAGGGTAATTGGAAGCACAAATCCTAGCCCTCTAATTGCCTCCCCACTTTCTCTCTCCCTATCCTCTTCCATTTTCTATCCAAAGTACCATATCCTCTTCCAAAGATTTATGCCATGTGTTCTAACTTAGTGCACAAGCCAACAAGTTGCTTCTTCTATTTTTTGTGTTGCACTCCACTAGATAAAAATTCATTTGAGGATCTTAATGAAGTTTGATTCAAATTTCCTTTTTGGTTTTGAAATCTTGGGATTTATAGCTTCATTTAGAGACCATAATCATCCATTTTCTTAATTGATATCAAACTCTAGGAGTTGAGGAAGTGGCTTTGGTTATAACCATTCTCAAGCTTGAATTATGCTTGTTCATAATCTCTTTTTATATTTGATTCATGATTAAGGGATTTCAAGATACAATTTAATTTGTATAGGTTTTCATTTGCTTATGTCTTAAATTATTTCCATGGATTAATCTAATTACTTTATGCTTCATTTTTCCCATTGGCTCATGCCTTGACTCTTCCTCTTGATTTTTATCTCCCACCACCTTATCCTCTTCCATTTTTTACTTTTTATCCTCTTCCATATGTCTTAGAAGTCTTCATGCATTTATGTTGGCTTATGACTCATCTTGCATGTGTGTTTTGATTTATCAAACAATTCCTCTTCTTCCTTTTTCTCTCTAAAAACCGCACCCCCCCCCCTCTTTTTAATCTAGTTTTAATTAGATTTTCATTTATTTTTCACATAATACCTTGCATCCTCTCATTGGCTAAGCTTAGGTTACAAGGATTAAGCTTTATTAGAATTAATTAGAGCCATTAGATTAGCTTTATGAGATTAACTCTTGGCCTTTAGATCATAGTTGAAATTGTTGACTTTTCAAATCTTGATTAGAGTTTAATTAACATCTTAATCTAGAGCTTAATTGCCTCTTGATTATTGCATTAGTGGTTCTTAGAGTAGTTGATGGTTGTTAATAATTCATTTAGTGCTAATCCTAACCCTTTATTGGGTCTTGACTTTTAGTTATGCTAATACCACTTTAATTGGTGACTATAATCATTAATTATAAAGAATTACCTAGATATTCCACTAGTGTAATTTTAATTGCTCATTAATTATTAGTAATTGCCCCTTAATTGTCCCAAGTGTTTTGATAATTCTTTATGGCCTTTTATGAATTAATTATGAACTAGGAATTAATTATAGGGTATTAGAGAATTTAATCTCTAAATAAATTATAAAAATTGGTGGTTAAGACCCTTTGATTAATTATGAAGACTTGAACAATTTATTTAATTTAGTGAAGATTTAGTTAGTCATTAATTGCTATTAATTTCTCTAAATTCATTTAGGTATTTCCATAATACTTTTTTGCTATTTTAAATTCTTTATGAACCATAGCTTATTATGGTGTTTATGGTATTTTATGATGCCTAACAAAATTTATTAAATCATTGGTTATTCTAATCCTAAGGAAAAATTACCTAGAGAATAGAATAAACATATCTCAAAATTTGAGACCACATATTCACCTATTTTAAATAGGTTCTATTTATCAAAATATTGTATTTAAGACAAATAAGAAATTTTGGGTATTACATTTCTCCCCTCGTTAAATAAAATTTCGTCCCTGAAATTTATTCTATACTAACTAAGCATCATGTCATACTCGTCTGTATCATAAATAGTCACTACTCAATTTTCAAGATTATTCATTTCCATTTCATACTTCATTCCATTTTATAAAAAAAATACTAAAAACAACCGTTAACATTTAATTAAATTGCATTCCGATTTTAGTTTATTAATTTGAAAAGAACCAATTTTTCCCTTTTTTTTCATTGCATTTACATAGCATTTAGATTACTTAAGAATTAATAAAAGGCTTCTCAAAAATAGAGAATCTATTCTAGATCGGTCTATACACAATCCTTGGTTAATTTTTTTTATTGTGGACCCCAAGGCTATTGATAAAAGGTCCTCATCACCCATTCGAAAGTTTATTTACCAAAAGTACTAGAAATTTATTTAAGGAGTAAGGTGAAATCTATAAAAAGTAGGTGCAGTTCTTTTTTTAAGTTTTGTGTAACATATTTTCAGCTTTATAAAATGGAAGACATTTCATTCGTCAATTAGTCAATGGGGAACTTTATTATATTTTAATATAGGGAGCGGATAGTGACCTAGCTTTCATTTTACACCGAAACATAAAGGAAAAGAAAAATAAATAAAAACAAGAAAGTTGAAGAGCAAGTCAAGTCTCGTTCATTCACCATCCCAATTGAAGAAACCTCGCCAAGAGGAGAATTTCTGCTACTTTCTCCAACCATCTACATAATAAACCAAAGTCATCACATATTCTTGAATATATAGGCTAATATAGAAATAACATGTGTCACATACTAACAACTATTTACCATGTTCTGAGAAATATTTACTATCTAAAAAGAGGAAAAAATGGAATCTTTGGCTAAAAAATTGGCTTGAAAAAGGGTAGATAGAACATTTTAACGGGATAGTGCTTTTTCAACTCTCTCATTCTCTTCAACTAGCTAGATAGGAGGGTTACATTTCATTAATTGTGAGATTGAGAGAAACGAATGTATCTTTGAGAAATTTTTTTAAATAGAGATATATAAAAACTTTGAACTTCTCATAATAAATAGTTCCTCAAGATTGACCATACATCCTTATTGCAATGCACAACAATAATAATCCGGCGAATGAATAATCTTATTATCTGTATATAATAAAATTATTTACCTGTTAGCCTTGGAATCTTCTCTTTATCTTTGTCTTCAAAATACCAACTTCAACATAAATCCAATCATTCATGTATTCCAAGAAGTGAAAAAGGAACGCTTCCATGAATTTTTGAGAATTAAAGTCCCACAGACTCCCCAAAAGCCAACAATGAAGCCAAGAGCCATGCTCACAAAAAACCCAAAACTTATGAGATTATCATCTCCACCTGCATCAATGTTATGTGGATTGGGATTCAAACATCCTTCTATGAGTGGTGGGCCACAAAGCCCCAGATTTCCCATAAAACTGGAAGCATCAAAGGTTTGAAGTTGGGTGGCAGTTGGAATCTTTCCTGATAAATTGTTGAAGGACAAGTTCAAGACACTGAGAAAACTCAAATTTGAGAAGCTGATTGGAATTTCACCAGAAAGAGAGTTCCTCGACAAATCAAGTGATTCCAATCTTTCCATTTGACCCATGTTGATAGGAATTGGTCCTTTCAAATTATTTCTAGACAGATTCAGGGAAGCCAATGCCACAAGTGTAGCTATGGCACTTGGGATTTCTCCTGTTAAGTAATTGCAAGAGAGATCAATGGTTTTCATGAGTCCAAGAATCTTACTGTACTCAACATCTTCTCCTTTCCATGACAACGTTGCCGTGTCCATGAATGATGAGCTACTGTTGAAGTCTCCAGTAACAAGGTAAGAAATTGCTAGGCTCCTAGCTGTCATATTTGACATCGCGCTCAAATTACCAAAGCAATGAGGTATATTTCCGGTTATATTATTTCTTGACAGATCTAAGATTTGAAGATCTTGCAAATTACATAAATTTGTAGGAATGCTTCCTTGAAGCTTATTTGCTTGCAAATGTAAACCAATCAAATTGTGCAAGTATCTCCCTATCCATGATGGCAATGTTCCATTCAAATTATTCTGTCCAAAATCAATGAACAACAAGTTCGAAGAATTCATCAAAGATGGCAAATTTCCAGAGAGGTTATTGTTATTCAGATGGATACTTTGAAGATGTTGCAAAGTACCAACTGAATTAGGTATTGCCCCATAGAAATGATTGTTTCCTAATCTTAGAACACTCAAGTGTGGAAGTTGCTCCCAACAATCGGGAAGTTTTCCAGACAAAAAATTGCTTGAAATGTCAAGATAATTTAACCCGCCTTGAAAAGTTTCACAAATGGAAGATATGTTGCCTGAAAACATGTTATTCGAGAGAAGCAATGCTGTTGCATTCGGAGGAAAATGTGGTAGGGGACCAGACAAATTGTTGAAAGTCAAGTCCCAAATATAATATTCAATTCTGAAGACTGATTTTGGCAACTCCCCATAAAGTTTGTTATGGGAAATATTCAAGTATGCGAAAGAATTTAGCCAAAGCCATTGAGGAATTGAATCAAAAATTGATGCATTTGAAATGTCCAACCGGAAAAGGTCCCATTGATATTTCAACCACCTTGGAAAGTGGGGACCGAAATTGCACGATGACGCTAAAAAGAATTTCAATTGAAAAGATGGCACCCAATTCGAACTGAAGTTGAAAAAAATTAAATTTTGTGACACATCTAAATATTGCAACTTAGAGAGATTTGATAGATGTGTTTCATTAATAACACAATTCAACCTATTTGAAGAAAGCATCAACCCCTCAAGGTTTGGAACTTGGCCAAAAGCACTTGGATGAATATTCCCATTCAACCTATTGTTTGAGAGATCTAAGTTCTTCAATGATACAAGTCCAGCAAACACCGGAAATGGCCCTGTTAAATTGTTATCGCTCAAATACAATTCGGAAAGGTAAGGTAAGTGCCCAAATGATTGAGGAATTGACCCATGAAGACTAGTGTTCTGAATACCTAGTAACAGCACTTTGGAAAACCTTGAAAAATCGGGAAATGGTCCACTAGCAAAAGGATTATCTGATAAACTCAACTCCTCTATACTATTTTGAGCACACCCCAACTGTGGTATCCAATCACTTAATTGATCTAAAAAATTGTTGTTGATCAAATCTAAGGTTTTCAATCGGCACAAATTTTGGATGGACTTTTGCATGCTACTCTCGAGTTTATTGTTTGAAAGACCAAGATATTCAAGAGAAGTGGTATTTTTGAAAGCATCTGAAGGAATATGTCTCAAAGAATTGCCATAAAGATATAAAGATTCAAGAGAGTTCATATTTGAAAAAGCATCTGAAGGAATATGACTCAAAGAATTGCCAGAAAGATGTAAAGATTCAAGAGAGTTCATATTTGAAAAAGCTTTGGGACTAACAAGTTGCAAAGTATTTGAATCAAGGGTCAAAACTTCAAGGGAATTTATATTCAGAGCATTTGGAGGAATATAATCCAAAGTGTTGTAAGAGAGATCAAGATCTCTTAAGACCTTGCTAATGTTAGATAACCAGGGTAGGATTGAAGAGTCTAAATAATTGTCAAAAAGATAAAGAACTTTGAGGGTAGTGGAAGAGTTACTGTGGACAAAAGATGCTGGATTGACATTAAACATAAGAGCGCATCGGTCCAAGTAAATTTCAGATAGAGCAGGAGCTTTGGACAATGATGATGGCCAATCAATAGCTTGACTTAGATTATTGCCTGATAGGTCAAGATGTCTCAAAGAAGAAAGATGAGAAATCCATTCAAGATCATTCACAATCAAATTATTACTGTCAAGGCGAAGAGTTTGCAAATTGGATAGATTTTGCAGTCCACGAGGAATAGTGCCTCCAATTGAACTAGCATAAATATATAACTCTCTTAGTTGACCAAGTGAACCAATGCATTCTGGAATTTTGCTCCCATTGAAATTGTTGAAATCAAGATTCAAGTAAGTAAGATGCTGCAAATCACATAATGAGGAATCTATATTACCAGAAACAGCATAAGATTGAAGATAGAGCTCGGTAACATGACCTGTCAAATTACTGCATGATACTCCACTCCACTGACAGCAATCAACTTCAATTTTCCAGTTGGACAACTTGCCGGACGCATCAGTAATGAAACCCTGTTTTAACTTGAGAAGAGCTTGCTTATCTGTTTCAATGCAACTGATCTTCATATTGGAGTATCCTTCACAACAAAAGAAGCATAAAACACCAACAAGCCAAAAGAAACTAATCTTCGGGCTGTCCATGACGATGAGCTTGCTTAATTGGAATTCTTTTAATTTGGATAGTAAGAATAGCTAGGGAAGAGGTATGTCCTGTGGAGTGAATGATCCATGAGATCATTATTTATAAACAATACAATCGTGGGAGCCACGTTGTTGAAGTTTCTTGAAGGTATTCTTACTCTCTAATTCTATTTCGTTTCTCCTTTTGGAAGGAAATTAGGGTTCTATGAATCTTCTGAGGCTAACAATTTCAACAATGTGTGGGAAATACAAAAAGTATGTCTTAATGTGGATTTTTAATTCAGAATTGCTTGTCGTATTGTTCAAATGATATATCTAATTAACTAACATTTGAAGTAACTAATCATTCTTCTTTGCTTGACAGAAAATGAATCAGCTTTCGATCTTCTTTATTGCATAACATTCAAGTTGATGGATCATCAATGGCTTTCTATGCGAGATTCTTTACCTTGTAAATGACTAACACATTTCATTGCACTACAGAAAAGGTGCTTCTTGGAAGAGTGGATGACCAAACTTTTGTTAGACATTGATGTATTTAGATGTGCTACAGTGGCGTCCTTTTTTGTGCTTTTTAGTTACTTGGTGTATAACTTATTTATGATTTTTGTGCTTTTTAGTTTATTTTGTTGGCAACATTGGTGTTTATATTTAGTTTTGTTTATTTATAATTTTTTAGGATTGCTATTGTACATATTTCTACATACACTTTTTTAATACAATATTCAGTATTATTTATATACATTTTCTTATTTTGTAATTTTTGTATAATTTTTATATTTTTAATTTGGTAATTATTTGTATTTATTTATATAATTTTTTTTTTGGAATTGAGATTTGCGACGGAAAATGAATTCTATCGCAAAAAATGGAATTTTGTGACAGAATCAAATTCGGTAATTTTTTATTTTTTTTAATAAAATGAATTTTGCGACGGAAAATAAATTCCGTTGCAAAATTCCTGAAATTTGCGACGGAAATGAATTCCATCACAAATTTTATGAATTTGCGACGGAATTCATTTTTCGTCGCAAGAGGTTTTTTGTGACAAACGAAATCCATCGCAAATTTTGTGCTTTATTAAGATTACTTTATGTCATTGCCAAAAAGTCAAAGAAAAGAATACATGAGAAGGAGCAAACCAGAGAAAGTTAATGCCCGTGGGGCTGGCAGGAGTTACGTTCAACTTTCCATGCTCCTTCGCGCATGACTTCAACTTGTATCGCCACAGTATAGTCACCTTGGCGTAAAGACTCCATGTATTCTCTGAATATGGAAAAATAAACAATATAATATTTCTCTAAATTACAAATATGTGTGGATATAATTAATCCACAAATATTACCTTTTGAATTTTAGACTGTTGACTAATTTATAAAAATGATAGGATATAGGTGGATGTTATAAAGCCGTTGCCCGTAAGGGACATGTCAAGTGTGGAAAAAAAAAACAAACAAACAAAAAGTTAATGCGTGTGGGGTTGGCAGGAGTTACATTCAATCAATTGAATTTTTTTCAAAGTAGGTGGGCTCCATTATCACGTGTGATTTTTTGTCGTGCAAATTTATCATGTGTGTTTTGGCAGATACTACAGTGAAAGGAAAGGAATCATACAAAAAGGGGCCCACATGCTTCCTTCCACGCTCCTTCCCCCACCGCAATGACTACTTTTTGATTGAGCTTTTGGAATTTTCTAGTGAAAATGTGAAATTTAGAAAGTTATTTATAAAAAAAAATTAGGGTTACGTGGATAATGATGTGGATTTTGAGGTATAAAAATGGACAATGATGTGACTTTTCAAGGTGTAAAAATGGATGGTACATGGCTGCTTTCAAAGTGCAAAAATATATATATTGTTTGGCTAAAAGAGTGCCTACCACCAAGTACTTTTTTAGGTGCAAAAATACGATTTGATCGTTATTTTGATTTTTTTTACTTTTTTAGTATCAGTCAGTATCTTAAAATATTTTTTTACTATGGAAAAAAGGAACACACTAGTTTAACTGGAGAGGAATATGACTTTGTCGTCGGTCAATTATGAAGGCCGGAGGACTTTGTCGTCGGTCAATTATGAAGGCCGGAGATAATATGCAGTGCTAATTGCCAAGGATGCAAGGCTAAATGTTGGCCAGTGCTTTAATCCAAGGTAGATAATGTCTCCTTTATATATTATTCTACACGCAAGGAGACAAAGACACTATAATAGCCGTTATTGTCAAACTCGTGGCCTTTATAAATTCGGTTAAATTCACGAGTTTATACACGGAGTTTACTGTTTTTATGTTTCTGATTTATAAAACCATGTTAACTCTCCCTTAAACTCATGTTAAGTTTTTTTTTATTTGATCATGCGCAACGGTTTTATGAGTTTTATAAAAATTTCTTTATTAAATATGGTAAATTTTGAATATTAATGAATTTAATTTCAATTATTTAGATTTAAAATATATTTAAATCAAATTGTTGTCATTTTGTATATTTTAATTATTTATTATACGCTATTTATACCTATTTAATAATGAAAGTAGTTCGGAAATCCTTTGCAACTTCCTGGACGTTAGGGAAGAAAAGGTTATTCGCTATTGGCTCACCTTTGTATCAGGCCTTGGTATGTCCTATACATGATTTGGCCATGACGGTTTTGGCAAGGTTAAGAATGGATGGTACCTTTTAAGGTTTATGATTCGAGTTCACGTTATTATCACGAATTACTGCATGAAACTCCACTCCAGTGACAGCAATCAACTTCAATTTTCCACTTGGACAACATGCCGAACGCATCAGTAATGAAACCATGTTTTAACTTGAGAAGAGCTTGCTTATCTGTTTCAATGCAACTGATCTGCATACTGGAGTATCCTTCACAACAAAAGAAGCATAAAACACCAAGAAGCCAAAAGAAACTAATCTTAGGGCTGTCCATGATGATGAGCTTGCTTAATTGGAATTCTTTTAATTTGGATGGTAAGAATAGCTAGGGAAGAGGTATGTCTTGTGGAGTGAATGATCCATGAGATCATTATTTATAAACAAGTAAAGATCGCCAAGTTCTTGAGATGATTTTATTTTAGCCAGTAATATTATTAGTGTCAATGTGATAAATATTAATAATTCAATAGATAAATAACTTGAAGTTAAATTCATTATTTGGTTGAAAATTTTTATTCATGCCGGCCGTACATATTATGAGAAGATTCATGACAGCCTAGCTTGGACCAAGATCCAAGTATAAAATATGAATCACGCTTAATTTCTTTTAATTTTATTAAAATTATTATATTTATTAGATCGTCTGATTCTCATGCATTCAGTAAAACCTTAATCATCCACGTAAATCAAGTAGAAAGAAATACTCCAAAATAAATTGCAATGACAAAATTAAATAGTTAAATATCAAAATATAAGACTTACAGCCGCTGTATGTGTATGCTTATGTTGCATTAAGACCCATCAACACGAGTTTGACTTGTCAGAACCAGACTAAGGAAAAATTGCTGAAAAAAGTCCCACATTAAAAATTTATTACCCAAAGCACACAAGGATCCAAGTTCTTGCAACTTATTTATCTTCAAGTGATGCAACTTTTCTTTAACTGTGCACATCATATCTTAAGCTAGTGCAAATGTCTCATGTTTTGCCCATAATTAACTATATGTAGCACATAGAATCGGATCAACTGAAAATAGGTTGCATCCCGATACATATAACCAATTAAGTTTCAGGTACCGTTGGTCAATAAATATTGCAATAGGGCATTTTTTCAGTATAATTCCTCACCTTATTTTTTATTTTATTTTTTATTTTTATTTTTTTATGAATACGGGCTGAATTTCATTGGTTGAAAATTTAATGAGTGAGTAAAATTGGAACTGAGTGTTAATTATATGGACAAAACTAGAAAATAAGTATTAATTATTTTACAAGTGATTTATATTTTGTACAAGCTATTCTCTAAAAGCATTCTATATTGTGGACTAGAAGAGTATGTATTTTCTAAAAAACCCTAGTTATTCTTTTTAATTTCATCATTATCCCTTCCCCTTAATTATTATTAAGAGAGTATCAATAAGGATAAAATAGGAAATTATTGATAAATATGAAAAATATATCTTACATTTAGTACCAATATCAACTCTTTAAATATATTTTATATTAAGCACCGGTGAATACAATCGTGGGAGCCACGTTGTTGAAGTTTCTTGAAGGTATTCTTACTCTCTAATTCTATTTCGTTTCTCCTTTTGGAAGGAAATTAGGGTTCTATGAATCTTCTGAGGTTAACAATTTCAACAATGTGTGGGAAATACAAAAAGTATGTGTTAATGTGGATTTTTAATTCAGAATTGCTTGTCGTATTGTTCAAATGATATATCTAATTAACTAACATTTGAAGTAACTAATCATTCATCTTTGCTTGACAGAAAATGAATCAGCTTTCGATCTTCTTTATTGCATAACATTCAAGTTGATGGATCATCAATGGCTTTCTATGCGAGATTCTTTACCTTGTAAATGACTAACACATTTCATTGCACTACAGAGAAGGTGCTCCTTGGAGGAGTGGGTGACCAAACTTTTGTTAGACATTGATGTATTTAGATGTGCTACAGTGGCGTCCTTTTTTGTGCTTTTTAGTTACTTGGTGTATAACTTATTTATGATTTTTGGCTTTTTAGTTTATTTTGTTGGCAACATTGGTGTTTATATTTCGTTTTGTTTATTTATAATTTTTTAGGATTGCTATTGTACATATTTCTACATACACTTTTTTAATACAATATTCAGTATTATTTATATACATTTTCTTATTTTGTAATTTTCGTATAATTTTTATATTTTTAATTTGGTAATTATTTGTATTTATTTATATAAATTTTGTTTTTGGAATTGAGATTTGTGACGGAAAATGAATTCTGTCGCAAAAAATGGAATTTTGCGACATAATCAAATTCTGCAATTTTTATTTAATAATTTTTATTTTTTTTAATAAAATGAATTTTGCGATGGAAAATAATTCCGTTGCAAAATGCCTGAAATTTGCAACGGAAATGAATTCCATCACAAATTTTATGAATTTGCGACGAATTCATTTTTCGTCGCAAGAGGTTTTTTACGACAAATGAAATCCATCACAAATTTTGTGTTTTATTAAGATTACTTTATGTCATTGCCAAAAAGTCAAAGAAAAGAATACATGAGAAGGAGCAAACCAGAGAAAGTTAATGCCCGTGGGGCTGGCAGGAGTTACGTTCAACTTTCCATGCTCCTTCCCGCATGACTTCAACTTGTATCGCCACAGTAAAGTCAGCTTGGTGTAAAGACTCCGTGTATTCTCTGAATATGGAAAAATAAACAATATAATATTTCTCTAAATTACAAATATGTGTGGATATAATTAATCCACAAATATTACCTTTTGAATTTTAGACTGTTGACTAATTTATAAAAATGATAGGATATAGGTGGACGTTATAAAGCCGTAGCCCGTAAGGGACATGTCAAGTGTGGGAAAAAAACAAACAAACAAACAAAAAGTTAATGCGTGTGGGGCTGGCAGGAGTTACATTCAATCAATTGAATTTTTTCAAAGTAGGTGGGCTCCATTATCACGTGTGATTTTTTCTCACGCAAATTTATCATGTGTGTTTTGGCAAATACTACAGTGAAAGGAAAGGAATCGTACAAAAAGGGGCCCACATGCTTCCTTCCATGCTCCTTCCCTCACCCTCAACCCCGGCCATGACTACTTTTTGATTGAGCTTTTGGAATTTTCTAGTTAAAATGTGAAATTTAGAAAGTTATTTATAAAAAAAAATTAGGGTTACGTGGATAATGATGTGGTTTTTGAGGTATAAAAATGGACAATGATGTGACTTTTCAAGGTGTAAAAATGGATGGTACATGGCTGCTTTCAAAGTGCAAAAATATATATATTGTTTGGCCAAAAGAGTGTCCACCACCAAGTACTTTTTTAGGTGCAAAAATACGATTTGATCGTTATTTTGATTTTTTTACTTTTTTAGTATCGATCGAAGATCTTAAAATATTTTTTACTATGGAAAAAAGGAACACACACTAGTTTAACTGGAGAGGAATATGACTTTGTCGTCGGTCAATTATGAAGGTCGAAGGACTTTGATAATATGAAGGCAGATAATATGCAGTGCTAATTGCCAAGGATGCAAGGCTAAATGTTTGCCAGTGCTTTAATCCAAGGTAGATAATGTCTCCTTTATATATTATTCTACACGCAAGGAGACAAATACACTATAGTAGCCGTTATTGTCAAACTTTATGGCCTTTATAAATTCTAATTAAATTCACGAGTTTATACACGTTTTTAAATTCACGAGTTTTATGTTTCAAATTTATAAAACCATGTTAACTCTCCCTTAAACTCATGTTAAGTTTTTTTATTTGATCATGCTCAACGATTTTATGAGTTTTATAAAAATTTCTTTATTAAATATGGTAAATTTTGAATATTAATGAATTTAATTTCAATTATTTAGATTTAAAATATATTTAAATCAAATTGTTGTCATTTTATATATTTTAATTATTTATTATACACTATTTATACCTATTTAATAATAAAAGTAGTTCGGAAATCCCTTTGCAACTTCCTGGACGTTAGGGAAGAAAAGGTTATTCGCTATTGGCTCACCTTTGTATCAGGCCTTGGTATGTCCTATACATGATTTGGCCATGACGGTTTTGGCAAGGTTAAGAATGGATGGTACCTTTTAAGGTTTACGATTCGAGTTCACGTTATTATCACAAATTTACTTAAATTCCCAAGTTTAACAACCTTGATAATAGCTACTAATAAGAGACGGTGTCCGAAAAATATAAGAACATCAATATTTTTTTCCCTCCCAAAACCTTCCTAATTATGTAAAGCAATTAATACTGCAATAAAAATACTAGATGATGAGAGGGTTCTTCTTCCTTTTATCCCCTGAATCAATTGTCGATTTCAGATCATAAACAATATTTTCCTCCAATATCCGTACTTCATAAATTTGTGCAATATGTATTACATGTCTTGAAACAATAATATGATAAATGGGAACTGTGATACGGCTTGCAAAATAATTAAAATTCTGGGGAATGAGATTTTTCCTTTTGTGGCCAAAATTGGGGAATGAGATTAACTTCAAAATAAACTCAAGCAAATGATGATGAAATCATAACCATAACTATCAATCAATTTAATAAACTAGAGTTTGGGGTATTTCAACATAATATTGATGAATTAAAATAATGGGGCCCAAGGGTTGACCTTGTTGATGACCTCTTCAATACGGAACATTAACGCTCCATTTGTTTTGAAGGAAGATTATTACGAGGCCAAAGGGTCAATAATGTTGATTATGATTAATTACTTATTTGGCCTTATTTATAAGGTAGAGAGAGAATAAAATTTTTAGACCTATTCATAAGC
The DNA here is from genome assembly GCA_019022655.1 of Acacia acuminata. Taxonomy (NCBI): domain Eukaryota; kingdom Viridiplantae; phylum Streptophyta; class Magnoliopsida; order Fabales; family Fabaceae; genus Acacia; species Acacia acuminata. The sequence continues at coordinate 1,624,161 of JAFJYI010000164.1, read as the reverse complement.
TAAAGAGAGAAATTTTTATATGAATTATAGTTTTGTTCTCATGGTTGTATTGTTTATTAAATAGGAGTAAAGTTAAAAAGTCATAGAATTTTAAGGCAAATTTAATGAAGCTTCAAATTTTTTTTGGTCTATGTGAAACATGTTGTAAGTGACTTATAAATATGATATGATCTAGGGACTACGTAGTAACACTGCATGAGGCATAAAGAAACAAAATACATAAAAACGTCTTAAGAAAATCCAAAAAATACGAAATTAACAAATCCTTATTTTGTTATACATTTACATACTTTATTAGGGGATTTTATCATAATTATTGAGCTTTAAAATGCCTTTATTATACTTTGTTGGGATTAAGAGTAAATGCATTGAATTAGAACTAAAAAGCGCAAATCCAAATGTCTTGAGAAATTACAAATCTCATAATTCAAATTCAAACAGAAAAAGATTTGAGCTCCAAGACTAACCTTGAACGTCATAATGTACACACCGAGGTTGAACCAGAATGTGCAACTGTTAATGGGAGTCAGATCGTACACATTCAGGTACACTAGCACCGATCCTAAACCTCACAAGCATTATTCCTCCTCTTCTACTCCAAGTTCCATCGGTGCTTGCATTTCCAGCGACCACATCTCCCTTGTGTATGACTTCGTGAGTGGCGCTAATCTCTTTGATTGTTTGCGAAATAAGAACCTTAACTCACGGTTGTGTCAAGTTGGAAGTGAGGAGTGAGGCGTACATTAATGGGCGGAGGTAGCGAGGGAAAGGGAAGGTTTAATGGGACAACTTTTGGCATCCTTTTTCAAATTGGGACTCTAAACATAGGGCTTTTGGCATCCCAATTTTGAGATAAATCAGCTTTTGGCATCCCTTTTTGTTAATGTGACACTCAATATATCGAAATTCCCCTACATAATTACAAAAATACTACCGTCTTTATTTTTTACTTTCCTTTTTGAAAAAACAGATGTTTTTTAGGGAAGTAAAATCCATTTCTTGTGATAGTGTGTCTTGCCTCTAGGCATGCGCACAAAAATGCAACGCATCAATGCATAATCTATACACTCAAAGAGATTCCAAAATATCAAGTATGAACCAACTTCAAAACTTGTCTTTGCACTAAAAATCTTTCAAAATCCATCAAGAATAACTTGGAGAAGTAGTTCATTCTCCAAAATGGGTGCAAAAGCAATGATGCATGATATTCACAAGACAACCACAAATTCAACAACAAAGTCTCTCAATCTAGGAATCAATGCAAGAAATCAGCAATAGACCAACCCAAAGTAAAGGCAAATGTATGCTATTTATATGCAAATATGCAAACACAAAGGAAAATCAAGATATTTGGTTGTTTTTCTAAAAAAAGTTTATGCAAATCACTTTGAAAACCAAGTTGTTAGTATATAGGTGTCCTAGAGATAATCTATTTTATCATATGAACACCTTGTGTTATTTAGTGTTTCATGATTTATATATTTGAGCATACTTTATTGTTATCATATTTATGTCTCGCCTATATTTTACAATTCATATGCACTAAAAGATAAAAGCCATAGGAATCAACATGTGTTCACTCGAGGATCTATGTTAAGGATCATGATTATGAGGGCTTATTACATGTCTATCTAAAATCTGTTCCTATTCTTGAATCACCAAGAAAATGCATTGGTAATCTTAGTAAGACTAGTGCGACATCATCTACTTGTATAGATAGGGACCTCATGGAATGCAGGCATGTTGATGCCTTAGCTAATGTTGTGGGTGGATCTGTTAGAGATTTAATGGCATTGAATTGACCCACCAAGAGACTCTACAAGGATTCATTATAGAGAGTATCATTAGATTTGTAACGTCTCTCACCATTTGGTAGTATGAATCGTCCTAGACTTGAGGATATCATTAAACACTATGTTCTAGGGTTATACATGACTATACAACTCTATCCACCTAAAAATGGGAACAGCAATGTACTCTTACTATAACTCGAATACATGAGTATAGATGAACATGCCAAAAGACTCACAGTCCCCTACAAGGATTATTTGTTAATAAGATTGGTAGGGTTTGGATAACTTCTACTTTACTCGGGAATCTATACATAGTAAGCGATCATGAAGAGTAAAGATCCGTCTTAGAGTCAATAGAAAAATATTCCTAGAAATTGGGATAGTCAACACTCTCTTGCTATTTGAGAAAGAATAAGGAATCTAGGAATATTCACCAACTTAATATATCATAATCATCTTTTCTAGTCTCAATTTCTTCATGTAAATATCTATGAACTTCTGTTTTACTAGTCCTACCACAAAGATGCTCATCCATGAATAATTGTTCCTCAATATCAAGCAATTTTCTAACTTTAGAGTCATCATCATCAAGAAGATCTCCTTGTGTGTCATTTAATGCTCCCCTTTCAAGCTATGTTGATGGAGAAAGAACTTATATGTACTCATTATATAAAGAAATCAAGACTTCTTCAATATGCACCCCTAAATGTTTGCTAGCAGCATGTGTATGCATCTTATATAAAGCAAATTGTATCCAATCTAGCTTATATCGGGAACAGTGGCAATATAAAGTTTATTGATCTTCATAAGATCTCCCCAATACTTGTCATATTTCTCCTTCATTATGCTTGTCACGTTAGCTAACTCCATCAAATCACTTTTTATCCACTCATCCAAGAAATGATACAACCGTGTAAATTTCACGGAAGAAGTTATTGGATGTAACTTATAAAAAACCAGAACTTCGCAAAGTCAAATCATAAAAATGACTTAACACCATAGTCACCATCCTAACATTCTTCCAATCTTCTTTTCCAGGCACGCCATCTTAAAGATCAAAATGAGGGTATGGATCCCCTCATACCTCTTAAAGGCTAGCTCAAATTTTTGAGCAGTCTCTAACATCAAATAGGTAGAATTCCTCTTTGTAGGGACATCTATTAAGTTTGAATGCTTTTAGGCGAAATGAGTCATTTAAAGACTATTTGGGGTTATTACATCACTGTAAAGGAAATCAACTAACTAGTACTATTTGCAATAATCCACAACTAGTATGATTTACAAATCGTACTTGCTAATGGATTTGATTATCTATTGCTTTTTGTAATAACTCCAAATAACATTTACATGACTCATTTTGGTTAAAAGCGTTCAAACTTAAGAGATGTAGAGCATAAGATAAGAGAACTCTTTTTTGCTGAATATGATATGTGGTTAAAACAAAGGTATTATTAAGCACTTGTATATCTTTTGATATAATAATAATTCTACTTCCTTCTCCAAACCAACCACATCCTTTGATTAAATCTTTAATTGCTATAGAATTGTCAACATCATCAAATACTAAAAGAATTTTTTTACGCTAAAGACTATTCTTTACAAAAGTTGATCTTTAAATTATAAGCATTCATATCTTCATCTTTTAACAACTTTTTTAGGCATTTTTCCTGTAATTCAACCAATCCAATTTTTTCTAGTTGTACTCTTACATTTTCAACAAATGAGAAAGCTTCAAACTCTTTTGTCAAGCACAGCACTAGCAAGAGTAGTCTTGCCTATACCACCCATACCCCAAATCCCCACAGCATGAGCTTCACTTGGTAACTCTTCAATTTTTTAAATTTGATGACCAACCACAACTAATGCTTCGAAATAAAATGATGACTTGTTATTCAATTTGCTCAAAATATCCTTAGCAATCATTTGAATGAGTTTAGGTTCAGGCCTAGCACAAATGCAAATTAAAAGAAAGATAATCCTTAATGCCCAAAGAAAGAAAACAATAAATAAAAAAAATGTGTAGAAGCTACCTGATATTCTTTAAATGCCACCCAGAGAGATAAATCTGTTAGCCACTGAAATTGATAAAGCCAATAGGATCAATAAAGCTTCTATGAGCCTTAAAGCAATGTGGTTCAATCCATTTGATTGCAATTTCTAGCTCCAACCTTCAGCAACCTGAAATTGAGGCCAAAGAAAGAGCAAGCAAAAGTTTATTAGATAACTGTTCTGAAAAAACATAGTTTGAAACAAAAACAAAAAAACATGAAAGCTTATTTGAAAGTTTTTTTTTAATGAATTAGCTTATGAAACAAGAACTAACAAAACAGCCCACTGCAATAGTTTTTTTTTTTTTTTTTTTTTTTTTTTTTTTTTTGCCTACATATTTTGTAGTAGCCACCAAATAATGTGAATTTTACTAATGAACTTTGACAGAGTAATAACTGTACATAAACCAACAGGTATCAAGTACATCATAACAAACCATAATTTTATTCATTCACCGTTGATGTAGTCCACATTACATAAAGCAATCTGTAAGTGCATGATCAGCCAGAAAAACAAAGATGTAAAACTAAATGAAGCGAAAAACCAGTCTCAACATTGCATTATTACGTAGGTGGATAGGTAGCTAAATGAGAATATCTGATAAAAACAATGTTAAAGTCAAATTATATCATAAAGAACCTGAGTATCAGAAAAGTTAATGACTCAGCAAAGAAGATGAACCTACTTCTATTATATTCATTAATATCTGAATGAAAAATGTAACTCTGGTAAATCTAAAAACTTGCTAAATAAAGATAATCTGAATGGAGTATCATACACGAATCATCATATAAACTCTTGAAAACAAAACAAGACAAGGAAAAAAGAAGAGAAAAAATAAATCGAAAACACCAACGGGAGGCAAAGAAGACGATCTGATTTATTCGAGGGCTTCACGGTTGCAGGACGTCGCGGATCACTCTGCTCCCTCGGCCACGAGAAGGAGGGACCTATTTTTAAACGAGCCACGCCAAAGGCCTCTGCTCCTAAACGCAAGTATTTGGGGAGCTAGGGTTTTAAGAACATCCGGTCACGATCCGGGTCGGTGTTCCATTGACCCGGTCCATTTTCCTTTATTATTATTTTTTGATGTGACATTTTCCTTTATTTTTTAGGCAAGGTAAATAGCACATGGTTTGGGCCTTTACTTTAAGTTGGACTATCATTTACTCTATGTGGGTTAATTATCTTATCTGCTCCATGTATTTTTTCTTTTGGGATACGAAAATGCACAACTCAAACAATAATAATACATTATTAACGGGGTTAACACAAGTAATAAACGATTTATTTCTCGTCCTTAGGCTCAACTAGTAAAGAGGTCGGACACTCTTATCAAAGGGAGAGGATTCGATCCTGGAGTTGGTCAAGGCGTTGGGGGAGGCATCCTAATTCCTAGGTGCTTAGGTAAATGCCTGAGAGTAATAGACGGCTCGCTCCGCCCAACATTGGTATGACCTAGAAGGAAGGGAGATTTCGCCATGCCCTTAGATTGTGGGTGAATCTAACCCCTTTCCTAAAATTTTAGTAGCAAAAAAAAAAAAAAAATTTAACGGGGTTGGCATAACTGATAAGCAAATTACCCCTCATCTTTAAGCTCAACTAGTAAAGGGGTCGGACACTTTTATCAAAGGGAAGGGGTTCGATCTTAGAGTTGGTCAAGGCACTGGGGAAGGCATTCTAGCTCCTCGATGCTTAGGTTAACACTTGAGAGTAATAGACGGCTCGCCCTGCCCAACATCGATATCACCAAGAAGGAAGGGAAATTTCACCTTGCCCTTGGATTGTGGGTGAACCCAACCTCTTTCCTAAAAGTTTACTATATAAAAAAAAAAAAAAGTAATAATGACTTGTGTCGTTTAAGCAAAGTCTCAAGCTCATGCTTGAATGCAGAAAAACCCCACCGGGAGACTCTCTCACAATAGTCAAGTGCACGACGCGGGTTGGATTCCGATTAGTCAGGGCGAAGCTCTGAATATCAGATGGGCAACAAAAAATAATAATAATAATAATAATAATAATACATAAAATTATTTAATTTCTGAAAATTACTAGTTTTTAGTTTAGTATTTTTTTTGGACAAAAGTTTTTAGTTTAGTATTGTGAATATAAAAATGGATAAATTTAATTTTAAGAAAAATAAATTTTTTCAACCTAAGTCATGAAATGGGGAAAAAATCTTGATTTTTAATGATAGTGTCCTTAATTTTAATTTTCTTGTTTTTAATTCAAATTAAAGGGGGTGCAAAAACATTATTGAGCTTTACAATATACTATAGTCTAAATTTTTTTAGTTAAGCTATTTAATCAGCGTAAGGAGATGTCGATGAGAGTACAATAGAGAAAAGAATTCGCTTCAGAGCTTTCGAGACCACGCCAAGATGCGAGCCGCCTTAATTGCTTAACAGAATTCGAGGGACCAATTCGCAGATAACCTGCAGAAAAGATCCCAAGTGCAGTAGCTTGCTATAGAGAGGGAATGATTTTGCTTATATAGCCCAAAATAAATTACATCAAAACACACACACGCACACACAAAAGATCAAACTATTGCTTGTACTAATTCCCTTAAAGTTATCTAATTGCTTGTGTTTGATAGTGAAATTCGTCATCATTGCTTAGGGGTCATTTGGTAGTATAAGGGAATGAAATTTGTTTTGAACTGGATTTAAAAAATTAGAGAAGTAGAATTAAAAGTTTTTAATTCATTTTTTTATTTTTTTTATCTTACATATTCTCTTTATTAAAATTTTATAATCTCAGTTCTTCAATTTTTTTAAAATACAACTCGTAAAATTTTTGCTTCCCACCCTCTCCAAATCCTTCATGCCAAAAATCCTCTTTAAAGTTAGGGATATAATATGTTATAGGCTTAAGACGCGTCTAACAACTTAAAGTATTTTTTTCAAATACATCAACTATCTTAAAGTAATTTAAGATATGTCTAGTCCCGTAAAGTATTTTTCTATGTGAATCTATCACTTGAATGTGTTTTCTGATTCATCCAACATCTTAAGGCATTTTTAAGTGCGTCGAGTACCCTAAGTATTTTTTTTTATGTGTCCCATACCCTAAAGTTACTAATAAAAAAATACTTTAGCTGATCAATACACCTTCATTTAAAAGACTTTTTGAGATTACATAATGAGGTTTAAATCTTTCCTTGAAAAAATTTCATGGGCAAATTTTAGTTTCAATAATAAAGATTTTAAGGGTGAAATTGTGCCTCAAAATATTTTAGGATGCTGATGCTCATAAAAAAATACTTCAAAATATTGGACATACATGAGAACATATTTTAGGATGTTGGACGCATTACAAATTACTTTAAGACACTACACAGGAAATACTTCTGAATATTGAGCAGCCCATAAGCATATATTCTGTTTGGAATTTTAGAATTAGATATGCACCATGTGAAAACATTCAATATTAATTTTTCAGCAAAAGACGCCTTTTAAAGATGTGGTGATTCTATAGAAGCCCCCACCTTGGATACAATATTTACAAGTGGCACTGGGCAAATCTGTTATAGGCTTATACCTTTTCTTACATGCTTTTGTCAATTTTATAATCTCAAGTTTTTGTCAAATCAATGAGTTTAGTCTAATTACAGTGGTTAGTCCCTCATAATATAATGAATCAATGTTTGAATTTCTTTATTAGAAGATGTGCTTATATTTAGTGCTTAATAGTAGTACCTCAAACAAAATTGTTTCTGTTATTATAAAATTATCTGTACCTAACCAAAACAAAAATTAACTTGCCATTCATTTGGGAGAAAAGGTGAACTGTCAGGTGTTTGGCTTCTCTCCCATGTGGTTCTGGTGCATTACCTCTCCCTTACTTCAAGCGATGTTTTTTTGCGCGCAACACAATCTCTTTCAATACTAGATCCAGTCGCTCTCCACTTTCCTCTTACTGGTTTAAAAAACAAAAAAACAAAAAGTCCTCCACTACCCTCCCAGACTCACCCATGTGATCAGAGAAAGGGTTGTAATATATTTAAAAAAATATTTATTCTTTTAAAAAAATTAATAAATGTGATGTCTTTATGGTTTATCTCACGGACGGAGCCAGGTTTTGAGATTTGTGGGTGCACAATTAGTTGTGGGGTTCGGGGGCAGCGCCCCCGAAATTTTTTTTTTAAAAAAGTTTTAAATGCATACAACAATATACTGTTTTATGAAACCAATAATTACATGTTTTTACGTTGAATAAAAGTCAATCTGTCATTCGCTTTGATCAACATCTGCAGTATAATACAAAATCTAGGAAGTAAAGAGCTCCTTACTTGGTAATAATATGTTGGATAACTCTCCCACTTAGACAAAGATTTCGCTGAAGAGCCAAGGAGAACAGGTGAAAAGCTTTGAAAGTTCTTTGATTAATTACATGTTTTTATGTTGGGGATTGAAAAACATGTAATTTATAGAGAACAAGTGAAAAGCTTTTTTTCCAAGGGAGGAGGAGTGGGTGAGAGATTTAGGGATTGAAAAAAAAAACACACACACACACAAGGGAGGAGGAGTGGGTGAGAGATTTGGGGATTGAAAAAAAAAAGAAAAAGCAAAACAAGGAAGGATGATGATTCGAACCCGGGACTTATAGATGGTTGGGAAAAGTCTTAACCATGCATCCCAATTAGATAGGTTGTATTAAGAATCCTTCACAATATATATATTTTTCAAATTGTGTATGTCTGCACTTGGCCCCATATGCACTAACGTAGCTCCGTCTCTGGTTTATCTAGAGATTGAGGAGATTTTGTGTTGCGCGCAAAATGACGTCGCTTGAAGTAAGGAAGAGGTAATGCACCAGAACCACATGGGAGAGAAGCCAGCGCGAAAGGAGAGTGATTGTTCCAAGGGATGAGACTAGGGGTGACCAACGAGCGGGCGGGGTTACCTCGAGGGTAAAATAAACAGGTACAGGGTGCCGAAAAATAAACGGGTATGATATTTTACCCGTATTCCATCATGGGACTTGTCTCTCCCATGGGCCTTTAGTTGATATATTTTGCTTTTGGAACACATCAGTGGACCTCATATGTCATGTGGCCCAAAAAATGATGTTTTACACTTCATTTATTGATGGTGAGTAGGGACATAGAAAAGTGGGAGAATGGCATGTGAGGAGAACTCAAATAAAGTTATCAAACTCAGACTGCACCGGTCAAATCAGCTCGAAGATGAACCATCCATGAAACCGATTCTGGTAGGTCCCTAACTCGGGATTTTGTGAAACTTGGTCTCAATCGGGGTGAATTGCTAAGTTAACCAGGTTGCCTTTTAAAAAAATATTAAAAAAATTTATGGGGTAGGCGACAATATTAGCCGGAGCTAATAATAATTTTTGTGTTACCAACTATTAGTTTAATGATTAAAAAATTGTAGGTAGGAAAATTTTATTATCATCTATTTGTTTTGATAATTTGCTAGGAAGAATATTTATTGATCATAGTGTCATTAGATGGTTGATACTCAATTGGTAATTTGGTACTATAATGTCAGTGTTTCAAATAAATTGTGACGAATGTCGGATAAGGATATGATTACTTTGGTAGTAATTCAAGGTTTTGAATTGATGATATTATGATGAGAATTTAAATTATTTTCTAATTTTTTATTCTACACGGATCTGATTCTGAGTAGAAAAAAAATTAGAAAGCAACATATAATTTAAATCTTAATAAATACAATATATAAAAAATGAAAAATATGCTCATCCCTCTACTAGAGGTATAAGCACATAAGGGCGCCTAATTATTGGACACCTAATGTGGACTCGAGTTTAAAAGGGTTTATTGTAAAGTTTAATTTCAAATATGAGGGAGCCAAAAGAAATACTCCTTCCCATATTGAATATATGACATATTTGTGGGTTGATTTAATCCTAAATATAATATCTATTTTTCATATTTGTCTATCTTTTTTTAATTTACTTCTATTAATGTTCCCTCAACAATAACTAAGAAGGAAAAGAATGAGGAAAGTAAAGAAAACGATCACTATCTTAGAAAATACATGTCATATTAATTAAGTCTCTTAATTTAGATAGATTAGGTAAATAGATATTATATTAAAATCAAAGGGAGATATTCTTTTACCCTCAGTAGGGAAATTAGGTTTTATTGTTTACAGAAAATATTTATAGTTAGAAAAACTCTCTAATTTAATTTATTTAGCTTGCACTAAGAGCGGACCCAATGGGGGGGGCTGGGGGTGGCCTCGGACACCCCCCCCAATTTTTTTTTTTTATATATTATATATGTGTGTGTGTGTTTAGTTGCAAATGAGGGTCCAACCACATCATGGATGCACATTTATTTGGAAGTCTCTATATACTCTTTATTATGCCTCCATATATATACACCTAATTAATATTTTAAAAAGATTAAGAAAGCTAAATCAGTTGCTTAATTAATAATATATTGTGTATGATTAAATTATTCATAAAAATTAATTTGGAGAAAAAACAATAAAGATAATTATTTTAATTAGCTTCCTTAATCTTCCAAAAAAAGCCAATTAAGTCTTATATTTAGGACTGAATATTATGTTTAGCATGTCATGTATACACTTTACAAATCCATATATACAGCGCCCTATCGTCATGTATTTCCAATGCCAAGTTTTGTCTTCTTGTTGATAAGGCTAGTAATGTATCTAAAAAAGAGCATATAATTTATATTTTGAGATACATCGATATACATGAAAGGTTTTTTGTCTTATACATATGGAAGATACAAGTTCTAAGACTTTGAAACAAGGAATCTTCAACAATATTCAAGATATTTCTAATGCTTTACATCTGGTTTCAATTACAAAAAAGTTACTTCAGAAATTAAGAGAGATAGTGATGCGTTCTTGGTTCATGTTCAAGAATTTTGCATAAAATACGATGTTGACATTCAAGATATGAGTGTAAAATATATTGTAAAAAGAGGTCATGCTCAAAATAAACAAGGAGATTTTTCTACTGAAAAATTGTATAGGGTAAATATCTTTTGTACTACAATTGATTGATAGAGTGATTAGACTTGTATCTCTCTTCAAGTTTCTACAGTAACTACTAAAAGATCCTTCTCTGGATATGAAGATAATCAAGAATAGATTTCAAAATAGAATTGATTTCTTGAAGATTTTTTGATTACATGCATTGAAATTTTTCTTTTTGAATTTTAGCACGGATTCAATTATAGATGAGTTTAACAATATGAAAACAAGTAGAATAAGAGTTAAGTGATCAAAGTGATCTTAATTTCTATAATAGATTTCTTTTAATTTTTTATATATTAGATCTATATTGTATTTCAAATACTTTTATTTATGATATAATATTTTTTTTATTTTCGCCTCTCATCATCAAAATTCCTTAGTTGGCGCAGACTTGCACGCAGATTATTTTTAGGCATATACACAATGCCAAGGAGGGAGGGAGGGAGGAGGGAGGGAGGGAGAGTTTGAAGCTCACAATTCGATAGAAATCAATGAGTTAAGCCATTGATTATTATAGGTGTAAAAGCAATCGAATTAAATGCTTAATTATTATGAAATGCTTGAACTGTCACACACACACACACAAAAAGTAATATATGGGCCATTTCATTATCGTGTTTGTAGGAGTTATAATGTGCCCATGTATTTTATAAACACGTTATTGCAAATAAAGTTGAGCAAAAAAATAAATTAATAAATAAAGTTGTTATTGCCTACTAAAAGTTACAAAGTTTCTATTGTTATTATTATCACCAATGAATGATGAGAGGGACAAAAATTGGTGTAGTTGTTAGAGGTTTTGAGAATTCAAAACTTTTAACGTACAGTTTTGAAAGAGCTCCAATAAAATAATACTCTAATATGAATTTTAAAACTCTGTTACATATCCATTATTTTCTTTTTGTTTGATAAAAATAAACTATACTTGAGAAACCGTAACATCCTAAATTTTGGGATTTTAAAATTTGAATAATATATAGGGATTAATTATGAAATTTTAGTTTAAAATAATTATGAGAATAATATTTGGAAAAGATTGAGAGTTATTTTCCTTGTAACATTTAGAAAATAAAAACGAGGAAATAATTGCAAGAGAGAATTTTGGAATAAACCCAAGAAACACTTAAACCCAATTCATTTAATCTCATTTGGCCCACACATGTTTCAAAGGGCAGCAATTAAAGGCCCAAGCAATACCCGAATCCATTAAATCAAACCAGCTCATTTAACCTCAAATTCATCCAAACAATAATTAATTAATATATATCAGCTAAAACACATTAACCTAAGCAACACCAGATCACGTAATCGCAAAGGGAAGATATCACCGCCAGCGAACTTCACGGAATGGAGAAAAATAGAAATCTCAGCGCCATGCCCTACTGCTTTCTGCGATGACAGTAAACTCCATGCTTATTGAACCTCACAAACGGAAATGTGTTCCCCTCTCGCTACTCATGCCTCTCGGACTGGACCATGAGTCCTTATTTAAACGTTGTTCCTTGATCTTCATTCATTCACTTTGATCAACCCAAGTAAAAGAGAGACTAAGAAGGAAACTGAGAGTGAGAACTAAAGGAGAGAGAGAGAGTCCAAGCATTTGTTGCTTTCTTACTTTTGAAAACAGAAGTTGGTGTGGAGTTGAAAAGCAGTAAGCTTTGGCATATTTGAAAGACTAACAAGGTAAGCCATTAAGCTAAATATATCTGCTGCTACCTCTCTCTGTGTGTGTGTGTGTAAAAACAAAGGAGAGGAAAAGGCACTGTATATATATATATATATATATATATATATGCGCGTTGCTGCTTTGGGAAAAAGGAATGAGAAAGTTGTTGCCATAAGTTTATATAAATGCATCACTGCTCTGTATAAGAAAGAGTAAAAACTTGACTGTCATTTATATATGCTGATATTGCCGTGATCATGGAAGGAAAAGGAATGAGTGAAGTTGTTGTTATATGTTATATAAATAGATTCACTGTTATACCTCGACCACTCACCCCTCACCTTGGATCGTGGGCCCCACCATCCCAGCAACCTGGATCCTAGTAACCCCATCCTAGCAAACCTCAATCCCCACAACTCATCCCAACAACCCCATCCCAAAGAACCCCACCCTAACAACGCATCCCAACACCCCCGTCTTGGAACCCTTCAACCCCCAACCTAGAACCCCCTCAACCCGGAGAAATAATTGCAAAGAAAATAATAATAATAATAATAATAATAATAATCAATATTATTATTATTATGAAGAAAATAAGTAATAAATTAAAAATGGTATTATGATTAAGAGAATGTTAGGGATTTATAACCACTTTTAATCCCCTAAAAATAATTCTCATAATTAGTTACTCTGCAATGTAAGAAGTGACTAATGACAGTGATAAATGTTTATAGGCATACCTTGACACCTCAACCGATCCCAACACCCACCAGACGAAGTTAAGGATTCAAATTTGAGGTGGTTAACTATTATCTTATTAGCTTGTATGTATATATTCATGTATGATTGATCATGGTTGCTAGATAATTTACATATATGTATCCTAGTTATGGATTGGGGCTGCGTGTCCTAAGATAGGGCTACATGTCCTAAAGAGCTGTGGTCCTTGGCCAATAACTACGGTTACAGTGCGACTTGTTTATTGTAAATTATTCTATGCTTAACATGTGTTATGCTGTTGTTTATATTTCATACCTGCCTATGAGATTAACTGTTACCTCTAGGGTTCATTCATTTGAACTCCAGATTGCATGAAAGAGACAGTTGTGAATCTAGATCAAGAGGAAAGATGCAACTGTGAGGATAACAGCAGACGAGATATTTTGTGATAATATAAATAGTTGGACTGTAATTATCGTTTATCATTTATCTATTTCTGGATTATTGTATTAAGATCTCCGTATGGGATAGATTCGAATTGTGAAAAATTTATCCTCATGTTTTCAAATTAAGTTATTTTAAGAAAGCTTGAATTCCACAATTAAGTCGTCCAAACTGTTTCGATGCCTGTGCATTATAATTCTGATAATTAAAGGCGTAATAAGGACCAGTGTCACAAAAACATAGCTCAATTTTTTTCCTTAATTTTTTTACATCTTCCTCATTTTTTTGGGAAAATTCATTTAAGGTTCTAAGAGACCAAGAAAATGTCAAAAAAGTTCCAAGGGAAATTCGGATGTCAGAAAAGTCCCGTTAACAACTCCTTCGGTAGGATTAACAACTCCATATGTGGGATTAAGAACTCTTAAGGACTTTTCTGACATCTGTGGGATTAAGAACTCTTAAGGACTTTTTTTACATCTGAATTTTCCTTAGGACTTTTTTGACATTTTCTTGATCCCTTGAGACCTGAAAGAAATTTTCCTTATTTTTTTATTTGAAAAAAAATTCTCTTCCAACTTTATATTCTTTGCCATGTATACATAATATATATCTTATATTTCTATTTGATATAAAAAATATTTTATGTTCTCTTTTTAATTAAAAAATACACGAAAATCTAATTTTCTCTTTAAGAAATGACAAATTTTCTTCCATGATGAGATTTTTCCTTAAAGGCATACACTTTTTTCCCCGTTAAAATAGGGTTATTTGTAATATATTATTATTTTATTTATACATCTAAACTTTTTTATATACAATTCTTATTACTATAGAAATTACGATATGTTACAGTTATTAACTACCATACATCCTTCATATATGTGGGCACTATATTTTTTTGGTGAAGGTACATTACCGTTCCAAACTGTGATGTATTATGAATCTATTATAACAACTGTTATATGTTGAGATGTGGTGAGACCATGATGTGCGTAATGTGGTCACGACAATAAAAACAGGTTTAGGTAAACGACCGTTATATATACCATAATGCTGGCACAATTAATAACAATATTAAGTAAACAACTATTATAAATTCTGTAACATATATACCGATGCTTTCAGAAAAACAGTTATATAAAGTTTAGCATACGTAACGATTGTTATATCACAACCATTATTTATTTGATCTAAATGCTGAGCATAAATATAAAATGATTTTTGTGTAAGAACTGTTGAGTTCTAGGCAATTTTTTTCCCCAAAAAAAATGGGGATTCTCCTTTCAAAATCCCCTATCATACATATAAAATGAAATTGCACACAAATTTGTATATTACAAAAGCTCGCAAACATCAAGTGCAATTTGGAATGGATAAAGACATTCATGGCTTTGTAGCTAGACTCAATGGAACTCCCTACCCTGAAGAGCTCAAGGGGCATACAAACTAGATAAGAGTTGATAGAGAAGAAGGGGTTAGATCCATAGTACACCATATGCCCCTTCTCATTAGGTTACATATGGCGTTCTATAGATATAATCTCTCTTTCTTTATCAAGTCTTGTTGAAGCTGCATACCCCTTGAGCCCTTTACGGTAGGGAGTTCCATTGAGCCTAGCCACAAAAGCCAGAAATATCTTGATCTATGACAAATTGCATGGTTCTCTCTCTCTCTCTCTCTCTCTCTCTCTCTCTCTCTCTCTCTCTCTCTCTCTCTCTCTCTCTCTCTCTCTCTCTCTCTCTCTCTCTCTCTCTCTCTCTCTCTCTCTCTCTCTCTCTCTCTCTCTCGAGAGAGAGAGAGAGAGAGATAAGGCAACAATGTACCGTTTTTGTCATAGATGGTATGACAATAAGATGGTCATGTCAAACTAATAGTTTAAGAACACAACATAAGCACAACTCCACAATGCCAAGAGGGAAAAAAATTGGTGTTTGAAGTTGACAATTGGATAGAAATCAATATGTTAAGAGATTAATTATTATAAGTGGAAAATAATCGAATTAAATGCCTAACAAACATGAAAGGATTGAACTGTCACACACACACGTCCACTTTTCCAAAGTAATATGTTAGGCCATTTCATTGTTGTAATATGTTCATACATTGTTATAAACGAGTAATTACAAACAAAGTTGTAATTGCCTTCTAAAAGTAACAAAGTTGCTATCATTATTATTATTATTATTATTATTATTATTATCACCACTAATGAATGATGAGAGGGACAAAGTTCCGTTGGTGTAGTTGTTAAAAGTTTGAGGTTTTGAGAATTCAAAACTTTTTGTTGTTGTCCTAACATACAGTTTTAATAGAGCTCCAACAAAATAATATGCTAATATGAATTTCGAAAATCTGTTATCGTATCCATCATTAACTTTTTGTTTGATAAAAATAAATTATATTGAGAAAAGAAGCTCAACTTTTTTCCCATCTTCCTCATATTCTTTCTTTAAAAAAATCTCTTCCAACTTTATGGTCCCCCCCCCCCCCCAAACACACACACACACATATGTATATATATAATATATATACAGATCAATAAACTTCTTCATATTGCCACTATCCCTGATATAAGCTAGATTCAGTGCAATTTGCTCTATGTAAGATGCATACACATGCTATTGGCAAACATTTGGGGATGCATATTAAAAAAGTCTTGATTTCTTTATATAATGAGTAGAAACAGGCTCGTACTCCATCAACACAGCTTGAAAGGGGAGCATCAAATGACACATAAGGAGATGATCTTGTTGATAATGATGACCCTAGTCTAAAAGTTAGAAAATTGCTAGACCATAGAAGATCCAACTCCTTACCCCTTCGAAACCACTCAGTATCCTAGGTTTGAACGCCATGGACCTTCCAACTATGTCCAATTTTATCAATAAAAATCATGAATTCCCACTAGGTTTCAAATAAAAAAATCACAAACAAGTCCAACTAGTGGCTAAAAGTAATCTGTTCTATTGACTCCACCTCCTTGTCAACTCCCTTCATAGCTCACCAACTATTGAACTTTTCAACATGGACAAACCTTACCTGACTATTCCTCTCATTAAAGGTGCTATCTCTGAAGAAATGAAATGGCATCTTTGATCGCGGTCAGCCTTGTACACCTGCTGCATAGTTCTTGAGCCTCTTCTTATTTATCACTACCTCCATGACGATAACAACAAAGTTTCCCACCTATAAACCATGCTCCAGTGGTTTTCACCCCTTCCAGTCTCAAGAAGAAAACTTGGCCAAATCATTGAAGACCATGGACTTCGGCATATCACTGAAGAATGCCAAGACACCCAATGTTTCTTTGTTCTCCACAAACCTATAATTTAGATTTCCAAGAAAGGCTATATACTACTAACCAAGCTCCCTTCTATGAAGAGGCTTTAGGTAGCTTCTACACATTTTTCATTTATTGGTTTCTTCCTTTAGGCCTTAACCATGATTCTTTCACTTTGTATTTGTGCTAGGTCCTAGATCCCAGCTTACTAAAGTGATTATCGATAATATTTTAAGCAAATTGAATAACAAGTCACCCTTTCATTTGGAAGGATTAATTGGAATTAATCATCATATTAAAAAAATTGAAAAGTTACTACGCAAAGCTCATATTGTGGGGATTCGGGGTATGGGTGGCATAGGTAAGACCACTCTTGCTAGTGCAATGTTTGACAAGTTGAAATAACAATTTGAAGCTCTCTCATTTGTTGAAAATGTAAGAGTACAACAAGAAATGATTGGTTTGGGTGTATTACAGGAAAAATGTATAAACGCTTACAACTTAATATCAACTTTTTGTAAAGAGGCTTCAGTGTAAAAAATTCTTCTAGTATTTGTTGATATTGATAATTCTATAGCAATTAAAAATTTAATCAAAGTATGAGGTTGGTTTGGAGAAGGAAGTAGAATTATTATTACATCAAGAGACATGCAAGTGCTTAACAATACCTTTCCTTGCTTCAACAACATATCATATTAAGGAAAGAGAATTCTCTCATGCTCTACATCTATTAAGCTTGAATGCTTTTAAGCGAAATGCGTCATTTAAAGACTATTTGGAGTTATTACATCAGTGTAAAGGAAATCAACTAACTAGTACTATTTGCAATAATCCACAACTAGTACGATTTACAAATCGTACTTGCTAATGGATTTGATCATCTACTACTTTTTGTAATAACTCCAAATAACATTTACATGACTCATTTTGGTTAAAAGCGTTCAAACTTAAGAGATGTAGAGCATAAGATAAGAGAACTCTTTTTTGCGTAATATGATATGGGGTTAAAACAAAGGTATTGTTAAGCACTTGCATATCTATTGATGTGATAATAATTCTACTTCCTTCCCCAAACCAACCACATCCTTTGATTAAATCTTTAATTGCTATAGAATTGTCGACATCATCAAATACTAGAAGAATTTTTTTTACGCTAAAGACTATTCTTTACAAAAGTTGATCTTTAAATTATAAGCATTCATATCTTCATCTTTTAACAACTTTTTTAGGCATTTTCCCTTTAATTCAACCAATCCAATTTTTTCTAGTTGTACTCTTACATTTTCAACAAATGAGAGCTTCAAACTCTTCTGTCAACCACAGCACTAGCAAGAACTAGCAAGAGTAGTGTTTACCACCCATACCCCAAATCCCCACAACATGAGCTTCACTTGGTAACTCTTCAATTTTTTAAATTTGATGACCAACCACGACTAATCCTTCGAAATAAAATGATGACTTGTTATTCAATTTGCTCAAAATATCCTTAGCAATCATTTGAATGAGTTTAGGTTCAGGCCTAGCACAAATGCAAATTAAAAGAAGATAATCTTTAATGCCCAAAGAAAGAAAACAATAAATGAAAAAAATGTGTAGAAGCTACCTGATATTCTTTAAATGCCACCTAGAGAGAATCTGTTAGCCACTGAAATTGATAAAGCCAATAGGATCAATAAAGCTTCTATGAGCGTTAAAGCAATGTGGTTCCATCCATTTGATAGCAATTTCTAGCTCCAACCTTCAGCAACCTGAAATTGAGGTCAAAGAAAGAGCAAGCAAAAGTTGATTAGATAACTGTTCTAAAAAACCATAGTTTGAAACAAACAAACAAAAATATGAAAGCTTATTTGAAAGTTTTTTTAATGAATTAGCTTATGAAACAAGAACTACAAAAAAAAGCCCACTGCGATAGATTTTGTTTTTTTGTTTTTTTGTTTGGTTTTTGTTTTTTGTTTTTTTGCCTCCATATTTTTGAGTAGCCACCAAATAATGTGAATTTTACCAATGAACTTTGACACAGTAATAACAGGACATAAGCCAACAGGTATCAAGTACATCATAACAAACCATAATTTTATTCATTCACCGATCATGTAGTCACATTACATAAAGGAATCTGTAAGTGCATGACCAGCCAGAAAAACAAAGATGTAAAACTAAATGAAGCGGAAAACCAGTCTCAACATTGCATTATTACGTAGGTGGATAGATAAGCTAAATGAGAATATCTGATCAAAAACAATGTTAAAGTCAAATTATATCACGAAAAAAACCTGAATATCAGAAAAGTTATTGACTCAGCAAAGAAGATGAACCTACTTCTATTATCTTCATTAATATCTGAATGAAAAATGTAACTCTGGGAAATCAAAAAACTTGCTATATAAAGATAGAGAATCTGAATGAAGTATCATACACGAATCATCATATAAACTCTTGAAAACAGAACAAGACAAGGAAAAAAGAAGAGAAAAAATAAATCAAGAACACCAACGGGAGGCAAAGAAGACGATCTGATTTGTTCGAGGCCTTCACGGTTGCAGGACGTCGCGGATCACTCTGCTCCATCGGCCACAAGAAAGATGGACCTATTTTTAAACGAGCCACGCCGAAGGCCTTTTGGCGAACATTCTCGTCTCCACTGTGGATTTCATCTTCAGTAACCACTACATAGCTGCTCTACTCTCCCACACTCAATTAGGACAATACTATGTTTTTTCTCCCATTCCAGATTTGGCCAAGCCCAAGGCACCTTTTCATTCCTTCACCCAACCTGATGAAAACCATCCTCTTTCTTCATTCAATCCCTTTCACTAGTTTAATTTCTTATAGATTTCTGGTGCATTGGCCGATTAAGTAGGGGAGTTTATTTTGTTCAATCTATTTTCTTTAATTATATTTAGAATTCCTAGTTTTAAGAATGTTGTTTTTTATTGATGAGACTTAATTTACCCGTTTCGATAACTTTATGGATTGAATCTATATAATTGAATTGGATTTTTGTAGCTTGTTAGATTTATATGTATGTATTTCTCTTATTGATTCTATGATATATGTTTTCTACATGTTATTATTAGATAGTATGATTGAATTGAATTGAATTAAGTGTTGTGTAATCGCATTTATATCAAGAGGAAGCAAGTTGTATTAATATAATCCTAATCGCGAACACTAAGAGCACTTCAATAGTGCCTTAAGAGGTGATTGCTAGCTATGTATGTTAGTAGCAGTAATCACTAACTAAAAACACTAGACTCAAGTGTTTGCTTGAGGTTTTTCATCAAAATTTAGTGAAAATTTACTCATATATTTAATTGAATTATGATAGTCACTACTCCATTTCCAAGAGTATTCATTTACATTTCATACCCATTTTCATACTCCATTCCATTTTATAAAAAATACCAAAAACAACAGTTAACATTTAATTAAATTGCGTTCCTATTTTAGTTTATTAATTTGAAAAGAACCAATTTTCCCCTTTTTTTCATTGCATTTACATAGCATTTAAATTACTTTTTGGTCGAAATAGCATTTAAATTACTTAAGAATCAATAAAAGGCTCCTAAAAAATAAAGAATCTATTATAGATTTGTCTATATGCAATCCTTGATTAATTTTTTATTTATTTATTGTGGATCCCAAGGCTAACGATAAAAGACCCTCATCACCCATTTGAAAATTTATTTACCAAAAGTACTAGAAATTTATTTAAGGAATAAGGTGAAATCTATAAAAAGTAGGTGCAGTTCTTTTTTTAGTTTTGTTTAACATATTTTCAGCTTTATAAATGGAAGACATTTTTACATAACTGATTCAAGTCATTCGTCAATTAGTCAATGGGGAACTTTAATATATTATAATATAGGGAGCATACAGACAGCTGGATAGGGACAAAGCTTTCATTTTACACCGAAACATAAGGAAAACAAAAATAACTAAAAACAAGAAAGTTGAAGAGCAGATCAAGTCTCGTTCATTCACCATCCCAATTGAAGAAACCTCGCCAAGAGAAGAATTTCTGCAACTTTCTCCAACCTACGTAATCAACCAAAGTCATCATATATTCTTGAATATATAGAAATAACATGTGTCACATACTAACCACTATTCACTAATTTATGACAATGCGTATTCTCTTCAACTAGCTAGATAGGAGGGTTACGTTGCATTAATTGTGAGATTGAGAGAAACGAATTTAGCTTTGAGAATTTTTTTTTTAATAAAGATATATAAAAACTTTGAACTTATCATAATAAATAGTTCCTTAAAATTGACCATACATCCTTATTGCAATGCACAACAATAATAATCTGGCGAATGAATAATCTTATTATCTGATCGGGTATCACGAGTATATAATAAAATTGTTTACCTCTTAGCCTTGGAATCTTCTCTTTATCTTTGTCTTCAAAATAGCAACTTCAACATAAATCCAATCATTCATGTATTCGAAGAAGTGAACAAAGGAACGCTTCCATGAATTATTGAGAATTAAAGTACCACAAACTCCCTAGAAGCCAACAATGAAGCCAAGAACCATGCTCAAATAAAACCCAAAGCTTATGAGATTATCATCTCCACCTGCATCAATGTTATGTGGATTGGGATTCAAACATCCTTCTGTGAGTGGTGGGCCACAAAGCCCCGGATTTCCCATAAAACTAAAAGCATCAAAGGTTTGAAGTTGGGTGGCGGTTGGAATCTTTCCGATAAATCGTTGAAGGACAAGTTCAAGACACTGAGAAAACTCAAATTTGAAAAGCTGATTGGAATTTCACCAGAAAGAGAGTTCTTTGACAAATCAAGTGATTCCAATCTTTCAATTTGACCCATGTTGAAAGGAATGGGTCCTTTCAAATTATTTCTAGACAGATTCAGGGAAGCCAATGCCACAAGTGTAGCTATGGCACTTGGGATTTCTCCTGTTAAGTAATTGCAAGAGAGATCAATGGTTTTCAGGAGTCCAAGAATCTTACTGTACTCAACATCTTCTCCTTTCCATGACAACGTTGCTGTGTCCATGAACGATAAGTCACTTAAGGTTCCCAAAACAAGGTAAGAAATTGCTAGGCTCCTAGCTGTCATATTTGACATCGCGCTCAAATTACCAAAGCAATGAGGTATATTTCCTGTTATATTATTTCTTGACAGATCTAAGATTTGAAGATCTTGCAAATTACATAAATTTGTAGGAATGCTTCCTTGAAGCTTATTTGCTTGCAAATGTAAGCCAATCAAATTGTGCAAGTATCTCCCTATCCATGATGGCAATGTTCCATCCAAATTATTCTGTCCAAAATCAATGAACAACAAGTTCGAAGAATTCATCAAAGGTGGCAAATTTCCAGAGAGGTTATTGTTATTGAGATGGATACTTTGAAGATGGTACAAAGTACCAACTGAATTCGGTATTGCCCCATAGAAATTATTGTTTTCTAATCTTAGAACACCCAAGGATGGAAGTTGCTCCCAACAATTAGGAAGTTTTCCTGACAAAAAATTGCTTGAAATGTCAAGATAATATAACCCGCCTTGAAAAGTTTCACAAATGGAAGATATGTTGCCTGAAAACATATTCGAGAGAAGCAATGCTGTTGCATGCGGTGGAAAATGTGGTAGGGGACCAGACAAATTGTTGAAAGTCAAGTCCCACATATAATCTGAAATTGCCAAGATTGATTTTGGCAACTTCCCATAAAGTTTGTTATGGGAAATATTCAAGTATTGTAAAGAATTTAGCCAAAGCCATTGAGGAATTGAATCAAAAATTGATGCATTTGAAATGTCCAACATCTGAAGCTCCTTTTGATATTTCAACCACCTTGGAAAGTGTTGTTTCTAATATATTGAGTAGGTAGAAATTGAATATAAAGTACACAGAATATCAAAACAAGAATCTGTATTTATTAAATAGAGCATACAGGGAACATTCACTTAGTCTGTATAAAATGAAAAGCTGTAAAACGAACTCACAAGACTGCCGATATGGAATGGAAAAATGCAGAAATCCGGGCCCAACTTTCGTTGTGTCCTTAAGACAATTTTGCTCCCTCAATACGGATGCCGAAGGTTTTCTGAGCAATTCCCTCCCAGGATAGAGCGGATTATTCGCCTCCAAAAAGATGGCTCTGTCTGTCTGAAGCCCAAGCGAAGCCAATGAGTCTGCTTTCGGAATGCACAGAGTGTTTATGCAGAATGCAGAGAGAGAGTGTGCAGGAAAATTGTGTATCTACACTGTGACTAGGGCGCCCTATTTATAGACTGTGAAAGAACACGATCAAATGGACAAGTCGATCTTTATGAACCGGGTGCGTTGTGCAAATAGACGCACCGAACGGAACGAACGAGGTGACCCGCGTGCTTCACGCGAATTGGTGCGTCTTGAAACCTATCGGATATACTTGGTCAATCGGTGACGCGCTGTCTTGAACCGTTGACCTTTTAGTGTATACCAAGACAATAGGAGTTACACAGTTGCTCCTCTAGCATCATTGGTTCTCATGCTGTGTCCATTTTGGCCCTGGACACCGCTTGGTTCTGTGAGTGTTCTAGAGAATCGGCCGTTTTAAATTCTCATAGAAGTGGCCCGCACTTCACACTCACATAGGTGATTCCTTGTGATGTATGTCATCATACATCATCCGAACACATCGACTAAGAAACCATTAAAAGCTTAGAAGCTTACCCTTTATATATATGCACTTGTTTGTCTAGGAATGAGTATGAGTTTAAAACTCCACGGTGTTAACAGTCGATCATCACTTAGTTGTCTCTTTGAACCTAGTTCGTGGGATCTCCACTCTCCTAGGTAGAGTTACCGCAATAATCAATAATGGATTGGCCTTAGACCCATTCCTTTGGACAATTTCCTAACTATCTTTCTAGGAATCCCTTTAGTCAACGGATCCGCTATATTCTCTTTTAATTTTACATAATCAATTGAAATGATTCCATTCGAAAGTAGTTGTCTAACGGTATCATGTCTACGACGTATATGTCTAGACTTGCCGTTGTACATGACATTCTTGGCTCTACCAAGAGGCCGCTTGACTATCACGGTGTATACACACCGCCGGTACCCGGCTTTGGCCAACTAGAAATGTCTTCAAGAAAGTTACGAAGCCACTCGGCTTCCTCACCAGCTTTATCTAATGCAATGAATTCTGCTTCCATAGTGGATCTTGCAATGCAAGTCTGCTTAGATGACTTCCAAGACACAAAGACCCCCACTGAAGGTGAACACATATCCACTTGTGGATCTTGTGTCATTAGAGCTGGTTATCCAATTCGCATAACAATACCCTTCTAATACTTTGCGGTACTTTTCATAATGCAAAGCAAAGTTTTGAGTTTGCTTTAAGTAACCCAAAACTCTTATCATAGCTCTCCAATGAAGCTCATTTGGATTACTTGTAAAGCGACTCAACATGCTTACAAAGATAAGCAATATCAGGTCTAGTGCAGTTCATAACATACATAAGACTACCTAGCACTTGAGCATACTTTTTTGTTTAATAGCTTCACCAGTATGTTTTAACAGTCGAAGACTAGTTTCTATAGGGGTCGACACAGGAGTTATATTTAAACTCTTGAATTTCTCAAGAATTTTGGAAACATAGTGTGTTTGTGATAAAGCTAACCCTCCAGATGTTTTGTGGATTTTAATTCCTAAAATAACATCTGCTAGACCCATATCTTTCATGTCGAACTTACGGTAAGCAATCGCTTAGTAGCTTTAATCATTTGATTATTACTACCCGTTATCAACATGTCATCTACATAAAGACGGACTATGGCAAACCCGTTTTCGCATTTCGAATGTATACACACTTGTCACATTCATTAATACTAAAGCCATTTGATAACATAACTTCATCAAATTTCGCATGCCATTGTTTTGGGGCTTGTTTAAGTCCATAAAGGGACTTTATTAAGCGGTAAATTTTTCGTTCTTGTCCTGAGACAACAAAATCCTCAGGCTGTTCTAGGTTAATTTCTTCCTCTAATTCACCATTCAAGAAAGGCTGTCTTTACATCCATTTGATGTAACTCCAACCCATTCAAATCTTTGCTAATGCGATCAACATTCGAATGGATGTAATTCTTGTAACGGTGAATAAGTATCAAAGTAGTCTAGGCCTTCACGTTGTCTATAGCCTTTTACTACTAGCCTAGCTTTGTACTTGTCAATAGTGCCATCTGCTTTCATCTTCTTTTTGAAGATCCATTTAGTTCCTAGAGGCTTATTGCCAGGAGGAAGGTCAACCAACTCCCAAGTGTGGTTTGACATAATGGATTCTACTTCACTATTGATAGCCTCTTCCTAGAATGGCGCTTCAGGGGAACCCATAGCCTCTTCAAATGTTCGAGGCTCATTTTCTAGTGGATAAGTCATAAAATCAGGACCAAAGGATGTTGAAGTCCTTTGCCTAGTGCTACGTATAGGTTCCTCTTGTTCAAGGTTATCATTAGTTATTGTATCCGGAGATATCATAGTGTTGTTATTATCATTATTTTTAGTATACGGAAATATTTTCAAAGAACGTAGCATTCCTTGACTCAATAACCGTATTCACATGGATATCTGATACATCAGACTTATAAACTAGAAAACGATATGCACTACTATTATGTGCATAACCAATAAACACACAATCTACTTGTCTTGGGTCCAATTCTTAACCGTTTAGGTTTAGGAATCTCAACCTTCGCCAAACACCCCACACTTTCAAATATTTCAAGGAAGGTTTCTTTCCTTTCCATATTTCATATGGTATGTTTTTTATCATTTTATGAGGCACTCTGTTAATTAGAAAGTTAGCCGTTAGAATGGTTTCCCCCACAAATTTTTTGGTAAACCGGACTCAATTAATAATGCATTCATCATTTCTTTCAATGTCCGATTTTTTCTCTCTCGCAATCCCATTTGATCGCGGAGCATAAGGAGCAGGTTGTCGATGTATAATACCAGATTCTATACAGAATTCTTCGAAGGGACCATCATATTCTCCCCCACGATCACTCCTGACTATTTTAATTTTCTTGTTAAGTTGATTTTCAACTTCAATTTTATATTGTTTAAAAGCAACAATAGCCTCATCTTTACTATTAAGCAAATACACATAACAATATCTACTGCAATCATCAATAAATGTAATAAAATATTTCTTATTACCCCTAGATGGTACAGATTTCATATCACATATATCAAGGTATGTATTAAATCTAACAACTCGCTTGATCTTTCAACAAAAGAAAAAGGTAACTTAGAAAATTTTGATTCAATGCATACTTGACATTTATCTTTATTTGAACAATCAACTTTAGGCAATAATCCTAAATGAATTAAATTTTTAATTGATTTATAATTAACATGTCCTAATCTTTGATGCCATAAATTAGAGGACTCAAGCATATAGATAGAAGCAATATTATTATTAATAGCACCGTTATTGGTGACAAATCATTACATTAACTTTGAAAAGGCCCTCACTAAGGTAACCTTTTCCAACATACATATCATTCCTAGAGAGTATAAACTTATCGAAACAAATACAAGCTTAAAACCATTCT
Organism: Acacia acuminata; assembly: GCA_019022655.1. Lineage (NCBI taxonomy): Eukaryota > Viridiplantae > Streptophyta > Magnoliopsida > Fabales > Fabaceae > Acacia > Acacia acuminata. Next base: position 1,597,632 of record JAFJYI010000164.1, on the reverse strand, counting down.
TGCTTAAGAGGGATCCGGATATCGATTCTTGCGAATATCGTGCACATGAAGCACATCCTTAAGTGTCACGACTTTTCCGAAGTCATCTTCAAGACGACTTTCCCGGAACCTTCAACCTTTGAAGCGTAAGAATTTCCCATATAAAGTTGTTCATCTTGCTTCGCAGAGTGTAAGAAGAAAACATCCATTTGTTTGCACATACATGCCTGGTGGCACCGGTGTCCACCCACCACTCCTTGGTATTTCCAACCAAGTCACATTGCATTACAACCGCCGAAAGACTCATACTATCCATCATATCGGTGGTATTGTCAACCATATTGGCTTCGGTGTTCTTCTTCTTGAAATTCTTTGGCTTCTTGCACTCCTTAGCACGGTGACCAGTCTTCCTTCCCGAAATTATAACACTTGCCTTTGAATTTCGGCCTTCGCTAGGGCCTTTGTTATGGCCTTGTTTAAATGATCCCTCATTAGAGCGTTTGCGTTTCTTGGGCTTCGGACCATCTTCCACAATGTTAGCCTTCGAAACTATAGGGTTGCTTTTGCCAAGTTTCTTTTCGAAACCTTGTTGTCTTCTTCTATTCTCGCCTTACGATCAAATCTTCAAGTGACATCTCCTTACGCTTGTGCTTGAGGTAATTCTTGAAGTCTTTCCAAGACGGTGGCAATTTTTCAATAAATGCAGCGACTTGGAAAGACTCGCTAAGAGACATCCCTTCAAAGATGAATCTCATGCACAACCAATTGAAGTTCTTCAACTTGACTCACCACAGATTTAGAATCAAGCATCTTGAAGTCCAAAAATCTGCCAACAATGAATTTCTTCAAACCAAAGATCTTCGCTTTTGTACTTCTTGTCCGAGACTCTCCCATAATGCTTTAGTTGTATCCAAAGCACTATATACAAGATATACGTGTGTTGTCCGCACCATTGAGAATGTAGTTTCTACAAAGGAAATCAGAATGCTTCCAAGCATCTATCGCAGCAACCTTTTCCTTGTCAGCCTGTTGTCCTTCTTCCAATTTTGGAGCATCCTCAGTGAGAAACCGTGCCAAGTTCAATGTGGTTAAATAGAAAAACATTTTCTGTTGCCATCTTTTAAAATCATTGCCATTGAACTTTTCCGGTTTTTCACCATGCATTGGAACAGGACCACTTGGGTTAATCGATTGGTACTTGTACTTGCCATTTCGTTTAAAACAAACTCGATTAATCACACAGATTAATTTACTAACAAGATAATAATAATATTAACAAAAACTATTCACGATTCAATTCAATACTACTACCGACGTATGAAATCAGCAATCAAGTAAATTAACATAAACTGATTTCAATAAACAAAATTGTCTTAAGAATGTTGTTTCTAATATATTGAGTAGGTAGAAATTGAATATAAAGTACACAGAATATCAAAACAAGAATCTGTATTTATTAAATAGAGCATACAGGGAACATTCACTTAGTCTCGTATAAAATGAAAAGTCAGAAAACGAACTCACAAGACTCGCCGATATGGAATGAAAAAATGCAGAAATTCGGGCCCAAATTTTGTTGTGTCCTTAAGACAATTTTGCTCCCTCAATACGGATGCCGAAGGTTTTCTGAGCAATTGCCTCCCAGGATAGAGCGGATTATTCGTCTCCAGAAAGATGGCTCTGTCTGTCTGAAGCCCAAGCAAAGCCAATGAGTCTGCTTTCGGAACGCACAGAGTGTTTATGCAGAATGCAGAGAGAGAGTGTGCAGGAAAATTGTGTATCTAAACTGTAACTAGGGCGCCCTATTTATAGACTCTGAAAGAACACGATCAGATGGACAAGTCTGCTGCTGCAAACTGGTGCGTTGTGCAAATAGACGCACCCGAACGGAACGAATGCAGGTGACCCGCGTACGTTCCACGGTGAATTGGTGCGTCTAGACGAACAGTCACACCAGGACGAAGCGAACGGAGGCGACCCGCATCTGTTCACGGCGAACTGGTGTGTCTTCACGAACAAACGCACTAGAATGAAGCGAACGGATCGCAAAACGCAGCCGCTGGTTGGAAAAGTCGGAGAGGCACAACAGAATATCTAAACGTTCGGAAATTCAAAAAATTATTTCATAAAAAATTATTTTTTAATCCGAAAAATAATTTAATAAAAAATTAATATTTTATTTCACGGACCGACCGGCAAAAGCGCGATCAACCGAACCGAGCCGCCCGGCCGGATGGCGGCGCGCGCGTGTGTGGTGTACCAAGGGTCACCGCCCAATTAGTAGGAGCCAAGTTGGGGCTTATATACCATCCAACTTCTCTCCAACTAAGCAATGTGGGACTATTCTCTCACACACATTCCTTCTTCCTTTTTTCCTCTTCTTTTCCATCCTTCTTCTTATTCATAACCCATGGGATTTTATCCTAAAATTCCAACAGAAAGTGGGGACCGAAATTGCACGATGAAGCTGAAAAGCTTTGCAATTGAAAAGATGGCACCCAACTCGAACTGAAGTTGAAAAAAATTAAATTTTTTGACACATCTAAAACTGTCAACTTAGAGAGATTTGATAGATGTGTTTCATTAATAACACAATTCAACCTATTGTTTGAGAGATGTAAGTACTTCAATGATACAAGTCCAGCAAACACCGGCAATGGCCTTGTTAAATTGTTATCGCTCACATACAATCCGGAAAGGTAAGGTGAGTGCCCAAATGATTGTGGAATTGACCCATGAAGACTAGTGTTCTGAATACCTAGAAACGCCACTTTGGAAAAACTTGAAAAATCGGGAAATGGTCCACTAGCAAAAGGATTGCCTGATAAACTCAAGTCCTCTATACCATTTTGAGCACACCCCAAACGTGGTATCCAATCAATTAATTGATCTAAAAAATTGTTGTTGTCCAACGCTAAGGTTTTCAATCGGCACAAATTTTGGATGGATTTTTGCATGCTACTCTGGAGTTTATTGTTTGAAAGATCAAGAAATTCAAGAGAAGTGGTATTTGTGAAAGCATCTGAAGGAATATGTCTCAAAGAATTGCCAGAAAGATCTAAAGATTCAAGAGAGTTCATATTTGAAAAAACATCTGAAGGAATATGTCTCAAAGAATTGCCAGAAAGATCTAAAGATTCAAGAGAGTTCATATTTGAAAAAGCATCTGAAGGAATATGTCTCAAAGAATTGCCAGAAAGATCTAAAGATTCAAGAGAGTTCATATTTGAAAAAGCATCTGAAGGAATATGTCTCAAAGAATTGCCAGAAAGATATAAAGATTCAAGAGAGTTCATATTTGAAAAAGCTTTGGGACTAATAAGTTGCAGAGTATTTGAACCAAGATTGAAAACTTCAAGGGAATTTATATTCAGAGCATTTGGAGGAATATAATCCAAAGTGTTATAAGAGAGATCAAGATCTATTAAGACCTTGCTAACGTTAGATAACCAGGGTAGGATTGAAGAGTCTAAATAATTGAGTGAAAGAGAAAGGACTTCGAGGGTAGTGGAAGAGTTAGTGTGGACAAAAGATGCTGGATTGACATGAGACATAAGAGCGCATTGGTCCAAGTAAATTTCGGATAGAGCAGGAGATTTGGATAATGATGATGGCCAATCAATACTTGACTTAGATTATTGCTTGATAGGTCAAGATATCTCAAAGAAGAAAGGTGAGAAATCCACTCAAGATCATTCACAATCAAATTATTACCGTCAAGGCAAAGAGTTTGCAAATTGGATAGATTTTGCAGTCCACGAGGAATTCTGCCTCCAATTGAACTACCAACAATATATAACTCTCTTAGTTGACCAAGTGAACCAATGCATTCTGGAATTTTGCTCCCTTTGAAATTGTTTCCATTGAGATTCAAGTAAGTAAGATGCTGCAAATCACATAATGAGGAATCTATATTACCAGAAACAACAGAGTCAAGATCGAGCTTGGTAACATGACCTGTCAAATTACTGCATGATACTCCATTCCAGTGACAGCAATCAACTTCAATTTTCCAGTTGGACAACATGCCGGACGCATCAGTAATGAAACCATGTTTTAACTTAAGAAGAGCTTGCTTATCTGTTTCAATGCAACTGATCTTCATATTGGAGTATCCTTCACAACAAAAGAAGCATAAAACACCAACAAGCCAAAAGAAACTAATCTTAGGGCTGTCCATGATGATGAGCTTGCTTAATTGGAATTCTTTTAATTGGGATAGTAAGAATGGCTAGGGAAGAGGTACGTCTTGCGTAGTGAATGATCCATGGGATCATTATTTATAAACAAGTAACCATCACCAAGTTTGACTTACAGCCGCTGTATGTGTATGCTTATGTTGCATTAAGACCCATAAACACGACTTTGACTTGTCAGAACCAGACTAAGGAAAAATTGCTGAAAAAAGTCCCAGATTAAAAATTTATTACCCAAAGCACATAAGGATCCAAGTTCTTGCTTGAGTGGGTGTAACTTATTCATCTTCAAGTGATGCAACTCTTCTTTAACTGTGCACATCATATCTTCAGCTAGTGCAAATGTCTCATGTTTTGCCCATACTTAACTATATGTAGCACATAGAATCGGATCAACTGAAAATAGGTTGCATCTGGATCCATAACCAATTAAGTTTCAGGTACCGTTGGTTAATAAATGTTGCAATAGGGCATTTTTTCAGTATAATTCCTTACCTTATTTTTTTTTATGAATACGGGCTGAATTTCATTGGTTCAAAATTTAATGAGTGAGCAAAAATGGAACTGAGTGTTAATTATATGAAAAAAATTAGAAAATAAGTAGTAATTATCTTACAAGTGATTTATATTTTGTATCAAGTTATTCTCTAAATTAAAAACGCTCTATATTGTGGACTAGAAGGAGTATGTATTTTCTAAAATAACCTAGTTATTCTCTTTAATTTCATCATTGCCCCTTCCCCTTAATTATTGTAAATGGAGTATCAATAAGGGTAAAATAGAAAAATATTGATAAATATGAAAAATATATCTTACATTTAGTACCAATATCAACTCATTAAATATATTTTATATTAAAGACCGAGGAAGTATCATTACCGGAATCCTTTTTAACATATCCATTTGCCTAACCTTACTGGTAATTTACTTGCATTAAATTTATTAGGTTCTTCTCATCTCACCAATAAAAATTTTAATAGGGGACTTTTCCCCAATTTTTCCATTTAAGGACCCACAAAGCTAAAAAGAAAGACATGCATAAACGTGACGGTGGGGGTGATTCTTACATTTCCATAATTTGTGCTTTATTAACATTACTTTATGTCATTGCCAAAAAGTCAAAGAAAAGAAGACATGAGAAGGAGCAAAGCAGAGAGCCCATTTTCTTCCATCCGTGTTCCTTCCCTAACTACTCTTTCCATTTAATTATAACATATGAAACTAAGAAGCAAAGAGATAAATGCTGTCATCCTCATTCAACTTTCCATGCTCCTTCCCACATGTGTTCAACTTGTATCACCACAGTAAAGTCAGCTTGGCGTAAAGACTCCAAGCATTCTCTGAATATGGAAAAATAAACAATATAATATTTCTCTAAATTACAAATACGTGTGTATTAATAACTAATCCGCAAATATTACCTTTTGAATTTTAGACTGTTGAATAATTTATAAAAAATGATAGGATAGAGGTTGATGTTATAAAGCCGTAGCCCGCCGGAACCAATTTTAGTGTCTATCCAAAGGATAGGCACCATTTGTTTATCTGATCCTAACCGTCAGATCTGATTTTTTTTTTTTTTTGCTTTTTAAATTAAAAAAATCATTTTTTGAAAAAATGTTAGTTAAGAGATTATCTTTATTTTAGATTACAGATCTATTAAAATAATTTTTTTTAAAAAAATAATAAAAGTACAAACATAAGATCCTGACTATCCAAATTTGATCTGGACGGTCGGAGGAGAGGAGCTCTCTCTTACCTATCCAGAGGATAGGTAGGGAAACTCATTCCTAGCCCATAAGGGACACGTCAAATGTGAACGAAAAAAAAAAAAACAAACAAAAAGTTAATGCGTCTGGGGCCACGTTCAATCAATTGAATTTTTTTCAAAGTAGGTGTGTTCCATTATCACGTGTGTTTTTTTGTTACGCAAATTTATCTTTTGTGTTTTGGCAGATACTATAGTGAAAGGAAAGGAATCGTAAAAAAGGGGCCCACATGCTTCCTTCCATGCTCCTTCCCTCACCCACAACGCCGGCGATGACTAAGCTTTTGGAATTTTCTAGTTAAAATGTGAAATTTAGAAAGTTATTTATAAAAAATTTAGGGTGACATGGACGATAAAGTGATTTTTAAGGAATAAAAAGGACAATGATTTGATTTTTCAAGGTGTAAAAAATGGATGATACATTGCAGCTTTCAAGGTGCAAAAATATATATATTGTTTGGCCAAAAAGTCTTTCAACACCAAGATTTTTTTTTAGGTGCGAAAAAAATACGATTTAATCGTTATTTTGATTTTTTTATTACTTTTTTTTGGTACTTTTTTAGTATCAGTCAGATTTTTTTTTTTTTTTTTTTTTTTTTTTTTTTTTTTTTTTTTTTTTTTTTTTTTTTTTTTTTTTTTTTTTTTTTTTTTTTTTTTTGGTTATCATTCAGTACCATGGAAAAAAGGAACACACGCTAGTTTGACTGGAGAGGAATATAACTTTGCCGTCGGTCAATCACGAAGGCCAGCGATAATATGCGGTATGATGATGAAATCATAACCATAACTATCAATCAATTTAATAAACTAGAGTTTGGGGTTGAATTAAGCAAATGAGACCTATTCAATTCTTCTTTCTCAATCTTTTTCATCGTCAATACGGAACATTGACGCTCCATTTGTTTTAAAGTAATGGAGGGAACGCAGAAGGAAGATTATTATGAGGCCTAAAGGTCAATAATGTTGATTATGATTAATTACTTTTTGGTCTTATTTATAGGGTAGAGAGGGAATAAAATTTTTAGACCTATTTATAAGCTAAAGAGAGAAAATTTTTTATATGAATGTATAGTTTTATCCTTCATTTATTATGTACCGACTTTGTTCTCATGGGTGATTTTGTTTATTAAATAGGAATAAAGTTACAAAAGTTGTAGAATTTTAAGGCAAATTTAATGAAGCTTAAATTTAATTTTATTTTTTGATCTATGTGAAACATGTTGTAAGTAACTTATAAATATGATCCGAGAACTACGTAGTAGCACTGCACGAGGCATAAAGACACAAAATACATAGAAACATCTTAAGACAATCCAAAAAGCAAATCCTTATTTTGTTATGCATTTACATTTTTTATTAGGGGATTTTATCATAATTATTGAGCTTTAGAATGCTTTTATTATAATTTGTTGGGAGTAAAAGTAAATGCATTGAATAAGAACTAAAAAGCGCAAATCCAAATATCTTGAGAAATTACAAATCTCAGAATTCAAATTCAAATACAATTGAAAGAGATTTGAGCTCCGAGACTAACTTTAAACATCAGAATGGTACACACCAAGGTTGAACCAGAATGTGTAACCGTTAATGGGAGTTAGATCATACACATTCAGGTACACTAGCACCGATCCTGAACCTCCCAAGCGTTATTCCTCCTCCTCTTCTACTCCAAGTTCCATCAGTGCCTGCATCTCCAGTGACGACATCTCCCTCATGTACAACTTCGTGAATGGGAAAAAAATCTTGAAAATATATTTTTTCAACCTAACTCACGAAATGGGAAAAAAACTTGATTTTTAATGATAGTGTCCTTAATTTTAATTTTCTTATTTTTAATTCAAATTAATGGGGGTGCAAAAACATTGTTGAGCTTTATAATGTACTAAATTCTATATTTTTTTTTTTGGGGGTGAATTGTGAGGCTTATAGCCCAAAATAAATTACATCAAAACACTTTTTCTAAGGGGGAAAAAAAGGGATCAAAAATCTCAACTACCCTCTCAAAAGCTAATATTTTACGGTGCTGAACGCACAACAAATTACTTTAGAATACTCCACATTTAAGAAAATACTTCCAAATATTGTGCAGCCCCTAAGCGTATATTATGATCAGAATTTTAGAATTAGATATCCACCACTTGAAAACATTCAATATTAATTTTTCAGCAAAAGACCCCATTGACGTATTAAAAGATGTGGTGATTCTTCAGGATATAATATTCACAAGTGGCACTGGGCAAATCTGTTATAGGCTTATCCTTTTTCTTATATGCTTTTGTCAGTTTTATAATGTCAAGTTCTAATTTGTCATATCAATGTGTTTAGTCTAATTAGAGGGACTAATCTCTCGTAACGTAGTGAATCAAAATTCAAATTCTCTGAAATGAAATATGTCCGTATTTAGTTTCTAAATAATACCTCAAACAAAATTTATGAAAATATCTGAAAAAAAAAATCTTACTTGCCATTCGATTGGGCAAAAAAGGTGAACTGTCTGCGGCTGGCTTCTCTTTCATGCGGTTCTAGCCTATTGACTCTCCCTTACTTCCAGCGACGCCGTTTTGCGCACAACACAAAATCTCCTTCAATGTTGAATCCAGTCGTCCTCCACTTTCCTCTTACTGGTTTAAAAAGACAAAAACAAAAAGTCCTCCACTTCCCTCCCAGACTCACCCATATGATTGTGATCAAAGAAAGGGTTGTAAAATTATTTTTTTAAAAAAATAATTATTCTTTTAAAAAAATTAATAAAAATCATTCTTTTAATGGTTTACCTAGGGACATCTCCATGTAAACAATAAAAAACATGGCATTTATTAATTTTTTTTTAAAAGAATAATTATTTTTTAGAGAAAATCCCACAAAAATACTATTTGAAATTCAAAATAACAAATAGGTGATTTTACAATAAAATGAGTTATTAATCCTATTATTGTTTTAATTAACATAATTTTGAGATTCAAATGATATTTTTCCGTCACTCTTCCTAGTTTTTAAATTTTTTACAACCTTTTCTCTGATCACAATCACATGGGTGAGTCTGGGAGGGGTAGTGGAGGACTTTTTTGTTTTTGTCTTTTTAAACCAGTAAGAGGAAAGTGGAGGACGACTGGGTACAACATTGAAGGAGATTTTGTGTTGCGTACAAAACAGAGAAGCCAGACGCGAAAGGAGAGTGATTGTTACAAGGGATTGGACTTGTCTCTGACATGGGCCTTTAGTTGATATATTTTGCTTTTGAAACACGTCATGTGTAATACTTATATAATTATCTATCTCAAATATTATATTTTAGCAAATAATACCTGTTGGAAATAGGTGAATATGTGGTTTAAAACCTTGTAGGATACTTATTCTATTTTTAGGAAAATTTCTAATGAAATTAGAGGGATTAAAGTGTCAAAATCCCTAAATGCAATTATGGGCCATGAAATGCCCTGAAAATATTATGATAAATCCCAAGAGGCAATAAAATATTTATTGAAAATTAGAAAGTATGTTGTCTCTAATTTTAGGAATTTTTGAGATTATTTCCCTTGAAAAATAATGAGGCAAAATTAAATATAATTTTGGGAGCATAAGTTGCCCCATGATTTTTAATATGATATGTGGGACATAAAATACCAATGTCAATGAAATAGTTGTGAGAAAATGATTAATCCTAATTAAGAAAATTATCAACAATTAGAAAGTGATTAGTTAAGTAATTAATGGCTAATTGTTTAAGCGCGAACAAGAGAATATTTAATGTAGATTATGGAAAATCCTTTAATTAAGTGTTTATGGCTAATATTAGCATAAAGTGTGCTTGCTAATCAATTAGAAAAGATTAAGAAAAATTGGTGAGATTAAGAACATGAAAACCCTAAACCCTAAAAGATTGCTAATCATGGGATTAAGGCTCTAATTAAGCTTCTAGCTAATTTAGATAAATTTTTAAAAAATAATAATAATAAAGGGAAGAGAAAACCCGAAATTTGAGTGTGAAAAGGGTTGTGGGTTTTTCAAAAATAATATAATGATATTTTGTTAATTAAATAATAATATAATTAAGATATTTGTGGAAGAAGCAGGTTGGATAAATAAGAACCGATAGAAATTAAATCCTATCTAGAAAACCATGAACGAAGTTTCTTAGGTCGAACATATTACAAACAAGTGAATTTTTGTTGAGAAGTTGGTGTTAGCGAAGTCATTTACAGAAGCCGGGGTGAATAAGGGATCAGATGAAAAGATATTTTGTAAACAAAGGGCGATAAGAAAAGTGAGAACCAATTGAAAATAAATCATAACTTGAAATCCTTGAACTAAGTAGAAAATAACTGGACATATGAATCGGTGGATTTTTGTCCTGAAATTAGCATTACCCAAAGTAATTTACATGATGCAAACGTCTATAAAAATGTTCAACGAGACAATGGAATACCCTTAATGGGATAAAAAATTTAGTTAACTGGATATTTCCAAAGAGGAAGAATAGAACTTCAAAGTTTGTGTTAGGATTTTTAAGATTTTCTAAGATTACGCGATTAGAACATCGATCGGGGGATTTTATCGGGTAAATGCATAAAGTAAGGGAGTGACATCATCTTGATGACATCATGGTCTTGAAGAATGAGGTAAGGAGGTGGATTGGATGGTGGAGATGAAGCCATGTGTAAAGTCAAGATCTGACGGAAATCCGATCTGAAAAAGTATGAATAGTGTCATACTTTTTGCCTATTAATAGGCCTTCCCTTTCACTTTATCCTTCACAATTCCTAGAGCCACTTAGAGAGAGGTTTTAGAGAGAAGAAGGAGTCGGAGAAAATAGCAAGTTTCGGGTAAGTTCTTCGGTCCCTAGTCTTAAGCTTTGGTAGTTCCTTCGGTAGTTATAGTAGAAATCTTTAGATTAATCTTTAATCTTCCAATCAGTTTAGATATCATGTTTTAGGGATAAATATGATATTTATTTCAAAAATATATTGGATATGGAGATATGTCAAAATTTTGGAAGATTAGAGTTAAAGTAACGAAGTTAAGCGAAATTCCGCCAATTAGGAGAGTTAGGGGCAAAATGATAATTTGTACCTAAAATGCCTATTATGATGTTGGGCCTTGATAATAGGATATTATCCTTATAGGATATCTGTAATCACGTACCGCTGTCAAAAAGTACCGTTTTCCATCAACAAAGGTACTTTCGCGTACTGTAACACTAACTATGATGTTTATTGTATGTGTACATGTGCTATGTGTATGGTATGTTTATGTGAGGTAGTTGATAGCTCTGTGGTATGTTCAATGTCTTTGTTATTATGCTTGCCGAGTGTTGGAATACGTTTGCTAGGTACGAAATGCTTGGTACGAAATGCTAGGTGCAAAACGATTGCTAGGTGCGAAACGTATGCTAAGTGTGACATATCACTGCGGGGGCGTGTGTCTTTGTTGGGATAAGCTTGTTTGTATGCTCATATACCGTCCATGTTGTATATATAAACATGAGGTTAACCATTACCTGAGGTTCAATGGGCATTGAATCTCAGCTCTTAACATAGCGTCAGGGTCAGGAGGACCGAGGATCAAGGAGAAAGGCAAGCGGCACACATAGGGACTCGATGAAGACTTCCTTCTTTTGTTATTTACTTCTGAAAACACTCGGTATAACGTACCGCTACTGTAATCAGCCAGACTTATGACATTTTGAATATAAATATCAGTTACTCAATCTCTCTGATGCTCTACTCTGATGAAAAAAAAAATATACTGCTTTTGAAAATTGGATGTTACATCATGGACTTCATATGTCATGTGGCAAAAAAAAAAAGATGTTTTACCCTTCATTTAGTGAAGGTGAGTGGGGACATAGAAAAGTGAGAGAATGGCATGTGAGGACCACTTAAACAAGGTTATCAAATTCGGACTGAACTGGTTTAGTCAACTCGAAAATCGATGATCCGGTCATGAAACTGGTCTGACAGGTCCCTAACTAGAGATTTTGTGTAACCTGGGTGAGTTGCAAGGTTAACCCGTTGCCTTTTAAAAAAAATTAAATTTTTTTATGGGATAGATGATAATATTAGTTGAAGCTAATGATAATTTTTGTGTTACTAACTATTAGTTTAATGATTAGGATTGTAGGTAGGAAAAATTTTCTTATCATTTATCTGTTTTGATAATTTGCTAGGAAGAATATCTACTAGTTATAGTGTTACTAGATGATTGATTGATACTATGATATCAATAGTTTAAATAAATTGTAACGAATAGTGAATAAGTATATGATTACTTTGTTAGTGATTCAATGCATTAAATTCATTTTGAATAGATAATACTATGATGAGAATTTAAATTATTTTTCTAAGTTTTTATTCCACACCGGTTTGACCTCGGATTGACTCCAAACTCACCCACTGCCTTGACTAGTTCATAGGCTAGCCCGGATTTTACAACCTTGCACTTAAATAGTCATAAGATGAGCTAATTACATTGGAGATCTTAGGTCCTTTTTGAAATTACACTAGTTGTCTATTTGGCACAGGTGAAACGGTGAGGAGGGAAGAGAAAATTTAATGAATTCAATTTTTAAGAAATAGATAACTGGGGTAATAAATTTTACTCAATAAAATATGCAAGATAAAAAAATTAAGAAAAATTAATTAAAAACTTTTACCTTCACTCCCCCAATTTTTTTTTTTTTTTTTTTTTTTTTTTTTTTAAATCAAGCTCATTAAAATTTTCATCCCCTCCTCCAACTCTCATACCAAACAGATCCTAATGTTCAATAACAGGTTGCACAAAACAATTAACAACTTTGGTTATTACTAATAACAACTACAAGTTCAGTAATGGCAAGTATTATTTTATAAACAATAAGTTGGTTTGAGGACTCAAAAACTCAAATGATAAATTCAATGTAAAAAATGATATCTAGCCAACATAATATCCGGCTCTTAAACACCTCAAATTAAAAGCATCTTATATGAAAATGTTAATTATAATACCAAATCCACGCATTAATGTCAAAACCTCCTAACAAATGCAGGAGCAAGGACGCCCTCGTACATATGATCATTTCTTAGAATCATATGATTTCATAATTAAATTGAAGTATCTCAAAACTTGTGAAAATGGCTATGGAGTCAAATCATTTCTTAGAATCATATGATTTCATAATTAAATTACACAAAATAATTTTGAATTATATCTAAATACTTCTCTTAACTTTTAAAACTTAATAACAAACCACAGTAAAATTTTAAATTTGTGTAGATAACCATTAACTATCAAATAAATACATTAAATTTTATTTTTGTGTACATATATAACCTCCACAAATTTTAAGTTATATATTCATATAACCCCTTTAAAATTTAGGTTATGTGCAGACAAAACTAATAACAAGGGAGCTGTCTACATAAATGTAAGAGTTTAAAGGGGTTTATTGTAAAGTTTAATTTCAAATATGAGGAAGCCAAAAGAAATACTCCTTCTCACATTTAATATATGATATATTTGATGATTGATTTTAGTCCTAAATATTAGATTGATTTTTCATAATTATCCATATTTTTCTAATTTACTTTTATTGATGCTCCTCGACAATAATCAAGGAGGGAAAAAAATGAGGAAATTAAGAAAAATGACTAGGCTATTTTAGAATATACATGTTATATTAACCGATCTTCTTTAATTTAATCGAGATAAGATAAATAGATCTTGTCTTAAAATCAAAGGGAGTATATTCTTTTACCCTTGGTAGGGAAATTAGGTTTTATTGTCTACAGAAAATATTTATAGTCCCAAAAAAATCTCTAATCTAATTTATTTAGCTTGCACGTAGATTATTTTCTGGCATACACAATACCAAGAAAAAAAGAGGATAGTGTTTGAAGCTCACAATTCGATAGGAATCAATATGCTAAGCCATTGATTATTATAAGTGGAAAAGTAATCGATTTAAATGCTTAATTAATATGAAATGCTTGAACTGACACACACACAAAGTATTCTATAGGCTTAACTACAAAAAAAGTTGTTGGTGCCTTCTAAAAGTTACAAAGTTAGTACTACCTCACGGTCCTAATTATAAGGCCTAATTAACTTTTTTGAAGAGATTAATGAAACTAAATAAAATACTTAATTATTTCATATGTTGTGTATCTGTAGATTGTATATTAGTTTATAGTCAAACTAATTAGTTTGAAAAAAATAAAAATAAAAATACTCTAAAGTAATTTAATTAGCTTCCTTAATCTCTCCAAAAAAATCAACTAGGTCTTATAATTAGGACCGTGGGGAGTATTATTATCATTATCATCATCACTAATGAATGATGAGAGGGACAAAACTGGTGTAGTTGTTAAAAGTTTGAGGTCTTGAGAATTCAAAATTTTTGTTGTTATCCTGACGTACAGTTTTGAAAGAGCTCCAATAAAATAATATAATATGAGTTTTAGAACTCTGTTATCCTATCCCTTATTATCTTTTTGTTTGATAAAATAAACTATATTGAGAAGCATAGCTCCATTTTTTTTCTTATTTTTTTCCCTTAATTTTTTTTTTACATCCTCCTCATATTTTTTTCTTTAGAAAAACTCTCTTTGAACTTTATATTGTTTGCCACGTATACATAATATATATCTTTTCTTTATATTTATGATATAAAAAAATATTTTTCTGTTCTTTTTTAACTAAAAAACACACAAAAATCTAATTTTCTCTTTGAAAAGTGAAAAATTTTCTTCCATGATGAGATCTTTCCATAAAGGCATACACTTTATTTTTTTCCTTAAATTTTTCCTTAAAAGAGGGTTATTTGTAATATATTATTTTTTATTTATAAATCTAAACTTTTTTTTATATATAATTCTCACTACTACAGAAATTACTATGTTATAGTTATTAACAATCATACATCCATCATATATGGCGCTATATTTTTTTCGGCGAAAGTACATTACGATCCAAACTATGATGTATTTTGAATCTATTATAACAATTGTTATGTATTGAGATGTGGTGAGACCATGATGTGTCCAATATTGTCATGACAATAAAACAGGTTCATGTAAACAACCGTTATATAAACCATAATGTTGACACAATAAATAACGGTCTCAAGTAAAAAAACCATTATAAACCCTATAACATATGAACGGTGCTTTCAGAAAAACTGTTATATAAAGTTTAGCATACGTAACAGTCATTATATTACAACCGTGATTTATTTGATATTATTGGCACTGTTATTTATTTGATATAAATGTTAATGGGTTCAATAAAACAACCATCATATAAAGTGCATAAATATAGAATGATTTTTATGTAAGAATCGTTAAATTTTGAGGCAATTTTTCTTTTCAAACTGGGGATTCTCCTTTCCATATCCCCATACATACATAGAGAATGAAATTGTACACAAATTTGTATATTACAAAAGCTCACAAACATCAAGTGCAATTTGGAATGCATCAAGACATTCCTGACTTTGTGACTAAACTCAATGAAACTCCCTACTCTAAAGGGCTCAAGGGGTATGCAACCTCAAGAAGAGTTGATAGAGAAAAAATGGTTAAATCTATAGTACGTCATTTGCCCCTTCTCGTTAGGTTGCATATGGCATTCTATAAATCTAATCTCTCCTTGTCTATCAAGTCTTACTCGAAGCTGTATACCCCTGAGCCCTTTATGGTAGGGAGTTCCACTGAGCCTAGCAACAAAGCCAAAAGTGTCCTGATCCATCCCAAATTACATGGCTATACTCAATGTGAGTTTTTATTATGTTATACATTAAAATCCAACAAGCAAAGCGAAAGAAAAAAAATTCTATTTAATCCATATTTATCTCTCTTTGTGTGTATGAGAGAGAGATAAGGTGACAATATACCTTTTTTTGTCATAGATGGTACGACAATAAGGTGGTTAGACCAAGCAACTAGTTTAAGAACACAACATAAGCCCAGCTCCTCCCACTAGCGTTTCTAGTGGACACTAGAAAAGCTAACTTGGATCGATAATAACCTTTAGCTCTCTAGGCTAACATAATTCTAAGGGAGAGACAATAATCAATGAGGAAATTAAGGAAAAATGACTAAGTTATTTTAAAAAATACATATTAATTAGCTTCTTTAATTTAATCAGATTAGGTAACTAACTTCCTTAATTTAATCAGATTAGGTAAATAGATCTTACATAAAAATCAAATGGAGTATATTCCCTTACCCTTAGTAGGGAAATTAGGTTTTATTTTCCGCTGAAAATATTTATAGTCCAAAAAAATCTCTAATTTAATTTATTTAGCCTAGTCGCAGATTATTTTCAGGCACATACACAATGCAAAAAAAAAAAAAAAAAAAAAGGTAGTGTTTGAAGCTCACAATTCGGTAGAAATCAATGTGTTAAGCCAATGATTATTATAAGTGGAAAAGTAATCGAATTAAATGCTTAATTAATATGAAATGCTTGAACTGTCACACCCACACACATAGAGTAATAGATAGGCCATTTCATTATCGTGTTTGTCGAAGTTATAATGTGTTCATGCATTTTATAAACGCGTAATTACAAACAAAGTTGTTATTGCCTTCTAAAAATAACAAAGTTGCTATCATTATTATTAGAGTAAATATCTTTTTTGTCCCCGACAAAAACGCGATCCCCATTTTGGTCCCCGCAAAAAGAAGAAGTCTTTTTTAGTCCATAAAAAGGACAAAAAGCGTCAATTGGTTGACATTTTGATCCCTCATAAATTTCCAAAAGGCCCCTTTTAGTCCATAAAAAGGATAAATAAGGGTCAATTTTTTTTGTAAGGGACCAAAATGAGGTCCGTGTTTTTTGTCAGGGACTAGAAAGGGTATTTACTCTTATTATTATTATTATTATCATCATCATCACTAATGAATGATGAGAGGGACATATAGTTACGTTGATGTAGTTGTTAAAAGTCCGAGGTTTTGAGAATTCAAAACTTTTGTTGTTGTCCTAACGTACAGTTTTAAAAGAGCTCCAATAAAATAATATACTAATATGAATTTTGAAAATCTGTTATAGTATCCATTATTAGCTTTTTGTTTGATACAAACAAATTATATTGAGAAAAGCAGCTCAATTTTTTTCCCATCTTCCTCATATTCTTTCTTTAAAAAAAATCTCTTCCAACTTTATGGTCTTTGCCCCACACACACACAGACACACACATATATATATATAATACATATCTTCTTTTCATATTTATGATATACAAAAATACTTTCCGTCCTCTTTTTAATTAAGAAATACACAAAAATATAATTTTCACTACAAAAATAGATTTAACGACGCCAAGTAACGTCCATTTTATGAAAAAAAAAGTAAAAAAAAAAGAGGTGGTAGTATTTTTGAAATTTTATCTTAACATTCTATGACTATTCCAATGAAACAATCATTACAAGACACTTTCAATGGCTATTTCTTTTAAAACAGTCGTTGATATTTAAAGCCCATAAATTAAAAATAATTAATATTTTTTAGTTACAACAATTGGTTTTAAATACCCATCATTAAAAGTTCCAATTCAATGACTGGTTTTATAATCACAGTCGTTGAAACTCAATAGGATAAGCTAATGCCTTGGCTTCTTTGTCATCATTAGCAATCAAATGAAACAAATCAAAGAAAAGTATAGGAGAACTCCCATGTTTGTCCCTAACTTGCTCTTTCAATTGCTCTTGATCTTTGTTTCCATAGCCAAGCACATCATCTGGGGCTCCAAAAATCCTGCAAAATTAAAACAAACATCAAACCAAAACATTGGGCTGCCTCCCAAGAAGCGCTAAGTTTAAAGTTTTTAGCCGTTTTTTGCAAAACAAATTGCTAATTATATGTATCAAACACAATAATCATCTTTTCTTTATTTATTTTCAAGCAACAAGGTTTCAAACACAAAATTTGATCTTTCAAGTTAGTTACCTGTACTTTATAAATCATAGAATATCTTAGAATACAAGTATTCACTAAATTCAAAGAAAATGCAACATGCACATCATTGCAAATGGATATAGGAGCATCCGAAACTTCGGAGCGTCCCACAAAATGTACTTGACTCTCATCAGTAAAAGTCAAAACATCTGTAGAAGAATCATGCATAACAACAATTGGGACATCCACATCAATTTGGTCATCAAAACCGCAAACCTTAGGCTCCATAGCCGAAACCTCTTCTAGACACCCACTATTCTCATCTAGATCAATTTCAAGCTCATGATCACCTTCTACATTATCCATAGTCTCAAGCAATTCCACATCTTCAACTTTCTTACAATAATCGTTATCAACACTAGAAGTGGTCATCATGATTAAGGAATTATCTTGCTTCATAGTCTCAAGGGTTGAAACAATTTGACTCACATATACTTAAATATTTTGAACACCTAACTCAACTCTAGTGCCAAATTCTTGTTGTTGATGACTAAATTCTTGTTGTTGATTCCACATACTCCTTAAATACTCTTCCTAAATTAGACTCTTCCTTATACTCAAGTGTGTTTTCTTCAATATATGGATAAGAGTATAAAGGAGGGGTAATTTTATTAGAACAATAATTGACATGTGGATCGTAAAATTGTTGTTGCTCAAACTTCAACTAGGACAATATGAATGATCAAAACAAGTTCGATTCAGTTATACTATATGGACAATGCTTCTATATATGACTACCTCCACAATAAACACACGACATGCAAACATATTGAGAAAGATCAACATATCAAATATAACCATCATTTTTTCTCCTTTTATATGCCTATATTCGTTTAAAAGATTTATAAAAGCAATCAATGTATCTTGTGTTGAAGACATGGAATTTATTTCTCTCTCAATATTTAAACCAGTTGGTTGCCAAATGAAAGCAATCTTTTTTAAAAAAAATAAAAGAAAAGAAAACAATAAAATTGGACAAGGTATTTACAAACACAAACTTAAACTATTAATGCTCAATCAAATCCAACCAACTAGTGTTGGCACACAATGCCCCGGCAACAATGCCAAAAAATTGATAGGGAAAATATATTATAGCCTATAACATAAAGAGTGAATAAATTATTGTTCTCATGAGGACTTGGTACCAACAAAACGGTTGAGTAATGATTTTACACGTTTGTTTAAATTGAGCAACTAAAATTTAATTCAAATAAGTGAAAATGAATTAAAATCAAAATAAAACAAACTAACTGCCACAATTATCAAGCGAGCAACCTAGAGTCACTAATCCCTTATTAACTTCATCAACCTTAATATCACAAATTTAATTAACTTAATGTCAATTTTGTTATTCTCAGTACAAATAGCTGTAAATGCCTGTCGGTCCACTTACAATCATCTCTTAAGTATAAATTGTTATGTCCAACATATTTACTCAAGAGGCAATATAACTCAACACATTCTTTAATAATTATAGGGATAAGGGTCTTAAATGCCATGGAAGTTTTCGCTCAGGAGCACTGGTAAGACTGAAGTTTTTTTTGAACCAAAAATGCCACGGAAGTTCACAAGACGTAGCAATTTCGCCCGGAAGTATCATTTTTGCCACGGAAGTTTTCTTTGATGAGCAATTTTGCCCTGGAAGTTTTCGGAGGAGCAATTTTTCCTTTCCCCAAATATTAAATTTGACTATTAAATCAGTCAAAGACCACACATGGCATGCCTTGAAAAGGTCGAACTTGGAGTCGAGAAGGAGATCCTTCGAGATGTTGAAATCAAGGCGGCGAAATTTGTGAAGTCGAACTGGTCAAAGAGATCGAAAGATCTCGTCACAAAAACGCAAATGAAATGCAAAATGAGAAATGAATTGTTCCAAAAATTGGTTCAAAAAACAAATCAATAGTGATAATATTTATGTTTGTATAAACTGATCATCTGCTTAGATCATAAGTGATGCTTCCTTTGGGTTTTTTGACGCTCCAACCTTTCAGCCTTTGACCGCTTCGGCTTCACAAATTCTCGGCCGCTTTGAGCTCAACATCTCAAGGATCTCCTTTCTGGCTCCAAGTTTGACCTTTTCAAGACATAACATGTGTGGTCTTTGACTGATTTAATAGTCAAATTTAATATTTGGGGACAGAAGGGCAAAATTGCTCCTTAGTTAAGACTTCTGGGGCAAAATTGCTCCTTAGTGAAAACTTTTGGGGCAAAATTGCTCCTCGGCAAAAACTTCCGTGGTATTTTTGGTCCAAAAAAAAAACTTCCGTCTTACCAAAGGTTCTCGAGTGAAAACTTCCATGGTATTTAAAACCCTTATCCCATAATTATATGGGGCCATTAGATATATGTCTATCATAATCACAAATTAAATCATAATTTAATCTCATATTACTTAATCTTAGAGCCAAATTAAAATTTCCTTCATCAAAGTAAATCATAATGTTCAAGTTCATATTCAACGATGGCCAATCACGAAATAGATAGAGCTAAACTGAAGATAGAATAAACTTTTCCAAATTATACACGACCGCAAGTAAAGTGAAAACAGATAAAGAAGAATATGCACAGAGCGATTTATACTGGTTCGGTCTAACACTTCGACCTACATCCAATCCCCAAGCACACCTTGGGATTTCTATTAAAACTTCAAGAACAAGTACAATCACACACTTTGTAACTCAAGATGATCCTTTCATTCGGACTCACTCCCCCTTACAAGTTGTAATAGTACACCCATATTTAAGGTTCCTCAACCTTAAGATTTAAACTGAAAATGGAATAAGTGTTTAAATAACTCCTCACGAGTGGATAATAAATGAATACTGAAGAACAATGAATATCCGAAGATATTAATGAAACAGTTGAAACAGCAAATTGCAATAAATTGAATGCACATCGTTTCGGTAGTCGGCAAATTCAATGCTTTAGCTATTTATAGATGTTGTAATTAATGACCGTTGATGAAGCTTGAAGAATAGCCGTTAAGAGTCTTGAATATATCCGTTAGACAGATGAAGCTTCTATTAAGACTTTCACTGTTTGACTATCCCAGGTGGATTTGCAGCAACGACATTCTCTTCATTCCTATTTTTTTGCCCGTTGTGAAATAGCGTTCAATGCGCAGACAGAATATCAGAGAGAGCTTTAGATTGATCAGAGTATTGGTTATGAAGATTATCACGGGTTTTGGCAACTGCATTTAATGCTTCTGACACATAATTTGCTTTATGTAAATTTGTGGTTAATCTATGATAAATGCATCTAAAACTCCTGAGCAAACTCATTAAACCTAATTAGAAGTAGTAATGAGTAGTAGTATGAAGAAATGAATTCACATAGAATGATTTAATATTTACGAAGTCGAGGATTTCAAAAACAGGGGTGACCTTGCTCGAGCATGATTAAGTTGTGTGCTCGGCATAAGACATGAAAGAGTATTTTCAGAGAACGAGTCACCCAGTGCTCGAGCAAGAAGCCAAGTCTGCTCGGGCAAGTTACTTTTGAAAATCAATCACTATCATTGATACTTGGGCAACGATCAGAGGCATGCTCGGGCAAGCATCTCTGGAGACTTCAGAAAGATCATTTGTGTCGCCAGTGCTTTAGCAAACTATGGCATGCTTGGGTATGAGTCAGACAGAGATGAGAAGATGATTGTTTAATGACTCTGCTCGAGGAAGCACTTTATCTTTGCTCGAGCATGCTCTATTACCTTGCTCGAGCATGATTCCTTTACCTCGTTGTTTCTTTGTTTAGATCGATGATGCTCGGGCAGCCCTATCTATTATGCTCGAGCATGGCTTTTTAACTCGAAGAATTTTGCCTTGAGCCCGATGTTGCTTGAGTATGACTAAATGCTTGCTCGAGCAAGCTACCCAGAAATACTTAAACAACCTATTAGATTAGGTATCCTAGGGCATGAGCTTAAACCTTGCTCGGGCAAACCCCAACTATAACACAAATTATTTAATTCAATAACTTAGGATTTGTGATCATCAAAATACCGAGAGCTAACATTCTCCCCCTTTTTTGATGATGACAACTTTAACAAATAATTTGAGTACAAGTTATTGAATTTAATAATACTTTGTTTAAGCTAAGAGGGATTGTGAAAATTTATGAGAACATAAATGTCATACAGAGAAATTGTGTAAAGGCAGATAGCATTCAGAGAGCAAATGTATTGATTATAATTCTTGCCTTTCTCAAAATGTTACTGATTACAAAGATAGCTTAGACAAGATAAACATAGATAAGAACAAAGTTAAAACACGTTACAAAATCAAAGCACACTAACACACTAACTACTTCCCCCCTTTGTCATCAACGAAAAGGGGACCATGAACAAAAGGAGAAGTAGGAGAACTGTCAGGAAAATCAAAAGATGAGGTGGAGGGAAGTTTGGCAGTGGAAGGGTCAATGAGAGAGAGCTGAGAAGAAGGAAGGACCACTGTGGTTGGGGTAGACTTAGTAATAGGGGAAGTAGCTAAGACAGGAGTGGGAGCCACAACCGGAGAAGGAAGAGGAGGAGGAGGAGGAGGAGGAGGAGGAGGAGGCGCAGTGAAAGAATCTGAGGCAGATGGAACAGGAGAAGCAGTAGCAGGTGTAGGAAAATCCACAGGCCATCGGGCCAAAACCGGGTCGAAAACTATCGAGTGTGTAGTCGAAATTCTGAACCGCCTTGTGAACACCATACTTGTTGACGAGAAAGAAACTGAAGTTCCTTCTTCATTTCTTGTTGTTGATCAAATATAACGGAGAAACTAGACTCTATCTGATGGAGACCTTTTGTCATTAGCCTTGGGGTCCAAAATCAACAATTAACCAATGATTGCGTATAGGCAAACCTAGGATCGTTCTCTCTTTTTGAGGAGCCTTTTATTGAATCCTAAGTAATCTAAATGTCATGCAAATGCAATGAAAACAAGGGGGGATTGGGTTTTGGATTTTTAAATTAATAAACTAAAATAGAAATGCAATTTAACTGAAGCAAAGATAAAATAGAATATAAGAAAATGAGAAGAAACAGATTAAAATCGATCAATCCAACATTCAGATTTCAGAGACTTCCATCATTGAACGAAATATAAATAACCCACGTTTGGCTCTGGACGAACCGAGATCTCTATATTCACCTAGAAAATCCCTTGACTAGTGGATTGCCTAGAATATGTCCGAACAAATGCGGCGTCCCAATCGTGCGATCGTACGAAGCAAAACTAAAAACCTAGTTCGAACTCGGTCCTTGGGATAAATCAAACCGAATATTAAATCTAATATTCGAACTATTTCCGTAAATCGGATCCGATAAGATGAAAATAGAAACGAGTTAAATTACCGATCAAGCACAAGTTCTCTGGACGAATCATGGAATCCTCAATGTTGGGTCAATCAAAGAAGCTTCCCCGAGCATGGCTAGGAAAACGCAGAAGAAAAGATGAAGAAGAGCATGAAGAACAACTCGTAGAAAATAAAAAGCTTCTAATTGAATCCAAAACTGTCTAAAACGTGAACGAATGAATGTTGGCGGCTGACCTAACTAAATAAACCCTAGCTGCTAAAACGAAATGGGCTCTACAAGTTTGGCCCAAAACAAATAAAATAAAACTGGACTTTGATTACAAAATTCGAGCAAAATAAAAATCCAGAAAAATGGGTCTATCTTTAGCTCCAACTTCGTCCATCTTCTTGTCTGAATCAATCTTCTGAGCCTTCATAAAAATTGTAGCTCTTTGAATCATCTAAAAAAGGAAAGAAGAATCAGGCTAATCGGATATCTAGATCAAAAGTTATGGTGAAAATACTAAATTATCAAATCTGGAATTTAATCATAAAAATGAATTCAATCAAATTAAAAGCTCAAAGCTCGATTAAGAAATAAAATCCATTATTTAATGACTAAACAATCCTAAATTTATTCACCAAGAGATACAAATAAGTGTAATAATATTCAATTATCACCATCTCCTTTTTTATGTCTGTCAACTCTCTATCCATATGGAAGTCTATATGAGCCTTCAAATTAATCATCTCGCAGACATAGCCTTGATCATCTTTGATGTTAATTTCCTATAGACTTCCGATGATTGCAACACAGGGGCCATGGCTTTCTGGATAGAAGACTCAACAATAGACTGAATGGCTGCCTGGGTAAAGGATGGTGCAGATGTGAAGCAGACGACTTGGAAACAAATGACTTAGAAGCAAATGGCTTAGATACAGGAGCCTGAGAAGATGTGAGAGGAGCTTTACCCTTCTTCTTCTTGGATGAAGCCTCAGTGAAAGAAATTCGTAGACGTATCATATGCTCTTTGCCAAAGTGGGGTGGATACTCTTCCTTGTCATCCGAGAGATACCATATATTGTTGGCTTCCAAAATCCAAGAGACCAACGAAGGAAAAGGGATAGTAGCACAAAGCTTAACCTGAGCCTCAGAGATAAAAGACATCATCTCCTCCATAATCCACTTGCCAAGATTGTGTGGCTCCTTGGCAATCAGTGAGGCAAAGCGCTCATAGTCTCTTAGTACGAAGTGTGTGAAACTCTGGCCTTTCTGAACTTGACTTCAACTGTACACGTACCAGAGAACTCTATATTCATCCTTCATCATAGCCGGGGTCACATTGACTTTCTTGTCCTCAATTGGTACATTCGGGAGAAGAATATGATGGCACTCAACAGAAGATAATTTTGGAGGATCCTCAGGAGCATCTACAATACCGAGAATCACATTGAGATCATGGGCTGTAAGCTTGATTTCTTGATCTCGAACCTTTGTGATTAACACGTCTTCATCATCTTCTTGGGCCTTTTGCTGAAGTTGCATGTTGGGGTAGAATACTCAGACGACTTTGAGAGAAAATGGCTTGCTAATACCGAGAATGGGCATAAACTGAAAAAGCCAGTCAGTTAAGTCTAAGTTGCACTCGTCCTTGAAATGTTCCAAATCAACGTAGACTATTGGACAAAAAGGTCGAGTCTTGAAGTAGCGTGCATACAGTAAATGATCATCAACGGCAATGTTGCCAACAATCATGCCCGGTAAAGGTTCAGGCAATGGACCATCTGAAGGGTGACTTGTTGACACTTGCTCCTTTTTGCTTTCGGAACCTTGTGATTTTAGTGAGAAAGAGACTTTCGGCTTTTTGCTTCCGGAGGCTTGTGATTTCTGGCTAATGGATGACTTAAGATTCTGTGAACGATCTTCTTTTTCTTTGGAGCGAAGTTCATTGAACGTCTTTTCAGAGTCGTTGAAACCCAATGGTGGTGGAGAAGGAGACCTTGTGTGTTTTCCTTTACCCGCAGGAAGAAAGCCAGTTGGGAATCTCGTTGTTGGCTTTAGAGACTCCTAAAGCTCCACATTCTTCTTTGGCTTCTCAACGGCCTTGGGTTTCGCAGTCTTCATCGGCAACTTGGAAGATTTGGGAATAGAAGGCTTTGAAGATTCTGAAGTTGAGATGTTGGGACGATAGGATCTTGATTTCTTTGGAGGAGATGGTTTAGATGGAGGATTATTGCCTAAGCCCGCCATTGACCAAGGTGAAAGTGGAGGAATTTGAAGTTCTTGGTGATGGGTCCGATGAGAATGATAAGAAATTTGGAGGGAAGTGAATCGATTTAAGGAAGTGAATCGGTTAAAAGGTTACTCTTGCTAGATTAAACAATAATAGTTGAAATTTGAGTAACGATTCGCAAACGGGTGCAACGGAAGAGACAATTTGAGAGAAAATTGTTAGTTCTCTGTGTGTTTTGATGATTACTAACAATTGTAAACAAGTATGGATGTTTTTGGATAAGTTAGTTATTTGTTAAAACTTATGGATTTCAACCAAAAACATTCTCATCGCCAAACTCGAGCCTAGATTTGGCAAACTCGAGTTTGCCACCGACGAGGACTAAACTTGCCAATTAAAATTTTTAACTCGAGGCTGGACCAAAAGTTTGAACTTGAGTGTTTTCAGAAGTTTTCTCATATTTTGAGTAAACTCGAGTTTACACTGAAAATCGAGTTTGCGAGAGGCCGAGAGCATTCTCGATTTAAAAACACTTTTAAACTCGAGCCTATTAGTTTCAAACCTCAAGTTTGCACCCCGAGAAAAATCTTCAAAGAGTTTACAAAACATGTAAACTCGAGTTTGTGGAGACAAACTCGAGTTTGCCTCTCCGCGGAAGAAATTTTTCAAATTGAGAGATTTTCACTAATCTTCATTGAGTAAAGTTTTTCCATTATTTTGAAAAATTCAAGATTTTACAAACATGTAAACTCGAGTTTGCAGATGCAAACTCGAGTTTGGGCTTGGCCGAGAGCATTAAGATTTTTCAACTAAAGCAAACTCGAGACTAATTTCATAAACCTCTAGTTTGTGTCAGGCCAAAAGTTTTCCAAAAGTTTTCTAAGTTGAGAAAACTCAAGTTTAAGATTCTAAACTCGAGTTTGCGCCTTAAAGAGAGCAAAATGATTTTAACTTAAGAAAACTCTAGAGTTTGGACTGAAAACCTCCGATTTGTGTTTTGAGAACTAAAACTGATTTTGACATGAATAGTGTCAAACTCGAGTTCACTTACTTATAGACTCGAGTTTGGATTTTACTCAAAAGTTCTTCAAAACTGATTTCACGATGGTTTGCTCAACAAAAGTCTAAACTTGAGTTTAGACATGCAAACTCGAGTTTGGTCCCGAACAAAATTTGCAAACTTCGGACTATCCATTGCAAACCTCCGGTTTGGTCCATACGAGGAAAAACCTCATATTGAAATGAAGAGCAAACTCGAGCCTAACATAGCAAACTCGAGTTTGGACCTTCAAAACAGAGATAAGCGCAGCTTTTTCCGAAATGTTCAAAGATTAATTTATACATTGGCTTGAATCGCGAATTGGTTGTATATGTTTTATATCATTCCTATCTATATTTCTAACCAGTCTTAACCAGTTTGCTTATGAGTTTACAGAAGTTTTGAATTTGATTGAAAATCAAATTAAGCATCTCATTGTGCAACTTGCAATATTTTAACTTATCCTCTAAAGACAAGCAAATGGAAGATAGGTCATCAAGATGGACAACCATTTCTCAATACGGACAACATAGCCTCCACTAACTAAAGTTGAACATCAGCATTCTACAAACAAGACAACATGGGACACAACTTTGAAGAGCCAAAGTTCAAATATTTGAATCGGATTTGTGCCCAACAAAGAATATTCAACCAAAGATCTTCAACACTAGATTCATGGAGAAACACCCATAATAGCTATATTTTCGAATGAGTTCATCTCACAATGGATCTATAACATTCATCTACTTCAAATCACTATAAATACATGAAGATTTGAAGTTGGACAGCAGAGAAGACATACACAGAAAACGCACACAAGAACATAAGTCTTTTACTGCTCTATTACTTTCATTTGTATCTGTGATACATTGTGCTTCAGTGCTTATCTTTATCTACTCTTAGAGAGAGTTCATTTCTGTAAATCTTTCTTTGTAAGAATCTCAAAGTTGTGGGACTTTGAGGTTGGGTTATCAGATTACAACTTGTAAGGGGGAGTGTATCCTAGTGAAAGGATAACTTTCGAGTACAGAGTGTGTAATTGATTTGAGTGATAGTAGAAAATCTCAGAGAGTCTGGGGACTGGACGTAGGTCAAGAATTTAGACCGAACCAGTATAAATCTTCTGTGTCAAGCTCTTCTTCTCTATCTCCATTTTATCTTGTTTAGCATCTGTGTGAGGGTGATTGAAAAAGAATTTTTGAAATCCCCAATTCACCCCCTTGGTGATTTCCTTCACTTTGAAAAATGGATTCTAGGGTCTCGACGGTGTTGCTACAGGGAAAACCTAAAAACTGGTGAAATGAAACGACATGACTCTTTTAAAAAAACACTAACTTCCGATGTTGCTCGAGCAGAGTTCTCTGCATGCTCGAGCAGGGGCCTTGCTCGAGCAGACTTCTTGTCTTGCTCGAGCATGGACGAACACATGCATTTTAATTTGAAATAAAATAACTAACACTAACCTCCAATCAAGTATGTTCTATGAATACTTGATCTATAGATAATAATTGAACCTTTAGAGCATTGATATTGAGTCTTCTGCTTTCAAGGATTCGTTTATCAACATCGTATGCTCGAGCATGACATGTGAGGTTGCTCAAGCATTGTTCCTCATTACTCATTCCCCTTATACACAGCCCATCGTTGCTTGGGCAGACTTCCAGTGCATGCTCGAGCAGAGTCCTTTAAGAACCTTGTTCATAACCCGCTGTTGCTCGGGCATGGAATCTGGTATGCTCGAGCAGAGTTCTTTAACTCAGCTTCTTCAACATATTTTTCACGTGGTTGCTCGAGTAAGGATTGTTGGTATGCTTGAGTAGTGATCTCTCTGTTAGTCTCTGTTTTATCTCTTATGAACAGAACATCCTGCATAAACACAATCTAGAAACTCTGATGCCAAGGTCAATAATTTCTTATTAAAACAAATTAATTAAAAGGGAAAATACTTATAATTTATTGGGATTAGCGATTCCAGTTCTTTACAAATGAACATGAATTGCTCTTTAGCCAGCGGTTTGGAGAAGATATCAGCCAATTGAAGATGTGGGGAATGAACATCACTTTGACATCTTTCTTTTGGACATGATCGCGAATAAAGTGATGTCTTACATCGATATGCTTGGTTCTAGTGTGTTGAATAGGATTCTTTACCAAGCTTATTATGCTATTGTTGTCACGAGAATTGAAATTTCCTTAAGATGAATCCCTAAGTCTTGGAGTTGTTGTTTGAGCCACAATACTTGAGCACAGCAACTTGAAGCAGCAACATACTCAGCTTCAGTGGAGGATACAGCCACAGTCGTCTTGCTGAACCTTGATACAAGAGATCCTCCGAGAAATTCACACCGTCCACTAGTGCTTTTCCTATTAGTCTTGTAACCGACATGATCCGAGTTTGAGTATGCAACCAAGTGCTCAGGTTGACCTTGAGGAAACCAGAGTCCCAATTCCTTTGTATCCGAGAGATATCGAAAAATTCTCTTAACATGCTCAGCATGTGATTCTTTAGGAGCGGATTGAAATCTCTTGCACATTCTCACACTGAATTGAATGTCTGGTCGACTTGCAGTTAAGTATAGTAGGGATCCGATCATTCCCCAATACTTGGTTATGTTCAAGTATTTGCCTTTTTCTTCATCCGTATCTAGAGAGGCAGTTGAACTCATTGGAGTATCGACTCCATTACATTGTTCCATCCCAAATTTCTTGACCTAATCTCGGAGATACTTCGTTTGTGAGATGAATATCCCATTCTTCCATTGTTTGATTTGCAAGTCGAGGAAGTAGTTCAACTCGCCCATCATGGACATCTCGAACTCCCCCTGCATTTTCTTGGAAAATTCCTCACAGAGAGAATCATTAGTAGTACCAAATATTATGTCATCTACATATATTTGCACAATCAAAAGTTCATTAAGCTTATTAGTTTTGATGAAAAGTGTTGTGTCTACTTTTCCTCTAACAAAGCCTTAATCTAAAAGAAATTCACTTAAATGCTTATACCAAGCTCTAGAAGCTTGTTTAAGACTATACAAAGCTTTCTTAAGGCGATAAACATGATTTGGATGATGATCATTTTCAAAGCCAGGAGGTTGTTCAACATACACTTCCTCATGAATAAATCCATTTAGAAAAGCACTTTTCACATCTATTTGATAGATCTTGAATCCTTTGATACAAGCAAAGGCTAAGAGTACATGTATAGCTTCCAATCTAGCCACTGGAGCATACATTTCCTCATAATCAATTCCTTCTTCTTGATTATAGCCTTTGGCGACCAGTCTAGCCTTGTTACGGACTATAATTGTAGATTCATCACTTTTGTTTTTGAATACCCAATTAGTGCCAATGACCGGATGGTCTTTAGGCCTAGGTACCAAGTCCCAAACTTGATTTATATCAAATTGATGTAACTCCTCTTGCATTTCTATGACCCAATCATTATCTGATAGGGCTTTGTCAATCTTAGAGGGCTCAATCTCATATATGAAGGTAGAAAATGTAACCTCATTTAAGGTACTTTTTCTGGTTCTTACCCCTTGATTTACATCTCTTATTACTTGATCTAAAGGATGATTCCTGATGAACTTCCAAGCTCTAAGCTGAGATTGATCAGGATTTTCAAGAGTATTTTGAGAATCACTGTCAAAAACATTTTCTGGGTTTTGAAGGGAGGCAGAAGTAGTGTTTGAAAAGAATTGGTTTTTGTAAGAAGCTTCCTCATTATCATCCAGAGGTTCATCAGATTTAGATTCACAGAACACAACATATATTGACTTTTCAACTATACGAGTACACTAGTTAAAGACTCTATATGCTTTACTCCTATTAGAATAGACAAGAAATATACCTTCATTGGATTTGGGATCAAACTTTCCCAAATTGTCCTTACCATTGTTATGAACGAAGCATTTACATCCAAAGATATGAAGGTGAGTCAAGTTTGGTTTCCTTCCTTTGTAAAGTTCATACGGAGTCTTGTTGAGCTTCTTTCGGAGCTAGGCTCGGTTGGAAATATAGCTAGCTGTGCTCATAGCATCTGCCCAGAAGACTTGTGAAGTCTGATTTTCATTCAGCATGGCACGGGCCATTTCAGTGAGCACACGATTTTTCCTTTCAACCACACCATTCTTTGTTGTGGTGTCCTTAGAGCCAATAAATTGTGATCGATGCTGTGAGCATCACAAGATTCTCCGAAAGCTTGATTTTTGAATTCACCTTCATGATCTATTCGGAAAGCTAAATGCAAATACCTTTCTCGTTTTGCACCTTTTTGGCAAACACAACAAACAGATCAAATGTTTCATCGTTTGAAGATAAAAATATAGTCCAAGTGAACCGAGAGAAATCATCGACAATGACTAGAGTATATAAATTGCCTCCGAGGCTTTTAACTCTTGCGAGTCCAACTAAGTCATATGAAGTAGGTGAAGAGGTCGGTTTGTCGAGATTTCAAGCTTATTTTTAAAAGACGATTTTGTTTGTTTACTCCTTTGACATGAATCATAAATCATGTCATTTTTAAAATGAAGTTTAGGTAGACCAATCACTAAATCTTTTCTCAACAACTTATCCAGTTGAAACATATTGACATGAGCCAATCGCTTATGCCACAGCCAACTCTCATCTAAATTGCTAACAAAACATTTTTCAAAATTAGCTTTAGGTAAATCTAAAGTATAACAATTTCCTTCACGAGGAGCTTTGAATAATACCTTGAGTTTACCTTTATCGATTGGGAGATAATTTTTGTTCGCAATGAGGCATTCTTCTGAATCAAAGATGATCTAGTTGTTCTTGTCAGCACTTTGGCTTACACTTAGAAGGTTGTGGCAAAGACTTCCACAAGATAGATGTCCTTAATCCGAGGTCCATCCTTCGCACCTATTTCACCAATGCCAGTGATTTTCCCATATTGATTTCCTCCAAAGGTGACTTTACCGCCATCTTTTGATCTCATTGCAACAAATTTGTCTGCATCTCCCATCATGTGTCTAGAGCATCCACTATCAATATATCACTTGTTGATTCTTGATGCTCTCAAACATACCTGCAAATCAGAAGGGATTAAGTTTTAGGTACCCATTTTTTCTTGGGTCCTTTGGGGTTAGTTCGGGCCTTAGGAACATAGGTTCCCTTAGGTACCCACTGATAATTGCCAACATGTTTATCTCTTCTATCCTTTTTATGAAAGCAAGATGAAGTACTGTGTCTCTTTTGGTTGCATTAATTACAGTGAGCTATGAACGGTTTTCTGAAAATATTTCAAATAGGATTTTCCACCGATTTTCTTCTTGCCTTTCTTTTTGTCAAAAATAGGATTTTATTCTATGCCTGATCGATCATTTGTAAATCTTTGAGCTTTCAAGATTACGTTGAGCATCTCACTACCTTTAGTGAATTTCTCAAGCGTTTTTGTGAGATATACCTTTCTTTTCTCCAAATCCAGGCATGCTTCACAGGCAAGGTTTTCACAAGAGAGGTTTTCAACTTGTTGTTTAAGAGTTATGTTTTCCTTTTTCAAGGCTATATATTCCTCAACAAATTTTTTCAAATTCATATTGTATCTCATTGTATTCATCAAACAATTCTTCATATATAGGTTGTGAATCATATACCTCATCATCTTTTTCGGGTTGCTCTTCTTCTGCTACCAAACAAACGTTGGCAGTTTCCTCTTCTTCCTCTCTTTCTTCTTCTGAGGAGCCATCTCCCCATATAGCATATACATATGCCTTCTTCTTGAAGTTACTGAATTTCTTCTTCTTGTCCTTTTCGTTGCCTTTTAGCTGAGGACATTCAGATTTGTAATGACCTGGCTTTTCGCACACATAACAGATAACTTGATCTTTATCTTTGAGTTCGCACCTGTTACTTGAGCTTCCTTTTTGAAACCTATTTCTGAAGCCTTGGTCCCTTTTGTAGAACTTCTTAAATCTTCGCACGAACATGCCCATCTCATCATCGTCCTCATCTTCTTTGTCTTTGTCTTCTTTCTCCTTCACAGCATTGAGAGCAATACCTTTGCTCTTACTAGTGTTGACTTCGTCTAGGTCCTTCTTGAATTTCAATTTTCTTTCATATTCAGATAGACTTCCGAATAGAGTAGCAACTGAAGTCATTGATTCTCCACGATCTTCTTCAATTGCTGTGACTTTGGCTTCCCGCCTTTTGTTAGGACATTAAGGATTTTCCGACTTGAGAATTTTGTTCATACATTTTACCCAGAGCTGCCAATTGGTTGATCAAATGAGTAAAGCAAAGTTGAAATTCTTCGATGGATTCATCGGTCTTCATACGAAGAAGATCATACTCAGTAGTCAACGTATTGACTCAATTCTCCTTAGTGCCGATTGTTCCTTCATAAGCAATCTCCAAGGCGTTCCACATTTCGCATGCAGTTGCTAGATTACAAATACAAAAGTATTCCTGTTGACTGAGAGCACTTTGGAGCATAAGAATGGCTTTATTGTTGGGTGTAACATTTCTCCAGTCATTCTCATCATAGTCTTCTTCCAGTTTTGGAACTTTAAGACCATCTTCGAGAACTGATGGAGCGTAGTCACCTCTTTCAAAGACTCGCCATAAACCAAACTCGGTTGCCATAACGAAGACCTTGGACTTGTTTTTCCATAACGAATAGTGTTGACCGTTAAATGCTGGTGGTCAATTGATTGAAGCACCATCTGGTAATATTCCGTCCATGATCTAACTTGGGATGTTAAGCCCAACTAAGAAACCTTAGCTTTGATACCAAATGAAGATAGAATATCACCTAGAGGGGGTCAATAGGTGATCTCAAAAACTTTTCCAGATTATACATGACCACAAGTAAAGTGAAAACGGATAAAGAAGAATATGCACAGAGTGATTTATACTGGTTCGGTCTAACACTTCGACCTACATCCAGTCCCCAAGCACACCTTGGGATTTCTATTAAAACTTCAAGAACAAGTACAATCACACACTCTATAACTCAGGATGATCCTTTCACTCGGACTCACTCCCCCTTACAAGTTGTAATAGTAAACCCACACTTAAGGTTCCTCAACCTTAAGATTTAAACTGAAAATGGAATAAGTGTTTAAATAACTCCTCACGAGTGGATAATAAATGAATATTGAAGAACAATGAATATTCAAAGATATTAATGAAACAGTTGAAACAACAAATTGCAATTAATTGAATGCACAGCCTTTTGATAGTCGGCGAATTCAATGCTTCGGCTATTTATAGATGTTGTAATTAATGACCGTTGATGAAGCTTGAAGAATAGCCGTTGAGAGTCTTGAATGTATACGTTAGACAGATGAAGCTTCTGTTAAGACTTTCGTCGTTTGAATATTCCAGGTGGATTTGCAGCAACGACATTCTCTTCATTCCTATTGTTTTGCTCGTTGTGAAATAGCATTCAATGCGCAGACAAAATATTAGAGAGAGCTTTACATTGATCAGAGTATTGGTTACGGAGATTATCACGGGTTTTGGCAACTGCATTTAATGCTTCTGACACATAATTTGCTTTATGTAAATTTGTGGTTAATCTATGATAAATGCATCTGAAACTCCTGAGCAAACTCATTAAACCTAATTAGAAGTAATAATGAGTTGTAGTATGAAGAAATGAATTCACATAGAATGATTTAAGATTTATGAAGTCCAGGATTTCAAAAACAGGGGTGACCTTGCTCGAGCATGATTAAGTTGTGTGCTCGGGCATAAGACATGAAAGAGTATTTTCGTGAGAACGAGTCACCCAAAGGCTCGAGCAAGAAGCCAAGTCTGCTCGGGCAAGTTACTTTTGAAAATCAATCACTATCATTGATACTTGGGCAACGATCAGAGGCATGCTCGGGCAAGCATCTCTGGAGACTTCAGAAAGATCATTTGTGTCGTCAGTGCTCGAGCAAGCTATAAGGGCATGCTCGGGCAGGAGTCAGATAGAGACGAGAAGATGATTGTTTAATGACTCTGCTCAAGCAAACACTTTATCTTTGCTAGAGCATGGTGCTCGAGCATGCTCTATTACCTTGCTCGAGCATGACTCCTTTACCTCGTTGTTTCTTTGTTTGGATCGATGGTGCTCGAGCATGCTGAAACTCCTGCTCGAGCAAGACTCCAATATGCTCACAATGCCATTACCCGATGATGCTCGGGCAACCTTATCTATTGTGCTCGAACATGGCTTTTTAACTCGAAGGATTTTGCCTTGAGCCCGATGTTGCTCGAGTATGACTAAATGCTCTGCTCGAGCAAGCTACCCTAAAATGCTTAAACAACCTATTAGATTAGGTATGCTCGGGCATGAGCTTAAACCTTGCTCGGGCAAACCCCAACTATAACACAAATTATTTAATTCAATAACTTAGGATTTGTGATCATCAAAATACCGAGAGCTAACATAAACAAGATTAAGTAACCAATATTAATATTAATTATAACTAAACAATGGAAACAAAGCTATCCACCCATAAGTTCATAGCTCCTCTAGGTTGCATAACAAACCAACTAAACAAAACAAAAGAACGCAACAAGTTTATAATCCAAAATCTCAAGAAAAATAGAAAAGTAAAGGGACAAAGCATTAATTTAAAGCCTCATCTCTAAGCTCTAGTCTGCTCCTCATCCAAGCGACTACTCGATCTCTTCTTCGCTTCATAGTCCCGTCATCCTCCCGTGTAGAAGAAGGAGAATGAAAATCGAACTACTTTCTTTTTCTTTTATTGTGAAGTTTGTATATGTTTATTAAAAGAATTAATTAAATTTTCAATAAAGTTGTTATGCCTACATTAACTAAATTAATTAAACTTATGCCCAAATATAATGAAAAATATTCAATAAATTCATTTGAAAGGAAATAATAAAATTATGGAAAAAGAAAAAGAAAAAAGAAAAATCTTAAATTTTTTATATCAATTGGCTTACTAAAAAAGATATCATATCAGTTATAACTAAAAATATAGATTTAATATTGTAAGAACCAAATTTGAACCCAAGAGGGGTGAATTGGGTGAATAATAAAAATTTAGGAACTTTGAAAATCCTTTCGTATCATAGTAAATGCAGTATGTATGATAGTAATGATACATAAACGTATAGTTATATATTCAAATGATTATGTTTGGAAATAAATAGATAAGGGAAGAGAATAAGCAAACTGAGATTTATCCTGGTTCGGTCAATCCTTGACCTATGTCCAGTCCTCAAGCTCTACTTGAGATTTTCAATCTACTATCATCTTGTTCAATCCGGGCGCAAGAGAAGCCTTTACAAACCCATAAGTTCACCCAGGCACTTGTGAAGTCAAATCTCTCACCGAGATACTCCCCCTTACACAGTGTAAGGTTACAATCTGTTTCCCACTCAAGATCACCCAATCTTGAGTAACTCTCAGATAAACAGATAGAATGTTTATAATGAATCTTCTCTCTCAAAAGTGCATAAGATAAGCACTGAAGTACATTACAAATAATTTCACTCTTTATGGTGAACTATGTAAGCATTGAAAACAGTGTGCATGAGAAAAACATTGGATTCAGAATTTGGGCATTTTGACAATGCAAGCTTTTCTCTTACTTCTTCTATCTTGAATGCTTCTTCTTTTATAGGTAGTTGCAATTTATGATCGTTGAGAAATTCTCCCAGTTAGGAATATGACCGTTTGAAATCCCTGGAAGTAGCTGTTAGGGCTTCTGCAGCACATTCAATGTTTCTGACACAAATCTGACGTTTTGAAGATTTGCATCTAATCCTTTGTTTAATCATCTGAAACATGTACAAAAATGATATAAATAATGTTAAGAAGTATTATAAGTCATTTGGGTAATCATCTAGATGTTCTTGATGAGAAACAAGATTTTCGACATGGTGATTTTCTGAAGCAAAGACGTAAACTTGAGTTTGCATAAGTGAACTCGAGTTTCCTTTTGTTTTCGGAAGCTAGATTTCTCTCTGACTGAGCCAAACTCGAGTTTGTCACTTAATGACTCGAGTTTGGTTCTCTCCAAAACCATCATTTGCTCTCTGTTTGAGCTAAACTCAAGTTTGATACTTACAAACTCGAGTTTGCAAGTTGTTTTGCCCTTGGTTGTTCTCTGACTTGATATAGCTCCAAATTTGGCAAACCACTTATCCCCATATAGCTCTTTGAGTCTTCTTTCCAATGCAAAAAGAATCAGCTCCAAACTCATTGTATTATGACTATTATGATCCGATGAATGAAGGCTGTTCTTAACCAGCGTTTTTGTAATGTCCTGAACTGACTGTCAACTGTCAAAGGTCATATCTCCTTGGTATGAACTCCGTTTTGGTTGGTTCAAATCTTGATTTAAATAAGTTTGAGTCCACTTTCATATGCCACTGATTTCAGCTCAATTGGATTTGTAGTTTGTGAGATACACTCAAAACATCAAAGGTTGGTCTGCTGGGTGGCGTCCAAGAAGCGCTAAGTTTAAAGTTTTTAGCCAGACTTTGCCAAACAAATTGCTAATTATATGTATCAAACACAATAATCATCTTGTCTTTATTTCTTTTCAAGCAACAAGGTTTCAAACACAAAAATTGATCTTTCAAGTTAGTTACCTATATTTTGACCCAAAAAAAGTTAGTTACCCTATACTTTATAAATCATAGACAATCTCAGAGTACAAGTATTCACTAAATTCAAAGAAAATGCAACATGCACATCATTGCAAATAGATATAGGAGCATCTAAAACTTCATAGCGTCCCACAAAATATACTTGACTCTCATAAGTAAAAGTCAAAACATCTCTAGAAGAATCATGCATAACAACAATTGGGACATCCACATCAATTTGGTCATCAAAACTGCAAACCTTAGGCTTCATAGCTGGAACCTCTTCTAGACACCCACTGTAACACCCCAATTTTCAAAAGCAGAATAAAATTTTTTCATCAGAGTAGAGCATCGGAGCAAGAGAGTGATTGATAAGTATTTAAAATAATAACCATAGTGTTTTTGTCTGATTATAGTTACAGTATATTTATCCGAGTATTTAATAATACATCAAAATATAACCCAAAATGAAAATCTCCAGCCGAGCCCTCACGCGTGCTGCTTACCCTTGTCATCAGCCTTCGGTCCTCCAGACCCTGAAGCTATGGTGAGAGCTGAGGTCCAATGCCTATTGGACCTCAAGTAACGGTTAACCTCATGCTTAAGTATGACAATATATGTATGACAGATATTCATGACATTACAGCAATATTCAATACATAAACACATATGGTCAATCCCTGTAACAACACATATCATAGTCTTCACTAACCCGTGCCACGATGGCCTATCGTGTCCTCAGCGCTAGGAAAACTTAACGGAATTATCAAGTCCATAATCCGTGATAAACTGAATGTATGTGTAGTGATCTAAGCCCCATAAACTTAGTCACAGTGCATGACCCAAGACCAAGTCTTGCTCATGACTTTATGAAATAATCTATCACATATATGCATACAATAAGCATCAGAGTTAGTGTTACAATACGCGTCCGTACCTTAGTCGGTGTGAATAGCGGTACGTCTATTTGTCGTTACATCTCTTGGATAGCCTATAAATGCACAACCACATTATTTCTTTATAAATCACAGTCTAAGAGGTACTTTAGCCACCACTAACCCTTTTTATCTTCGATGGATTTGTTATTCTAATAATATCCCTTTATTTCTGAAAAAAAACGCTGCTTCAGCATTTCTGGGCAGATTTTTCCTTAACTTTGAAAAATCATAACTAATTCCAAAAAATTGAAACGAGGATCTGTAAAATTCCCCAGAATCTTTAGGATGTCTATTTTTGATTAAAAATACTTTTTTTTACCCAGAATTAGTGGATAATTACCAGTTTAATGATCTTCAACCTCTGCCCAGAATTTTTCCAGAAAACGTAGCCTTATTTCCAGAATTTTTATCTCTTTGCAAAAAAACTCAAAATGACACAAATTATACATATTTAGAAAGGTCCGGATGTCTAATTTACTCATGAAAAATTTCAGAATTAATTAACTTCATCTTCAACATAAAATTATGGCATTTTTATTACTGATTCCAGAAATCGCCCAGCTAAAAAATTTTGCCGAACTTCGCTACTTTGTTCTTCAACCTTTAGGAATTTTGCTATACCATATTTTTCATCTAATTTTCGAATTACTAACACTTTTAAATATAAAAACATGATAACAAAACAATTTTAGAAATTTAAAGATCAAAGCATAATTTATCTATGAATTTAAGAACTAAAACTTCAAGAACTTACTTGCTATTGCTTCAACTCCTTCAAGAAGCTCCCAACTCTCTTCCACTCCTCTCTATATTCAGATTGCTACTTGATTTTTGGTGTGAAGCAGTGTTGTTAAAATGTAGTGTCTACGTTGAAACGGTAAGGGTGAGCAAAAACGTAAAATCGGAAAAACGTAAACGAAACGTAAGAGTTTACTACGTACTAAAAAAAAAACTCCAACATATATAAAACAAAAACACACCAATATATTAAAGTCATCATAAATTTAAGTCCAAACACTCAATGAAATAATTAAGTTCATAATTAAATGTGATTTTTCATAACTAAATTAGGATTCTTAATGCATTTTCTTGGAAAGTGTAGTTATGCCCCAAAAATATTTCAAACTTATCAGTTTAGTCCCTCCTCAGAAGTTTAAATTCTTGCATTTTAGTCCCTTGGTCAAAATGAATGTTTTGACCAAGGATTAATTAGGTCATCATCTATTCATCTTCATCTTCATTCGACTTCCAGCGGACCTGACTCTTGAGACAGTTTCGAAGAGACGAAGATAACAGAGCCGTAAGGTGAGAGGTGAGAGTGGGACGAGTTTCGACCTTCGATCCTTCCTTCCTCCACATTCCTCTTGTAACATCCCATTCTTAAAAGCAGTATATATTTTTTTTTCATCAGAGTAGAGCATCGGAGCGATTGAGTAACTAATATTTATATTCAAAATGCCGTAAGTCTGGCTGATTACAGTAGTGGTACATTATACCGAGTGTTTTCAAAATAAATAACAAAAGAAGGTCTTCAGCTGAGTCCCTATGCGTGCCGCTTGCCTTTCTCCTCGATCCTCGGTCCTCTTGACCCTGACGCTATGTTAAGAGCTGAGGTTCAATGCCCATTGAACCTCAGGTAATGGTTAACCTCATACTTATGTAACAGTTATGTATGACAGATATTCATGACATTAAAACAATAATCACATATGAAATATAATAACAGAACACAGCCACTGCATATGAATGTTATTACGGTCTGCACTATTCACCAAGTGCCACGACGGCCCATCGTGTCCTCGCGCTAGGAAAACTCAACGGCATTATCAAGACTATAACCCGTGTAAAGTGAATATATGACAATAGGTGATCTAAGCCCCATAACTTAGTCACGGTGCTTGGCCCAAGACCTAGTCTTGTCCATCACTTCATGAAAACATCTATCACATATAGCATACAATAAGCATCAGAGTTAGTGTTACAGTACGCGAACGTACCTTTCACCGTGTAATGGCCAACATGCCTGACCTTTGAACCGACTCCGGACTTCCCGGATATCCTATACATTATCGTCGGATTATTATATGATATTTGATAAATATCATATTGCTTAGAATAATATCCTAAGGGTTTAATTTACCTTTCTACCCTTGGTGGATTTATTATTACCATTTTGCCCTTACATTTTATTAAAAACGCTATGCTGAGTTTCTGGGCAGAATTTTCGGTTAACTTCGCAAAATCATAATTAAATCTACAAAAATCGAAACGAGGATCCGTAAAATTCTCCAGACTCCTTAGGATGTCTATTTTCAAGGAAAAATACTTGTATATACCCAGAATTTATGAAAAATTCCCAGTTTTCATTTTTCTCAACGTTGCCCAGAATTTCGTCCAGAAAAATGGCCTAACTTCAACTGGTTGTATCTCTTTGTACAGGAATCAAAACGCTACATATTATATATATTCAGAAAGCCCTACATATCTAATTTATTTCTGGAAAGTTTCGTGATTTATGGGCTTCATTTCCAACATAAAATATTAGCATTTCTTTCGCTGTTTGCCCAGAAATTTGACGGAAAATTTTGCCAAAACTTCGCTACTTTGATCTTTAACTTCCAAGAATTTTGCTCCACAATATTTTCCACCATATTTTCGAAATAAAGACATTTTTAATCATAACAACATGAAATCAAAACTTCTTGGAAGATTTAAAGATCAAACTAACCTTTATACAAAGAACTACTAAGAACAACTAAGAACTATAAAACTAAAGACTAGAAACTAAAAACAAGCTTACCTCTTGAAGACTCTTGCTACTCCCTCCTCCTTCTTGCTTCACTCCATTCTTGCCTAGAATGGTTTTTGGTGTGAAGAGAATGAAGAGGGAAGCCCTCTATTTATAGGGAAATGGTATGGCATTTTGGTAGTTTTTCCAAACTTAATTCATCTTGAATATGAACCCTTGGATCTAAACTTAGTAAAGAAGTTTTAATCTTAACCATTGGACCCATACTTAATGAAGAAGTTTCTTCCAACTGAGTCTTCGGTTTTACTTTAACGAAATTCATTTTTGGTTGCCTGATCAATCACTAATACTTTTAAATTCTGAGTATGCTTTTTGATTAGCAGTTGAATATCAAGATTTATGGTCTAATTAGATTCCCCTGGTTGTACTAAGCCTATTCTTCAACGTTTGCAAAAATAGCCTTTACTAGGCTTACTTTCGAGGTTAAATTATGTGGATTCAAGATAAGTTCTTATATTTTCTCCAAGGTTCCTACTTCTTCACAACTATTTAAATTTGTATAAATTCTCACTTTATTTGTTGTTTTGAGTTTTTACTTGTGTACATCGATATTTACTAGATTTCAAACCATTATCCAATTTACTCTAGGATTTCAAACTTTATCAAATTTGCTTTAATTTTCTTTTTCTCTCTCTCTTTCTCTCTCTTGAATACTAGACACACACACACTCACAACTCTTTGCTCTTATTGGTGGATTAAATTTCACATGGATTATGCTTTATGAACTTCTACTGATAAAGTCCCCCGTTCGGTGTTCTAATCGCGTAATCTTAGAAAATCTCAAAAATCCGGAACACAGCCTTGAAGTTCTATTCTTCCTCTTTGGAAATATCTGAGTTAACTAAATTTTTGATCCCATTAAGGGTATTCCGTTGTCCGTTGAACATTTTCGACAGACGCCGTCGATTCTGAGAAATTACTTCGGGTAATGCTAATTTCGGGACAAAAATCCACGATTCATAATATGTCCAGTTGTTTTCTACTTAGTTCAAGGATTTCAAGTTATGATTTATTTTCCATTGGTTCTCACTTTTCTTATTTGCCCTTTGTTTACAAAATATCTTTTCATCTGATCCCCTATTCGCCCACGGGATACGGAAATGACTTCCGCTAACACCGAACTTCTGGACAAAAATTCACTTGTTTGTAATATGTCCTGACCTAAGAAACTTAGTTCATGGTTTTCTAGATAGGATTTAATTTCTATCGGTTCTCATTTATCCAACCTGGTTCTTCCACAAATATCTTAATTATATTATTATTTAATTAACAAAATAT
The DNA here is from genome assembly GCA_019022655.1 of Acacia acuminata. Lineage (NCBI taxonomy): Eukaryota > Viridiplantae > Streptophyta > Magnoliopsida > Fabales > Fabaceae > Acacia > Acacia acuminata. The sequence continues at coordinate 1,555,595 of JAFJYI010000164.1, read as the reverse complement.
CATGATATTATTTTTGAAAAACCCACAACCCTTTTCACACTCAAATTTTGGTTTTCTCTTCCCTTTATTATTATTATTATTTCTTTAATTTATCTAAATTACCTAGAAGCTTAATTAGAGCCTTAATCCCATTATTAGCAATCTTTTAGGATTGAGGGTTTTCATGTTCTTAATCTCACCAATTTTTCTTAATCTTTTCTAATTGATTAGCAAGCACACTTTATGCTAATATTAGCCATAAACACTTAATTAAAGGATTTTCCATAATCTACCTTAAATATTCTCTTGTTTAGGCTTAAACAATTAGCCATTAATTACTTAACTAATCACTTTCTAATTGTTGATAATTTTCTTAATTAGGATTAATCATTATCTCACAACTATTTTACTGATATTGGTATTTTATGCTCCATGTAAAATATTAAAAATCATAGGGCAATTTATGCTCCCCAAAATTATATTTAATTTTGCCTCATTATTTTTCAAGGGAAATAATCCCAAAAATTCCTAAAATTAGAGACAACATACTTTCTAATTTTCAATAAATATTTTATTGCCTCTTGGGATTTATCATAATATTTTCGGGCATTTCATGGCCCATAATTGCATTTAGGGATTTTGACACTTTAATCCCTTTAATTTCATTAGAAATTTCCCTAGACAATAGAATAAGTATCCTACAAGGTTTTAAAACCACATATTCACCTATTTCCAAATAGGTATTATTTGCTAAAATATAGTATTCCAGATAGATAATTATCCGGGTATTACACCTCTAAGTCATCGCCGACCTCCACCCTCACCACCATCGCCGCCGGAGACCTGAAATAGAGGGGGCAAGAACTGCAAAATTTCAGAACGGCTAACACACCGTTTCAACCGTTTACGCCGTTCCAGAACGTCATCTCCACCGTTTCACCTCTGATTGCTTCTCAACCAACGACCCAACACGTTTTTCACCGAAAAAACGTAAAAACGCCCGTTCCAACGTTTTGGAACGACATTTTTACAACAATGGTGTGAAGAAATGAAGAACCTAAGGTGCCTATTTATAGCAAAACATTATGGCAACTTTGGTAAATTTTTCAAACCTACCTCTTCTTGCATTTCAACCATTGGATCTAGGTTAATTATGAAGCATGAATCTCCACCCTTCTCCTCTCACAAACCATGTTCACCTTTCTCTCTCCCCTACCCTCTTCCATTCCTTGACTTTTTATCCACCATGTGTTCAATGAAGTTAATATTTAGATTTTTAGCAATTCTCGCTTCCTCCCGAAGATGTGTAACAGTGGCCTACTTCCCTCCTTTCCTTTATCACTTCCTTATCCTCCAAAAATTCTATCCTCTTCCATGCATTAATTGCCATGTGCTTTAGTTAACAAAATATCTAGATCTTTATAAAATTTAGTTAGCCTCCAATTGTCCTTTGAAACTAGATGCCAATTGATGGGTAGTTACCAACTAAATAAGAAAGTATTTAGGTGTTAACCATAAAATTTATCCAAGTCCCTCATTATTTTCGAATATTATGCCTTTTATTAGATGTTTCTAATTGCTCCTTATCATCTTGAAAATAAATGTACAAGTTGGGTAAAATCATGGTGATATTTTATCCAAGCTTGTTATGTATGTTTGTTTAGATTAAATCTTCACCCTTAATTGCGTTTGCTACTAATTAATTGATTTATGAACTAATTATGAGAATTAGTGTTTAATTAGGCAAATACTATTTCACCTTTATTGGCTTAATTACTTTGAGATTTTATCTTTGGAATACTTGACATCATTGTTCCAACAAGGCTAGCTTAAATCTACTATCACAATTTTGACTTTAATTACCCATGTGTTTGCTTCACATAATATCTAGATTTTGTTTTTGTAGCTTTTCTTCTTCAACAATCCAAATGAAAACCGTCCCCCCCCCCCCCTTTAATTTACTCTTGAATTATGTTGCTTTATGCCTAGTAGATATTGTGTAAAGAATTCCTATTTAATTCACATGGATTAGGACTTAATTAGGTAATAAATTGTAGCCATTAGATTCCACTTTATTGGATTAACTCTTGGCCCTTTGTTTATGTAGAAAAATCCTACTTATCATTGTAAATTTTTCTCTTATATCATATGTGCTTTTATCTTATATTATTTGTCTAATTTTTTCCTTTCATTTATTTGAAATTAAGCCCCCATAATTATCTCTAGGGGATTATAGTTTAATCCTAATTAAACTCCTTAGTGTAGTGTTCTAGATGTTATTAGGTGTAATTGTCAAAGTATGATAGGTTCTTAGATTAATTATGATCATCAATAATTCACTTTATGCCAATATTGAACCTTTGTTCATTAATTAGTCAAAATATCCCTAGTTGATGGTTTTTAATATGCCTTTCAATTAATTAAGAAAATTAATACAATTATTTTAATTAATGTAAATTTAATTGTCCATTAATTGTTGTTAATTTCCTTTAGTTTGTTTGAGTATTTTCATTACATTTTATGGCTTTTATGATTAAATATGAACTATGTACTAATATGATAATTTTAGGGCATTTTATGATCCCTAAATGAAGATTATAAATTTTGGGTCTTTGGTTTATTCAATTTTAAGAGAAAATTCCCTAAATTAAAATAAATAAGCTACAAAATTTTGAGACCACATATTCACCTATTTTCAATAGGTATTTACTATCAAAATATAATGGTCAAGCTTAGTAGAAATTTTAGGGCATTACACCCACTATTCTCATCTAAATCAATTTCAAGCTCACGATCACCTTCTGCATTATCCATAGTCTCATGCAATTCCACATCTTCAACTTTCTTACAATAATCATTATCAACACTAGAAGTGGTCATCGTGCTTAAGGAATTATCTTGCCTCATAGTCTCAAGAGTTGAAACAATTTGACTCACATACACTTAAATATTTTGAACACTTGACTCAACTCTAGTGCCAAATTCTCGTTGTTGATGACTAAGTTCTTGTTGTTGATTCCACATACTCCTTAAATAATCTTCCTAAATTAGACTCTTCCTTATACTCAAGGGTGTTTTCTTCAATATAAGGATAAGAGTATAAAGGAGGGGTAATTTTATTAGAACAACAATTGACATGTGGATCCTAGAATTATTGTTGCTCAAACTTCAACTAGGACAATATGAATGATCAAAACAAGTTCGGTTCACTTATACTATATGGACAACGCTAATATAAATGACTACCTCCACAATAAATACACGACATGCAAATATATTGAGAAATATCAACATATGGAATATAACCATCATTGATTCTCCTGTTATATGCCTATATTCGTTCAAAATATTTATAAAAGCAATCAATGTATCTTGTGTTGAAGACATGGATCTCTTAATATTAAAACCAGTTGATTGCCAAATGAAAGCAATTTTTTTTAAAAGAAAAGAAAACAATAAAATTAAACAAGATATTTACAAATACAAACTTAAACTAGTAATGCTCAATCAAATCCAACCAAATAGTGTTGGCACACAATGCCCCAGCAATAGTGCCAAAAAATTGATAGGGAAAATATATTATAGCCTAATAAAGTATTGTTCTCATGAGGACTTGATACCAACAAAACAGTTGAGTAATGATTTTACACTTTTGTTTAAATTGAGAGACTGAAATTTAATTTAAATAAGTGAAATGGAATTAAAATCAAAATAAAACAAACTAAGCGCCACGCTATTATCAAGCGAGCAACCCAGAGTCACTAATCCCTTATTAACTTCATCAACCTTAATATCACAAATTTAATTAACTTAATGTCAATTATGTTAATCTCAAGACAAATAGCTATAAGTGCCTGTCGGTCCACTCACAATCCTCTTTTAAGTATAAATTGTTATGTCCAACATATTTACTCAAGAGGCAATATAACTCGACGCATTCTTTAATAATTATAGGAGGCCATTAGATATATATCATAATCACAAATCAAATCAAAATCTAATATCATATTACTTAATCTCAGAGCCTAATTAAAATTTCCTTCATCAAAGTAAATCATAATGTTCAAGTTCATATTCAACGATCGCCAGTCACAAAATAGATAGAGCTAAACAAGATTAAGTAACCAAAATTAATATTAATTATAACTAAACAATGAAAACAAAATCTATCCACCCATAAGTTCATAGCTCCTCTAGGTTGCATAACAAACCAACTAAACATAACAAAAGAAAAAAACAACAAGTTCATAATCCAAAATCTCAAGAAAAAGAGAAAAGAAAAGGGACAAAGCATTAATTTAAAGCCTCATCTTTAAGCTCTAGTTGCTCCTCTTGTCCAGCGGCTACTCGATATCTTCTCCTCTCGCAAAGTCCTCTCATCCTCCCATGCGAAGAAGGAGAATGAAAATTGAACTACTTTCTTTTTCTTTTATTATGAAGTTTGTATATGTTTATTAAAAGAATTAATTAAATTTTCAATAAAGTTTTTATACCTACATTAACTAAATTAATTAAACTTATACCCCAATATAATGAAAAATATTCAATAAATGTATTTGAAAGGAAATAATAAAATTATGGAAAATGAAAAGGAAAAAAAGAAAACTCTTAAATTATTTATATCAATTGGCTTTTAAAAAAAATATCATATCAGTTATAACTAAAAATATAGATTTAATATCATGAAGGCTAAATTCGTAAATAAAGTTTATTTTGATAAAAAAAAAAATGGGTTAAGGTGCGATTTGGCCATTAAACTATTGGCTCAAAAGCGTCCAAAGACAATTAACTATTGATTGGACCTTAAATACCAACAAACTATTTAAAATGTAAAATCAGCACAAATTCCGGTTAGCATCTTAACGTCCGTTACTCTCTCACTTGGTCTCCTTGCATTTTTCCCCTTTCTCTCTCTCTCTCTTTCACTTGCTCTTACTTGTTAGTTCTCAATGTGTTTTGATGATTAACAACAATTGTAAACATGTGTTGAAGCTTCTGCAAAATCTGTAAAACCATTTATCGATTGCTTACTCGAGTAAAGGAAAGCTTACTCGAGTAAAGGACTGTTAAAGGATTGCCCAAGTGAGTTTTACACGCACTTACTCGAGTAAGGAGATGACATACTCGAGTAAAAGTCATCCGAAAAGCAAATGCGCTTTTCAAAAGGTACTTACTCGAGTAAAGGTTTACTTACTCGAGTAAAGGCCATCCGAGAGAGCAATCAATCTTTACAAGATAAATCAATACGGAGTATAGAAATCTATACTCGAGTATTGGACTTACCAAGAGCAAATGAACTTTTGAACTTGAGTGTATACTCGAGTAAGGAATTGGCTTACTCGAGTAAAGGGTCTTACGAAAGTTCCCAAGTTTTCTAAACTCGTGCATACTCGAGTAAGAGTTTTCATACTCGAGTAAAGAACTCTTAAAATGATTTCCAACTTAATTCATGTTCGTGCTTACTCCAAGATGAATTTGTTTACTCGAGTAAAGAGGCATTTTACACTTTGAGTTTTCAAGCAAATAGTTGCTTACTCGAGTAAACCATTAACTTACTCGAGTAAAGACTTTGGTCTCAAAAGTTCAAGTCTCGATGGTTTGCTTCGGAAGTCGCTTACTCGAGTATCCTTTTGATACTGCAAGTAAAGACTCTTTCACACGTGACTTACTCGAGTAACGAAGAACTTACTCGAGTAAACAACGCTGAAACCAATTTTTGAATTATACGAATTTGCATATCACTCTTGTTTGTTCTAATAGCTTTCATGAATCATTCACTTATGTTCCCGCATAAGTTTAACAAGTTTATTGAGTGAATTTCAGTTAGCACGAGATGAAGATTATTGAAGGTCAAAGCCATAAAGCAAAAGTGTGCGGTCATTTAATGCACTTCTCGCAAATCAACCTTCTTTTGGTTAACCCACCCGAGCACGCATTCTCAACGGTCAAGAATGCTTTCTTCATCAAGTAAACTCTTCTCTCCAACGGCAAATCCTCGAGTTCCACCTCGATCATATTAACACCTGGATTATGTGGAGTTTAGAGAGAAGATGACCGGACTTAATGCTAATCACCTACAACGGTTGGATTCATCATTCAACGGTCATTTAATGTTCTCTACCTATAAATAGAGTGCATTAACTTCTTCTCAAGCCGACACAACTACGAGAGCGAAAATTCATTGATTGTTATTTATTGTGTTCAAACTTTCATCTATATTGTATCAATCGATACTTGCACTTCAGTGTTCATTTTATCTCGCTTCGAGAGAGAGTTCTATCTGTAAATCATTTATTGATTGAGATAACCATAAGTCGGGGGACTTAGTGGTTGGGTGTATTGATTACAACTTGTAAGGGGAGTGAGTTCTAGAGAGAGAACTACTCTTGAGTACGAGTTTGTAATCAGTTTGTGAGTATAGTGGATTGAAAATCCCAAGTGTGACTTGGGACTGGATGTAGGTCAAAGATAAGACCGAACCAGGATAATTTCTCTTGTGCAAGCTTTCCTTCCCTTCCTCCTTTGTTTATCTCTGGTTTCATTATCTCAAAACAGAGCATAATCTGAAAAGTTTTTAAAATACCCAATTCACCCCCCCCTCTTGGGTATATAGCTCCATTTACATTTGGTATCAGAGCAAGGTCTTCTCTTAAGAGCTTAACAACTCGAGAAGGATCATTATGGAAGGTATCTTACCTGATGGAGCTTCTATCAACAGGCCACCCAGCTTCAATGGAGAGCATTACTCCTTCGGAAAGCAAAGTTCAAAGTCTTTGTGAATGCTACAGAGTATGGGGCTTGTGGAGAGTATTTGAAAGAGGAAATTATGAGCCATCAACCGTTGAAGATGGAGTTAGAGTTCCTAAGCTTGAAGAAGAATATGATGAGAATGACGAAAGAAGTGTCACACTCAACAAAGAAGGCTGTCCCGCTTCTTCAAAGTGCTCTTAGTCAACAAGAGTACTTTCGTATTTGCAATCTACCTTCCGCAAAACATATGTGGGATGCTCGGAGATAGCTCATGAAGGAACAGCTGGAGTAAAACAAAATAGAGTCAATACTCTTATGACCGAATATGACCTTCTACGAATGAAGCATGGCGAATCCATTGGTGATTTCAGAGATTCACCCATCTCATCAATCAACTTGTCTGCCTTGGGAAAAGAATATGACCAACCAGTCAAGTAAGGAAGATCTTGAATATCCTTAACAAGGAATGGGAAGCAAAGGTCACGGCTATTGAAGAGGCTCGAGGAGAGTCAATGACGTCGTGCTGCTCTATTCGGAAGTCTCTCCGAGTATGAGGCTAAACTCAAGTTCAAGAAGGGACTTGATGAAGTTCATGGCAAGAACAAAGGAATTTCCTCAAGGCTGCAAGAGAAGTTAGAGATTCAGATGAGGAAAATGAGAATGAAGACGAAGATGAAGAAATTGGCATGATGGTCCGAAGATTCAAGAAGTTCTACAAGAAGGACCAAGGCTTTAAGAAGTTTCACAAGGGTAGCTCCAAGTTATGAGGCAAAGAAGCCAATCATCTGCTACGAATGTCAAAAGCCTGGCCACATCAAGTCCGAATGTCCTCACCGAACAACAAAGATAAAGAAAAGAAGAAGTTCAAGAAATACAAGAAGAAAGCTTATGTCTCAAGCATCTCGGGGTGATAGCTCATCGATGAAGATGATGAGGATGAGGAAGAGAAAGCCAATATATGCCTAGTTCTTTGAAGAAGAAGAGCAACGTGCTAAACTTGAAGAGGTATATGATTGCAAACCTCCTTATGATGATCTGTTTGATGAATATATGATCGTGCAATTTGAATTTGAAAAACTTGTCAAAAGTATTTCAAACCGAAAAATAGAAATCTTACTCTTGAATCTCAAGTTGAAAAGTTGTCTTCTTCGAAAATACTATTTGTGAAGATTGTCCTGATCTAAAGAAAAAGAATTCATATCTTACCAAGGCACTTGAGAAATTCACTAGAGGAAGTGAAATGCTCAATGTCATTTTGAAACAACAACGTTTTATAAATGATAGATCGTGCATTGGTTACGTACCAGATTTTGATAGAAAGAAAGGCAAGAAGAAGAGTGGTCGAAAAAACATACATGAACTATTTTACAAAATCAGTTCACTCTTCAAATCCCTTTGCACATTGCAATTACTGTAATAAGAAGGGTCATTCTACTTCATCTTGCTTTCATAGAAAGGAAAGAAAAATTAAGCCGTAGGAAATTATCAATGGGTACCGAAAGGAACTTATGTTCCTAAGGTCAAAACTAACTCCAAAGGACCCAAGAAAAGATGGGTACCTAAGGCTTGATCCCTTGAAAATTGCAGGTTTGTCTTAGAGCATCAAGACCCAACAAGTGGTACATTGATAGTGGGTGCTCAAGACACATGACTGGAGATGAATCAAAATTTCTCTCAATCAAATCAAAGGATGGTGGTAGAGTCACATTTGGAGGTGACCAATCGGGAAAAATTGCTGGAATTGGTGAGATAGGAAACAATGAAGGTCCTCTCATCAAAGATGTCTACCTAGTAGAAGGATTGTGTCACAACCTCCTAAGTGTGAGCCAAAGCACCGACAAGGGTAACTTAGTTATCTTTGACTCTAATGAATGTTTGATTGTTAGAAAGGATTTAATCTCCATTGATGATTTAAAAACTAAAGCCTTATTTAGAGCACCTAGAGATGGAAATTGTTATACCCTTAATCTCTCTAGCAATGCTTCAGTTTCTGAAAATTGTTTTGTTAGTAACTTGAATGAGAGTTGGCTATGGCATAAACGATTAGCTCATGTTAATATGTTTCAACTTGACAAGTTGCTGAAAAAGGATTTGGTCATTGGTATTCCTAGATTGAATTTCAAAAATGATATGGTATGTGATGCTTGTCAAAAAGGAAAACAAACCAAATCTTCTTTTAAAGCAAAAAATGAGATTTCAACTAGTAGACCTCTTCAATTACTTCATATGGATCTAGTTGGACCAACTAGAGTAAAAAGTCTTGGTGGAAATCTCTACACTTTGGTCATAGTTGATGATTACTCTAGATTTGCTTGGACAATATTTTTATCATCTAAAGATGAAACATTTGATCAGTTTGTTACCTTTGCCAAAAAGGTCCAGAACGAGAAAGGCTTTGCAATTTCAGGTATAAGAACTGATCATGGTGGCGAATTTGAAAACAACGCCTTCGCTGAGTTCCGTGACAATGTGGGGATTGATCATAACTTCTCGCTCCAAGGACTCCTCAACAAAACGGTGTTGTTGAGAGGAAGAATAGAGTCCTCACTGAGATGGCAAGGGCAATGTTAAATGAGAACAACACTTCTCAAGTGTTTTGGGCTGACGCAATGAGTACGGCTTGCTACATCTCCAACCGAGCCTATTTGAGAAAGAAGCTGAACAAGACCCCATATGAACTCTACAAGGGAAGGAAGCCAAATCTCAGCCACCTACGGTCTTCGGATGCAAGTGCTATGTGCACAATAATGGTAAAGAGAATCTTGGTAAATTCGATTCCAAAGCGATATTGGTATCTTCATTGGTTATTCAAATAGGAGTAGAGCCTATAGAGTCTTTAATACTCGCACTCGTATTGTTGAAGAGTCAATACATGTTGTTTTCTGTGAATCCAAATCTGATAAAGCCTTGGACAATGAAGAAGAAAATATTTTCAAAAATCAATTCTTTTCGAAAACTACTCCTGCTTCTATTGAAAATCCTGAAAATGTTTTTGAGGCTGATCCCCAAAACAACATTGAAAATCCTGATCAGACTCAACCTAGAGCTTGGAAATTTATTAGAAATCATCCTTTAGACCAAGTTATAGGTGATATTAATCAAGGAGTAAGAACCAGAAATAGTACTTTGAATGAAGTAACCTTTTCTGCATTTATATCTCATATAGAACCCTCTAAGATTGATGAAGCCCTTTCGGATAATGATTGGGTGCTAGCAATGCAAGAGGAGTTACATCAATTTGATAGAAATCAAGTTTGGGATTTGGTACCTAGGCCCAAAGATCATCCGGTCATTGGCACCAAATGGGTATTCAAGAACAAACGTGATGAGTCTGCAATCATTGTCCGCAACAAGGCAAGATTGGTTGCCAAAGGCTATAATCAAGAAGAAGGAATTGATTATGAAGAAACTTATGCTCCAAAGGGCAAGATTGGAAGCTATAAGAGTACTTCTGGCCTTTGCATGTGTGAAAGGTTTTAAACTATATCAAATGGATGTGAAAAGTGCTTTTCTGAATGGCTTTATACAAGAGGAAGTTTATGTAGAACAACCTCCCGGTTTTGAAAATGAACATTGTCCAGATCATGTGTATCGTCTCAAGAAGGCCCTATATGGCACGAAACAAGCTCCTAGAGCTTGGTATGAGCGATTAAGCAAATTCCTTCTTGATCAAGGTTTTGTTAGAGGAAAAGCAGATACAACTCTCTTCATAAAGAGTAATAAACTTAATGAAATTTTAATGGTTCAAATATATGTGGATGATATTATATTTGGTGCTTCTAATGATGCCTTGTGTGAAGAATTTTCAAAGACTATGCAGGGAGAGTTTGAGATGTCCATGATGGGAGAGCTCAACTATTTTCTTGGATTGCAAATCAAGCAAAGAAAAGATGGGATATTTGTCTCCCAAACCAAATATCTGAATGATTTGCTGAAGAAATTTGGAATGGACTAATGCAATGGTGCTGACACTCCCATGAGCTCAACTGCTTCATTGGATGCTGATGAGAAGGGCAAAGATTTCAACATCACAAAGTATAGAGGAATGATTGGATCACTACTCTATCTCACAAAGAAGCCGACCGGACATCCAATTCGGTGTTGGGATGTGTGCAAGGTTCCAATCTGCTCCAAAAGAGTCCCATGCTGAACATGTGAAGAGGATATTCGATATATCTCTCGTATTACACGAAGACTCTTGGACTATGGTTTCCCAAAGGTCAACCGGAACACTTGGTGGCATACTCGGTTCGGATCATGCCGGCTACAAGACAGATAGAAAGAGCACAAGTGGCCAATGCGAATTCTTTGGCAACTCACTTGTCTCTTGGTTCAAAGAAACAAACATCTCGTGGCCGTGTCCTCTACCGAAGCCGAATATGTGGCTGCCTCAAGTTGTTGTGCTCAAGTGCTATGGTTGAAGCAACAACTTGCTGACTTGGGAGTTTACTTGAAGGAGATTCCAATTTTGTGTGACAACACAAGCACAATAAGCTTGGCCAAGAATCCGGTGCAACATACAAGAACCAAGCATATTGATGTGAGGCATCACTTCATTCGGGATCATGTCCGGAAAAGAGATGTCAAAGTGATGTTCATCCCAACTCATCTTCAACTTGCGACATCTTTACAAAGCCTCTAGCCAAAGAACCTTTCAACTTCATAAGAAGAGAATTGGGAATGGTAAATCCCAATGAATTGTAAGCATTTCTCATCCAATTTAATGTTAGTTGTGTGTTTGATGATTAATCCTTGCTAACTTAAGCATCGGAGTGCATAGAAATTGTTTTTGCGGGGTTTTCGATAGTTCGAGAGATTGCTTACTCGAGTAAACTACATTGTACTCGAGTAACCACGATGCAGAAAGCAAATTCAGAGGTTCAGGAATGCTTTACTCGAGTATGGAAGTGGCTACTCGAGTATTCAAGAGGCAGAGAGCGCATTGCTGAGAACAAAGAAAGGTATACTCGAGTATGTTGACACTTACTCGAGTATAGACTGAGCAAAGCCAAACCCGAAGATATGGCGGACCCTACTCGAGTATATTAGTGGCTTACTCGAGTATGGCCATCTAGCTCTTCAAAAATTCACGCGACATTTTTGAAGTCCAGCCGGTTACTTCCATCTTTACTCGAGTATGTAAATGAAAGTATTGTTTACTCGAGTAAGCAAGAACTTACTCGAGTATGGGCGTCCATCTATATATACGAAACGACGTGTTCTTGCATACTCGCATCTTTACTCCAGAAAGCCCTAGGAGACGCGACTTTCTCTCTTCCTCTTCCTCTCGTAAATCCGTCACAAACCCTCATAAATCCTCTTAAAACTTTACCAAACCTTGTCTAATCCTTCCTAGTCTCATTTTCGTCGAACCCTAACCGATCAAATGTCTAAGGAAGCTTCTCAATCCTCTCAACCGATTCCTCCACGAGCTCCAAGGACCAAAACGATTCCAAGGAAGTTGAAGAGCGGCATTGATACAAGGATCCCCGGAGTGGGTATTGTGATTGAAGATAATCCATCCTCGAACCCCAAGAGAGGGGATTCGACGTCAAAGGACCTGGTTCCTTCCTCAGCCACAAAAAGAAAGCGGACGGCCGAGTCAAGCCAAGCCAAAAGGCAAAGAACCGTTGTTCACGTAAAGGCGCGACCAAGAGGGCCATCCCCGCTTCCGGGTCTATTTCTACGGTAGAAGTTACGGTGCTCCTCCTCGACACTCGCGATCAAGAAGATGAGCACGAAGGTGTTCCATCTATCATCGAAAATGCGGTTGAAGAGATCAAACTTCACAAGGATCCGCCCGGGTTTCAAAGTCACCTCGGTTCCTCTTCCCGGCCACAACGCCATGTTCGAGAGAGCAATACTCAACCCGAGGATTTTGTCCCGTTGTCTCAGTCAATCTAGAACAAGTTCACCAGGAATGCAATATTGATCTATCGTCGTGGCTCAGACCTTATGACTCCTTCATTTCCATCGAGGCCGCCTACTTTCCGGAGTTGGTGAGAATGTTCTATTTCAACATGAAGGCTGATCACATCCTCGACTCGAGGACGAGCCATTGAAGAAAGGCTCACCACATCTCGTGCGGGAGTCACTTTCACCATCTCTCGCTGCAATCCTCAACCGGATACGAAGGTTGTTAATCCCCCGAGGCTTCTACACCCCGATATGGCAATGAAGAAGTGTATAGGACACTTTTGCTCACTCAAGACGTGCCTGATGATCAGAAAGCTCATCTATCCTTCAAACCGTTTGACATGCCTAACTTGCACCGTGTACTTTGGTTTGTGTACACAAGGAATTTTGTCCAGAAAGGAGGTAGTTATACTCACTTCACGAAGAAGGATTACCGCTTTTTCACTGCCTTTATCAAGCAACATCCTTTCAATATTGGGCAGTGGGTCTTCAAGGAAATGAGCAACTTCAAGTTCACTTCCCGAAAAGGATCGTATATGCCCTTCGCTTCTTTGGTGTCTCTGATCTTATTTTACCATAAGATATGGTATGTGGGCCCTCCTGCATCAATGAAGTTTATCCCCTCCTTTGGCCAGACTCAACTTAAGTTTATGCAGATAAACCTTGAACCAGAAGGATCCGGTCGACCAAGGGCTCCTCTCGAGATCTCGGACCCGTGCATCTCGCCGCTTGCGCACGAGGCTCGATCTGCTCCTCCTCCTCCTCCACTGGATTTTGAGGCTAGAGTTAAAGCCATTGTGGACTCTTCCATTGCTTCTCACTTTGTCAGAATGCAATTTGAATTTGGCAAGCTAGGAGCTGATCTCAAGATTGGTCTAAACGAGGTGATTGCGGTCGAATGAGGTTATCACAAAGTTGGACAAACTCAAGAATGACACCGAAAAGAAGCGGGATGAGATTTTTGATCGGTGCATCGACTTGGATTCTCGGATTGGTTCTATCATGGATATTGCTTCGAGGCCGGGACAAGGTCAACAAGTTGATCCAAAGACTTTGATCTTGGTTCTTCATCCTCAGCTACATTTGGGTTCACAACCGGTCCATCCTCATCCTTTCCTATTCCAGAGACCCAGCCACCCGAGACTCACCTTTCCCCACCTTCCTCACCTACCTTTTCATTTCCCAGTCCACCTCACACCACTTCTACTCCTACTCCTGAAATTCCATCTTCTCCTATCACTCCCACCACGGAGATCCTACCTGACAGATTTCCATCTCCATCTACTCCATCTACTGAGAAATTCCCCACACCTTCTCCTTATGCAGCTCACCAGGACCCTACCTTTGATCCATCCACTGCCATGGTCCTCTGGACCCCTCCTATTGTTATCCTTGATCCCGAGTATGTTGATGATGACAAAGGGGGAGAAGAAGAGAAAGATGTATAGGGTCTAGGGGTCTAGGATACCTTGTTGATTCTGCATTTTTTTTTCATTCTCTGATATCAGTGTTATCAGTGTATTTGTCATTTCTGATATCAGTAAAACATTGTATGAAGTTTGCTTAATGATTATATTCTCGTTGGTTATGTGTTCAATTGCATATTTGCTGCCATTCTCTGAGTATTACAGAGTAACATGCACATTCAAATGGTTTTTGACCACTTTGCACTAATATTTGAAAAACTTCAACTCAAAGGAACTTCATCTTTCAAATTATCTAAAAAGATCATTTACAAGTATTGTCATCATCAAAAAGGGGGAGAATGTTAGTTCTCAATGTGTTTTGATGATTAACAACAATTGTAAACATGTGTTGAAGCTTCTGCAAAATCTGTGTAAAACCATTTATCAGTTGCTTACTCGAGTAAAGGAAAGCTTACTCGAGTAAAGGACTGTTAAAGGATTGCCCAAGTGAGTTTTACACGCACTTACTCGAGTAAGGAGATGACATACTCAAGTAAAAGTCATCCAGAAAGTAAATGCGCTTTTCAAAAGGTACTTACTCGAGTAAAGGTTTACTTACTCGAGTAAAGGCCATCCAGAGAGCAATCAATCTTTACAAGATAAATCAATACTGGAGTATAGAAATCTATACTCGAGTATTGGACTTACCAAGAGCAAATGAACTTTTGAACTTGAGTGTATACTCGAGTAAGGAATTGGCTTACTCGAGTAAAGGGTCTTACAGAAAGTTCCCAAGTTTTCTAAACTCGTGCATACTCGAGTAAGAGTTTTCATACTCGAGTAAAGAACTCTTAAAATGATTTCCAACTTAATTCATGTTCGTGCTTACTCCAGTATGAATTTGTTTACTCGAGTAAAGAGGCATTTTACACTTTGAGTTTTCAAGCAAATAGTTGCTTACTCGAGTAAACCATTAACTTACTCGAGTAAAGACTTTGGTCTCAAAAGTTCAAGTCTCGATGGTTTGCTTCTGGAAGTCGCTTACTCGAGTATCCTTTTGGATACTGCAGTAAAGACTCTTTCACACAGTGACTTACTCGAGTAACGAAGAACTTACTCGAGTAAACAACGCTGAAACCAATTTTTGAATTATACGAATTTGCATATCACTCTTGTTTGTTCTAATAGCTTTCATGAATCATTCACTTATGTTCCCAGATAAGTTTAACAAGTTTATTGAGTGAATTTCGGTTAGCACAGATGAAGATTATTGAAGGTCAAAGCCATAAAGCAAAAAGTGTGCGTTGCATTTAATGCACTTCGCAAATCAACCTTCTTTTGGTTAACCCACTCGAGCACGCATTCTCAACGGTCAAGAATGCTTTCTTCATCAAGTAAACTCTTCTCCAACGGGCAAATCCTCGAGTTCCACCTCGGATCATATTAACACCTGGATTAGTTGGAGTTTAGAGAGAAAGATGACCGGACTTAATGCTAATCACCTACAACGGTTGGATTCATCATTCAACGGTCATTTAATGTTCTCTACCTATAAATAAAGTGCATTAACTTCTTCTCAAGTGACACAACTACTCTTTTGAGAGCGAAAATTCATTGATTGTTATTTATTGTGTTCAGCTTTCATCTATATTGTATCAATCGATACTTGCACTTCGATGTTCATTTTATCTCGCTCTCCGAGAGAGAGTTCTATCTCAAATCATTTATTGATTGAGATAACCATAAGTCGGGGACTTAGTGGTTGGGTGTATTGATTACAACTTGTAAGGGGGAGTGAGTTCTAGAGAGAGAACTACTCTTGAGTACGAGTTTGTAATCAGTTTGTGAGTATAGTGGATTGAAAATCCCAAGTGTGACTTGGGACTTTGGATGTAGGTCAAAGATAAGACCGAACCAGGATAATTTCTCTTGTGCAAGCTTTCCTTCCCTTCCTCCTTTGTTTATCTCTCGGTTTCATTATCTCAAAACAGCATAATCTGAAAAGTTTTTAAAATACCCAATTCACCCCCCTCTTGGGTATATAGCTCCATTTACACTTACCCGTCCCCTTTGTTACTTCCTCTGTGAAGGCCTTTGGCCTCGCTTCTGGGTTCTTGTACAGATTGAGAAAATACTTTACTGCTATTATGTTATTCTCTTGCACTTGGTTCTGCTCGTTCAAGTTCTTCCTTCACCCTCGGTGTTTCCTCTTTTATTGCCCTTGTGTCTATTTTCAAAACAAATCTACAGTGGGTCGTTTAATTAACAGGATTGAAGTTGTGGGTATGGTCTTTTTCGGCTGCGTGACAAGTTGATCTAATTATTGTTAGATTAGTAGTTATACTGTAAACACCCAAGAATGTGAAGACGGTGAAGATGGTTTCCTGCTGAAGTCATAACCATTCTCAGGTACTGGTTTTGCCGGGGCGGGTTTCTGCGCTGCGATGGCTACTGCGTTGGCCCAACTAGCTTGGTTCTGGAGCTCACACTGAGCTGCTTGGAAAACCTCAGTTTGCCACCTACCTTTTGGAAACCTTAACGTACAGAGGCTTCACCATTTTAAGATATTTTTGCATTACTTCTTTTGAGAAACGCTTTTCATCGAAAGCTAAAGAAGAGAGTGATTGTGATTCCTCAGTGTTCTACTTCTGGGGCGGCTTGTTCGCCGAAGCCCCTCGAGAACTGTTATCTCTGTCAAACAAAGAAATAATGGGAACTTCTTTGATTTTAAATTTCGCAGTGAAAATTTTCTTCTGCTGTTGTTGTTGCTCCGACGGCTTCTTCTGTGATTCCGGCGACTGAGTTTCTGGCTGTTTCGGAGCATCAGACGCGTTAGATTCTTTATCTGACACATTGGCTTTGGATTTCTTGAGAGCAGACATGAAAACACGGAACTTGGTAGCGGATTTCAACAATGACGCAGTGAACTGTGGCTTGGATTCAGAGGAGTTAATCATAAAAGAAGAAGGTTCCACCTCCACCAGCTTGCCTTTAAAGAACAGATCATCGACGACATGTTGTATTTGAAATATACTGACGTTTGCACAGTACTAACGTCTTTGTGCCCACTTAATGTTTTCAAAAGTTCATTGGCATTTAAGGTCCACATAAGAGTTTATTGTGTTGGGTGCTCCTAGACCAATAGTTTATTGGTAAAATTTCCCCTTAACCCTAAAAAATTTAATCAAAAATGTTTTAAAGAATGTTGTTAACGGTGTTAAGAGTTTAGACTTAAGTGTATATTTTCCCAAAATATCTCCAATTGATTGAACCATATTTTTATATGATTTTTCATAATTAAATTGGGATTTTTAATACATTTTCTAGGACATTATTGCATTGTTAAACACTAATTTGAGTTAGGGCGTTTGTATTGAATTAAGTGTAATTAAGGGTAAAATGATCATAATTTATTAATTATTCATGCAAATGATTTCTTGGACTTTGACATTACCTTGTGCTTAATTTTGCATTTTCAGTGCTTAAGAAGAAAATTTGAGATTTTGGAGGGATAGAATTAATATTTTGAAGACTGGAAAAAATTACAGAAAAAGTCCTTAGAATTTTTGGAAATTGTAATCAATTAAGAAAAAGAACCAAAGAAAATTGCAAAAATACCCCTATGATTTGAAATTATATTTCCATCTTGAAAGTATTTCATAAAGTTACACTTAAGTCACTCCTCCAAAACTTTTGATCTTCTCACATTAGTTCCTGGTCACAATTAACTTGCGTTTTGACTGGGGCTAGGTCAGATTCTCTCCTTCTTCCTTGACTATACACATAGGCGAGGGACGAAAATGACAGAGGAGTGCCGTAGAGAGCTTCAAATCAAAGAACTTGAACATAGAGCGCTTGAGAGGGAGGAAAAGAGACAGAGAGCCGTCACCACCGTCAAGGACATCCTCCCTCACTGTCGGTTCTCTCTCCAACTCCGTTCTCCGGTGACCTTCATCGTCTCAAAACCAAAATAAATATAGCCACGACTATGGAGAGAAATTGTCAGTCAAGACTTCTACCACCATTGTCTTCTTCTTCATTCTCCTTCACCACCGTCGGCCTCTCACACACCACCATCGTCATCAGTTTTTCACCACTTCCCAACACCATCGTCTCTACCGGTTACCTCCTCTGCTCACCACCGTCGGATTTTTGTTATTTATGATTAGTTTTGATGATGTCTTATATAGATGCCATTATTAAAAACAAAAAGATTGAGTAATATAGTTATCTCCTACATTGACTAACTATTATGTTAAATGTAGATTAGTACAAGTTGAATCATGCAGAATAATCAAGAAGGAGATAAGGGAGTAATGGAAAGAAGAACTTGCAGAGGATGTCAAGGAAGCAAATGTTATCAATAGATTTTGGAAGATAACCAAGAAGAAAAGAAGAGACTAGAGAAAGATGTTATCAAAAGAACTTGCACAATATAATAGGAATATCAACATTCAAGTTCAAGTTCTTGTGATACTGGAAGTCTATATGATAAGCAGAAGTTGGAATGAAGTTTCATCACTTTATGAATATTGAGGAAGGAAGAAGCTGCAGAGAATGATGAGCCCATGTTAAATGACGAAGAATGATCAAGTTGGGAGATGGAAGAAGGAAGAACTTGCTGAATGGAATGAAGATATAATTATTCAAGTTCTTATATTGATGCTAGAAGTCTCCAAGATCATATGGAAGTTGGAATGGCTCAATTCAGTGTTAAAACAAGCAAATATGAGGTTTAGGATGAGAAAACTCGAGTTTACCACCTTATTGCAGTGATTTGCTTCCCGGATAGGAGAAAACTCGTGTTTAGAACACAAAACTTGAGTTTAGGAGAACTGGACTGAGAAAACTCGAGGCAGCCATCAAAACTTGAGTCAACAAGTGTCTTCAGCATTTCTGGCGTCTCTGGACTAGCAAAACTCAAGTTTTGAGGCAAAACTCGATTTTTGGAAAACTGGACTAGCAAAACTTGAGTTTTGAAGGAAAACTCGAGTTTCCAAGCGATCATCGCTCTTGACTCCACACTGTTTCAAGTTCAGCACGGGCGACGTATGGTAATTCGATGATATCTCCTAAACCAGGAATCTAATTGAGGTGGAACTAGTGGCATATGAAAATAGACTACCAATGCGTCATTTTGATATAAAATTCAAGCCTAAAGGAGTTTAGATCAAGGAGCTATGAATTGTGGAAGTTGATAGAGAAATCCACACCACACAGCAAACCAAGCTTCAATGTTTTGAGTGTATCTCACTAAATAAAAATCCAATTGAATTGAAATTGGTGGCATATGGAAGTAGACTCACAGAGATTTCCATCAAGAGTTGAACGGACTAAAACGGAGTTCGGACCAGGGAGATATGGTCTTCAAAATTTGATAGTTATTTCAAGAAGGCTCAACAAAGTCCAGGAGAAAACAAAACTCGAGTTTTATAAGTGAAAACTCGAGTTTTCATCAAACAGGAGCAGCGAACTTCAGAGCATCTTCCAAAACTTGAGTTTTGGACCAAAACTCGAGTTTTGCTCAATCGAGAGAAATCCAAATAGCGTTCGACAACAAAAGGAAAACTTGAGTTTTCATGCAAAACTCGAGTTTTCACCTCTGGTTCAGAAAATCACCATTTCGAAAATCTTGATAAACATCCATATGATTACCCAAATGACTTATACTACTTCTTAACATCATTTATATCATTTTTGTATAAGTTTCAGGTGATTAAAGTTTGAGATTACATCAAACTAGACAGAAATCAAAATCTGTCACAATGAAGATAAACTTGCTGTAGATTTTTCAGAGAAGATCAAATTCAACAAGGAACTTGAAGAAATGAAGTTGAATACTCGCGGTAATGTTGTTCAATGGATTCAAATGTTCAATGTGCTTAGTATGCCTTAACTATAGAATTGAGAAGATTTGAATTTGCTCCATGAGCCACTTGTATTATTTTAACCTATCTTCTAAAGACAAAAGCAAATGGAAGACAGCTGGAGATGTGGGCAAAAAACTTTTCTCAATTCAGACAACAAACCAACTAAAGCTGAACATCATCATATTAGACATCCTTGAAGAGCCAAAATTTGAATCTACAATGTCTCCAACAGCTATATTCAAACAAAGAACACTTACAACGAGATAGATTCTTGGAGAAACATCCATAACAGCTATATTGTCAAATGGGTTCAAGTCTCAACAGATTTGCAATGGTCACAAGCTTCAACTAGCATAAATACTTGAAGATTTGAAGTCTCCAAATATAGAACACAGAGCAGAAAAACACAGAGACACAAGCTTACATCTTTAACATGCTGATGCTCTGTTTTTCATAACATTTACTCTCTATTCTCAATGCTTACATAGCTTACCAAAATGTCCATATAGTGCCTTGTGTGGACAGATTGATTCCTAAAAGAATCAAGGTACAAAGAAGAGAAAGAAGAAGCCAAGAGTTTCTCATGCACCAATGAAGAAGATCAAGGCATCTATTCAAGCAAGAGAACTCTCAAGGCACCCATTGCTGGAACTACAAGGTTTAAATATCAAAGGAAGCAATGGATACAGGCAAGAAGAGTATCATCTACCTCAAGAATGGATTACCACAGAGTACCATTCAATTATCTTGAGGAGAATAAGAAAAGAAGGATCTCTTATGCACAAGGGAAAAGATTCTTGCAATCTACATCATGTGAGAAAGCGTTGCTTCATCCCAAGACTAAATTCAAAAAGACAAAGTATCAACAGATGATAAATTGGGTGAGCGAATGCAATCCTTCAAGTACCTAAGGCTAAGGTATGCAATGGTAAAAACTCATATGTTATCATCTGAAATATCCATTGTGGTTTTATATTTTGTAACCTTAGGAATGAGCATTGCAAACTATTTGTTTTAAATTGGTTTTTCACATCCCGATATATATATATTTTTAAAAATAGATTGCAATGTTCAATAGGTTTAACTCTTTTTGCATTCATGATGATTTGAAAAGAAATTATTTCTTTTTACGCAAAGAGTCATGTTCTATTCACTATGCTTTGTTGTTCGAATTAATTATATTCATAAGAGCATGTGAATTTTAGTTCCTATAAGCTAACGATGATTGAATCCAAGTAAGGTTGGATACCAAGAAGGGAAAAGATTTATACGATTTTGTAGGATCAGAGAAAGCTTCTCAAGAATGCAAGATAGAGAAATGATTCAAGTATTGAGAAAGCTAAACAAGCTATGCTTAATGTTGATGGTGAAAATTGGAAAAGAAGTTATCTACATCAATCCATCTCAGCCAAGCAAGCTTTTATGAGGACAAGAGGAATTACGGTGTTATCTAATTCTTACCTCATACTATGATTATATCAAATTTATTTTTGGTTTGCCTTTGGTTAAGTTAAAAGGTTTTGAAACTTATCCAATTTCAATCAGCAACTTTACTGTCAAAGCAAAACTGCCAGTTTTTTTTTAAGAGAAAACTCAAGGTTTCATCACACAAAGACTTCGCAGTATTTTCAGGAAAATGCAAAACTCAAGGTTTTTGGTAAAACCTCCAGGTTTGGCCATACAGAGAGTCTCCTAAGTCTTGAACACTTGAAAACCTCTGGTTTTGTCTAAAACCTCATGTTTTAGTTTTACACAGTTTTCTCTAAATCTTTACATTTGAGTGAAAACTCGAGATTTGGCATGAAACCTCGAGGTTTGTCCGAGCGAGAGAGCACACAGTTTTCCTGATTTTGAAAACGCCCAGGTTTAAAACTTCAAAACCTCTAGTTTTCGAGTTTTCATAAGATTTGTGAAAACTCGAGTTTTGATCCCAAACTCGAGTTTTGGGCTGGCGGGAGAGCATTCATATTTTCTCACATTTTGAAAAGCGCCGTTTTCCCCAAACCTCCGTTTTGACTTGTCGCAAAATCTTCAAGTTTTCATATTTAAATGAAAACTCGAGTTTTGATATAGAAACTCGAGTTTTGGCCAAGCCGAGAGATTTGATGTTTTACAAGGTTTTGAAAGGCCGTTTTGGAAGAAAACCTCCGAGTTTTGATGTTTTGGACTAAAACTCATTTTACATGTCAACGATCCAAAACTCGAATTTTGAAATGAAAACTCCAGTTTGCTTAAGTGCATAGTCCAAAACTCCAGTTTTCAGTGCTCCGTTTGAAAATCAGATTTTCCGAATTTGTGAAATCTTCTTGTTTGATCTTAATACTTCCCATCATCATTCACTCATATTCCTAACTATGTTTAATCAATTTGTTAGTGAATTTTTGATGATCAAACAAGTGAATTTGTGCATAACTTTGTTGATTATATATTTTTGAAATGCACAAGTATAAAATTTGTTTGAATTTCAATTCATTTGTTGTGTGTGAAAATGCATACAAATGCTTTGAAAACATATCCATACTTTGATTGCATTCAAATGATGTTTCAAATTGGAAGTTAATATTGTATATTGAATGTTGGATATGCTTCAAATTTGTCCAATTGAGTTTTCCCTATCATTCACACATTGATCTTTGGAATTCAATGTCTTGCTTGAACTCTTTAGTTTCATTATCTGACTAGTTGGACCTCATGTCTAACAAGTTAATCATATATGAGGTTCAAGTTTATCTCAAGAAAAGAATTCAATTTGTGAAAATCTCATGCTTATTGGATAAATTCTTATTGGTCAAGCTATTCCAAGCATTATGAATGTTCATTAATGCATTAAATGTTAGTACATTAACCATTATATGGAATAACTTACTAGGATAATATTATAGAACTCTAGTCATTTGGATTAATGAGTTTGTACTTCATCGTCTATGAATCCTAGTACTCCTTTTGTTACTTAAATACGTCAAATGTATCTCCATCTATATTTTGAATAACTATCTATGTATATTCATAATCTTGCCTTGAATAGTCATATACTTTCAAGACTCTCATCTAAGAAGCAAGATTATCTCTTAGTCAATAGCAAAGTCATTATGCTCATATATATCTGTTGTGCTAAGCATGTCTTGACAATGCTATACCTTCATGATTTTTTGCTTTTGAGAAAATTCTTCAACATGTTAACTGCAATGTTCAACATGTTCTAGAAAACTGAAGCATACTGATCTATTCATTAAACCTATTGACTTCTAGCATGTTTCAAAAATGAATCTTTCATTTATGAAAATTTTGATTTCATAATGCATTATCACATTTTTGAAAGAACATTCAAGATTTGAAACGATTTGCACATTTCATTATCATTCTTGAAAAATTTGAACTGTAAGTTGATAAATGCTTATCTTTATAGATAAGATTTTCTATGCTCAAATTTACATGTATTTTATCAATGACATCTTTTTTGCATAAAATATATTTTCAAATTGTCATTGTGAAATAACATTCTTGTTATCATTTAGTTGTTACCCTATTTGATTCATTGGCATGAACTTATTTGATTGGGTAAAACTATGTTTCGATCTTTACTTGTTATACTCTTTGTTCAAACATCATATGATTTATTTCTATAAGAGTATAAGAGTTGTCACGTCTAATCATTTGTGGACTCAAGAATCATTGAGTACCAAAGAACATAGGCCAACATAATAGATCATTTCAGTGGCTATGTCTGCAAATTCTGTGGCATCACTTGAGTGACATCCCATCACTAGCAAGAAGCTTAAACCAAGATGATAAGGAGCATAGTCGCTTGATAAGAAGCTATGAGCGAAAACTAATTTTGAGACCATATTCAAAGCTCATTTGGGATTTCTGCTTCTAAGATGCATTCAGAGCAATTGGTGGCCATAAAGACTCATCCTCTTGAAGCTCATTCACATCCAGAGATCCTCAATATTGGTCACATCATCAGAATGTGATTAGCCAATAATGCATCTATGGATTACAAATGATTATGGCTCAAGTAATTACGATATTACTTGAGTGAGGTATTGTATTTTGAAATAATATGCATATATCATAATCATGCTAGGCTAACTTGATTTCATTCATTCCATTTTATTTCATGAAGTTTAGCCTAAGCAAATTCATTTTTAAAAATGATCCTTATGCTTTAAACATTTTTATCATCATAAAAAGCATAAGTGATTTCTTCAAACCAATTTCAAGTCCACCCAAGTGAACTTGAAAGTTCTCAATTCTGAGGTACCATTTTGTGGGCAAAGATATTTCCAAACCTCATAACATTTGGTGTCTCATTATTATTTGGTATCATGAAAGGGAACTTCACATTTTAGCCATGCATTCATTAAGGGGGAGCTGTACATTCATATGTGTTTTATACTTTAAAAGCTCACCTCCTTTATTTGAAGAAAAACCCTTTTAAACATACTCATCTGCATTCATTATCTCTTGTTAGTTTTGATGATGAAGTTAATATCATATTTTCCTTTCATTATCTTTATTTGAAAAATATCACATAGAAAGGGATACTTTGATATTTGGCTTGCACTAACAAATCTTTTGGAAAAAACGTTTTCATTTTGTAGCAGGAGATTATGTTATGTGTTAGGACTTTCCTTAATGCTCTACAAGGTGAAACAATTAACTTGAGGAAAGATGCTTTGATGTTCAACTACATTAAAGCTAAGTTTGTGTTTCTAAAAAGGAAGAGGAGAACCTCTTAAAGCCAATGAGACATGTTTTGTAGAAGAACTATATGAAGAAAAGGAAAAAGATGGAAATGTTCTCATACAACAAGAAAGCAAGCAAATGGACTTCATCAATCATTCATCAATTTGCAAAACCAACATGAGCATTTCGAATCTCTATCTCTTTATATTCAGTCAAAATTTTGCACATGTTTGGTATCTATATACTTTAATTGTGAAAGCTATCTCAAAAACCTCTCCAAATTCTTTAAAATTTGTTTTTTATAAAAAAATTCCAAATTGCATCATATTTAGAATGAAAGCAATTGCAATCGGGGAGAGAAAATCAGTTCTTTGACTCTTTCTAATCTGATTTCATATTTGTCTCTCTAAATATTTCTTCCTTACTTCAACTTTTTGCTAATGACAAATAAGGGGGAGAGAATGGCAAGAAAAATATGCTGCACTTCTAACATGTTTTATACTCTTACATATTTTTCTTATAGTATTTGCCATCATTAAAAAGGGGGAGAGTGTTAGTTATGATTAGTTTTGATGATGTCTTATATAGATGCCATTATTAAAAACAAAAAGATTGAGTAATATAGTTATCTCCTACATTGACTAACTACTATGTTAAATATAGATTAGTACAAGTTGAATCATGCAGAATAATCAAGAAGGAGATAAGGGAGTAATGGAAAGAAGAACTTGCAGAGGATGTCAAGGAAGCAAATGTTATCAATAGATTTTGGAAGATAACCAAGAAGAAAAGAAGAGAATAGAGAAAGATGTTATCAAAAGAACTTGCACAATATAATAGGAATATCAACATTCAAGTTCAAGTTCTTGGGATCTTTGGAAGTTTCTATGATAAGCGAGTTGGAATAAAGTTTCATCACTTTATAAATATTGAGGAAGGAAGAAGCTGCAGAGAATGATGAGCCCATGTTAAATGACAAAGAATGATCAAGTTGGGAGATGGAAGAAGGAAGAACTTGCTGAATGGAATGAAGATATAATTATTCAAGTTCTTATATTGATGCTAGAAGTCTCCAAGATCATATCAAAGTTGAAATGGCTCAATTCAGTGTTAAAACAAGCAAATATGAGGTTCAAGATGAGAAAACTCGAGTCATGAAGTTAAAGCTCGAGTTTACCACCTTATTGTAGTAATTTGCTTCCTAGATAGGAGAAAACTCAAGATTAGGACACAAAACTCGAGTTTTGAACTCAAACCTCGCTTTGGAACTCAAAACTCGAGTTTATGAGAACTGGACAGAGAAAACTCGAAGTAGCCATCAAAATCGAGTCAACAAGTGTCTTGATTTCGACATCTTTGGACTAGCAAAACTCGAGTTTTGAGGCAGAACTCGAGTTTTGGAAAACTGGACTAGCAAAACTTGAGTTTTGAAGGAAAACTCGAGTTTCCAGCAGTCATCAGCTCTTCAGCTCCACACTGTTTCACGTTCAGCACGGGCGACGTCTAGTAATTCAATGATATCTCCTAAACCAGGAATCAGATTGAGGTGAAACTAGTGGCATATGAAAATAGACTCCTAATGCATCATTTTGATAAAATTCAAGCCCAAAGGAGTTCAGATCAAGTAGCTATGAATTGTGGAGGTTGATAGAGAAATCCATACCACACAAAAACCAAGCTTCAATGTTTTGAGTGTATCTCACAAAATAAAAATCCAATGGAGCTGAAATTGGTGGCATATGAAAGTAGACTCACAGAGCTTTCCATCAAGTGTTGAACAGACCAAAACAAAGTTCAAACCAGGGAGATATGGTCTTCGAAAGTTGACATTTATTTCAAGAAGGCTCAACAAAGTCGAGGAGAAAACAAAACTCGAGTTTTATAAGTGAAAACTCGAGTTTTCATCAGACAGAGAGTAGTGAACTTCAGAGCATCTTCCAAAACTCAAGTTTTGCTCAGGTAGAGAGAAATCTAGCATTCGACAACAAAAGGAAAACTTGAGTTTTCACCTCGGTTCGAGAAAATCACCATTTCGGAAATCTTGATAAACATCCATATGATTACCCAAATGACTTATTCTACTTCTTAACATCATTTATATCATTTGTGTATAAGTTTCAGGAGATTAAAGTTTGAGATTACATCAAACTAGACAGAAATCAAAATCTGTCACAATGAAGATGAACTTGCTGTAGATTTTTCAGAGAAGATCAAATTCAACAAGGAACTTGAAGAAATGAAGTTGAATACTCAGCGATAATGTTGTTCAATGGATTCAAATGTTCAATGTGCTTAGTATGCCTTAACTACAGAATTGAGAAGATTTGAATTTGCTCCATGAGCCACTTGTATTATTTTAACCTATCTTCTAAAGACAAAAGCAAATGGAAGACAGCTGGAGATATGGGCAAAACATTTTTCTCAATGCAAACAATAAGGCCTCCACCAACTAAAGCTGAACATCATCATATGAGACATCCTTGAAGAGCCAAAATTCGAATCTACAATGTCTCCAACAGCTATATTCAAACAGCAACACTTACAACAGATAGATTCATGGAGAAACACCCATAACAACTATATTTTCAAATGGGTTCAAGTCTTAACGGATTTGCAACGGTTACAAGCTTCAACTAGCATAAATACTTGAAGATTATTTGAAGTCTCCAAATGTAGAACACAAAGCAGAAAAACACAGAGACACAAGCTTACATCTTCAACAT
This sequence comes from Acacia acuminata, assembly GCA_019022655.1. NCBI lineage: Eukaryota > Viridiplantae > Streptophyta > Magnoliopsida > Fabales > Fabaceae > Acacia > Acacia acuminata. The sequence goes on along the minus strand of JAFJYI010000164.1, from coordinate 1,528,262 downwards.
GCTGATGCTCTGTTTTTCATAACATTTACTCTCTATTCTCAATGCTTACATAGCTTACCATTGAGAGTGAAATGATTGGTATTGTACTAATTCAGTGTTTATTCATTTACTTCTGAGAGAGAGAAGATTTATCTGTAAACATCCTATCATTCTATTTGTGAGATATTCAAGATTGGGTGATCTTGAGTGGGAAACACATTGTGTTGATTACAACTTGTAAGGGAGTGAATCCTAGGGAGAGGATTACTTGACGAGTGTGTAATCAAGCAAGTGTATTGATTACGGTTTGTAAGGGCAAGTGAATCCTTGTGAGAGGATTACTTCGAGTACGAAAGAAGATAGTGGATTGAAAATCTCAAGCGGAGCTTGGGGGACTGGACGTAGGTCAAGGATTGGGCCGAACCGATAAATCGGTTGCATATTCTCTTCCCTTATCTCTTATATTTCCAGACATATATCTGAATGTCCATACATGTTTGAATGACTGACTATTGCTATATCAATTATTATTGTCATTCAAACTGCTTTCGATAAGTTGCGAAAAGATTTTTAAAGTTTCTAAAGTTTTATCAAACACCCAATTCACCCTCCTCTTGGGTGATAGCCAGGTCTTTCAATTTTCACCACCGTTCTCACTCCATTTCTTCTTCTTCACCAATACAGCACCTTCATCATTCTCACCCTCCTTTCCTCCACTTCCAAACTCACCATCGCCGGAACTATTCCTCTGTTTTCTAATTTCCGACAAACATTCTCATCTCCATCTTGGATTTCACCTTCAGTAACCACTGCACAACTGCTCTACTCTCCCACACTCAATTAGGACAAGACTATTTTTCTTCTCCCATTCCAGATTTGGCCAAACCCAAGGCACATTTTCATTCCTTCACCAAACCCGACAACCACCCTCTTTCTTCATTCAATCCCTTTCACTAGTTTAATTTCTTATAGATTTCGGTGCATTGGCCGATTAAATAGAGAGTTTATTTTGTTCAATCTATTTTCTCTAATTGTATTTAGAATTCCTAGTTTTAAGAATATTGTTTTTATTGATGAGACTTAATTTACCTTGTTTTGATGACTTTATGGATTGAATCTATGTGATTGAATTGGATTTTTGTAGCTTGTTGGATTTATATGTATGTATTTCTCTTATTGATTTAATGATATGTGTTTTCTACATGTTATTGTTAGATAGTATGATTGAATTGAATTAATTAAGTGTTGTGTTATTGCATTCATATGAAGCAAGTTGCATTAATATAATCCTAATCGTACACTAAGTGCACTTCATAGTGCCTTAAGAGGTGCTTGCTAACTACGTTAATATGAGTAATCACTAATTAAGAACACTAGACTCAAGTGTTTGCTTAGAGTTTTTCATCAAGACTTGGTGAAAATTTACTCCTACATTTAATTGAACTATGATATCTACTACTCCATTTCCAAGAGTATTAATTATACATCTCGTACCCATTTTCATACTCCATTCCATTTTATAAAAAATACCAAAAAACAACAGTTAACATTTAATTAAATTGCATTCCTATTTTAGTTTATTAATTTGAAAAGAACCAATTTTCCCCTTTTTTCATTGCATTTACATAGTATTTAGATTACTTAAAAATCAGTAAAAGGCTCCTAAAAAAATAGAGAATCTATTCTAGATTTGCCTATATACAATCTTTGGTTGATTTTTTTTTTTTTTATTATTTTATTGTGGACCCCAAGGCTAATGATAAAAGGCCCTCATCACCCATTCGAAAATTTATTTACCAAAAGTACTAGAAATTTATTTAAGGAGTAATGTGAAATCTATAAAAAGTAGGAGCAGTTCTTTTTTTAGTTTTGTGCAACATATTTCACGTTTATAAAAAGGAAGACATTTTTACATAACTGATTCAAGTCATTCGTCAATTAGTCAATTGAGAACTTTAATATATATATTATAATATAGGGAGGATACAGACAGTTGGATAGTGACCAAACTTTCATTTTAGACCGAAACATAAAGGGAAAGAAAAATAACTAAAAACAAGAAAGTTGAAGAGCAGATCAAGTCTCGTTCATTCACCATCCCAATTGAAGAAACCTCGCCAAGAGGAGAATTTCTGCAACTTTCTCCAACCTACGCAATCAACCAAAGTCATCATATATTCTAGAATATATAGGCCTATATAGAAATAACATGTGTCACATGCTAACAACTATTCACTAATTTATGACAATGCGTATTCTCTTCTACTAGCTAGATTGGAGGGTTAAGTTGCATTAATTGTGAGATTCAGAGAAACGAATGTAGCTTTGAGAAATTGTTTTGAATAAAGATATATAAAAACTTTGAACTTATCATAATAAATAGTTCCTCAAGATTGACCATACATCCTTATTGCAATGCACAACAATAATAATCCCTTGAATGAATAATCTTATTATTTAATCAAGGTATCACAATTATATAATAAAATTATTTACCTGTTAGCCTTGGAATCTCCTCTTTATCTTTGTCTTCAAAATAGCAACTTCAACATAAATCCAGTCATTCATGTATTCGAAGAAGTGAAAAAGGAATGCTTCCATGAATTATTGAGAATTAAAGTCCCACAAACTCCCCAGAAGCCAACAATGAAGCCAAGAGCCATGCTCACATAAAACCCAAAGCTTATGAGATTATCATCTCCACTTGCATCAATGTTATGTGGATTGGGATTCAAACATCCTTCTGTGAGTGGTGGGCCACAAAGCCCCGGATTTCCCATATAACTGGAAGCATTAAAGGTTTGAAGTTGGGTGGCAGTTGGAATCTTTCCTGATAAATTGTTGAAGGACAAGTTCAAGACACTGAGAAAACTCAAATTTGAGAAGCTGAGTGGAATTTCACCAGAAAGAGAGTTCCTCGACATATCAAGTGATTCCAATCTTTCCATTTGACCCATGTTGAAAGGAATGGGTCCTTTCAAATTATTTCTAGACAGATTCAGGGAAGCCAATGCCACAAGTTTAGCTATGGCACTTGGGATTTCTCCTGTTAAGTAATTGCAAGAGAGATCAACGGTTTTCAGGAGTCCAAGAATCTTACTGTACTCAACATCTGCTCCTTTCCATGACAACGTTGCTGTGTCCATGAATGATAAGTCGCTGTAGGCTCCAAAAACATGATAAGAAATTGCTAGGCTCCTAGCTGTCATATTTGACATCGCGCTCAAATTGCCAAAGCAATGAGGTATATTTCCTGTTATATTATTTCTTGACAGATCTAAGATTTGAAGATCTTGCAAATTACATAAATTTGTAGGAATGTTTCCTTGAAGCTTATTTGCTTGCAAACTTAAACCAATCAAATTGTGCAAGTATCTCCCTATCCATGATGGCAATGTTCCATTCAAATTATTCTGTCCAAAATCAATGAACAACAAGTTCGAAGAATTCATCAAAGATGGCAAATATCCAGAGAGGTTATTGTTATTCAGATGGATACTTTGAAGATGGTACAAAGTACCAACTGAATTCGGTATTGCCCCATAGAAATGATTGTTTTCTAATCTTAGAACACTCAAGGATGGAAGTTGCTCCCAACAATCAGGAAGTTTTCCGGACAAAAAATTGCTTGAAATGTCAAGATAATATAACCAGCCTTGAAAAGTTTCACAAATGGAAGATATGTTGCCTGAAAACATATTATTCGAGAGAAGCAATGTTATTGCATTCGGAGGAAAATATGGTAGGGGACCAGACAAATTGTTGAAAGTCAAGTCCCAAGTATAATATCTAATTGTCAAGACTGATTTTGGCAACTCACCATAAAGTTTGTTATGGGAAATATTCAAGTATTGTAAAGAATTTAGCCAAAGCCATTGCGGAATTGAATCAAAAATTGATGCATTTGAAATGTCCAACTTCGAAAGCTCCCTTTGATATTTCAACCACCTTGGAAAGTGGGGACCGAAATTGCACGATGACGCTGAAAAGCTTTGCAATTGAAAAGATGGCACCCAATCCGAACTGAAGTTGAAAAAAATTAAATTTTGTGACACATGTAAAGCTGTCAACTCAGAGAGGTTTGATAGATGTGTTTCATTAATAACACAATTCAACCTATTTGAAGAAAGCTTCAACAGAACAAGGTTTGGAACTTGGCCAAAAGCACTTGGGTGAATATTCCCATTCAACCTATTGTTTGAGAGATCTAAGAAGTTCAAGGATACAAGTCCAGCAAACACCGGCAATGGCCCTGTTAAATTGTTATCGCTCAAATACAATGTGGAAAGGTAAGGTAAGTGCCCAAATGATTGTGGAATTGACCCATGAAGACTAGTGTTCTGAATATCTAGAAGCACCACTTTGGAAAACCTAGAAAAATCGGGAAATGGTCCACTAGCAAAAGGATTGCCTGATAAACGCAACTTCTTTATACTATTTTGAGCACACCCCAACCGTGGTATCCAATCACTTAATTGATCTAAAAAATTGTTGTTGTCCAACGCTAAGGTTTTAAATCGGCACCAATTTTGGATGGATTTTTGCATGTTACTCTCGAGTTTATTGTTTGAAAGATCAAGACATTCAAGAGAAGTGGTATTTGTGAAAGCATCTGAAGGAATATGTCTCAAAGAATTGCCAGAAAGATCTAAAGATTCAAGAGAGTTCATATTTGAGAAAGCTTTGGGACTAATAAGCTGCAAAGTATTTGAACGAAGATTCAAAAATTCAAGGGGATTTATATTCAGAGCATTTGGAGGAATATAATCCAAAGTGTTAGCAGAGAGATCAAGATCTATTAAGACCTTGCTAATGTTAGATAACCAGGGTAGGATTGAAGAGTCTAAATAATTGCCTGGAAGATAAAGGACTTTGAGGGTAGTGGAAGAGTTAGTGTGGACAAAAGATGCTGGATTGACATGAGACGTAAGAGCGCATTGGTCCAAGTGAATTTCAGATAGAGCAGGAGCTTTGGATAATGATGATGGCCAATCAATAGCTTGACTTAGATTATTGCCTGATAGGCTCAGATATCTCAAAGAAGAAAGGTGAGAAATCCACTCAAGATCATTCACAATCAAATTATTATGGTCAAGGCCAAGATTTTGCAAATTGGATAGATTTTGCAGCCCAAGAGGAATAGTGCCTCCAATTGAACTACCAACAATATATAACTCTCTTAGTTGACCAAGTGAACCAATGCATTCTGGAATTTTGCTCCCTTTGAAATTGTTGAAATTGAGATTCAAGTAAGTAAGATGCTGCAAATCACATAATGAGGAATCTATATTACCAGAAACAAGAGATTCAAGATCGAGATTGGTAACATGACCTATCAAATTACTGCATGATACTCCACTCCATTGACAGCAATCAACTTCAAATTTCCAGTTGGACAACATACTGGACGCATCAGTAATGAAACCATGTTTTAACTTGAGAAGAGCTTGCCTATCTGTTTCAATGCAATTGATCCGCATACTGGAGTATCCTTCAGAACAAAAGAAGCATAAAACACCAACAACCCAAAAGAAACTAATCTTAGGGCTGTCCATGATGATGAGCTTGCTTAATTGGAATTCTTTTAATTTGGATAGTAAGAATAGGTAGGGATCGGAAGTGGTATGTCTTGTGGAGTGAATGATCCATGAGATCATTATTTATAAACAAGTAACGATCACCAAGTTTTTGAGATAGTTTTATTTTAGCCAGTAAAATTGTTGGCGTCAATGTGATAAATATTAATAATTCAATAGATGAATAACTTGAAGTTAAATTCATTATTTGGTTGGACATTTTTATTCATGACAGGCCGTACATATCATGAGAAGGTTCATGACGGCCTTGCTTGGACCAAGATCCAAGTATAAAATATGAATCACACTAAATTTCTTTTAATTTTATTAAAATTATTATATTTATTATATTGTCTGAGACTCATCCCTTTAGTAAAACCTTACTCATCCACATAAATCAAGTAAAAAGAAGAGTAAATACCTTTTTTGGTCCCGACAAAAACGCGTGATCCCCATTTTGGTCTCTTAGAAAAAAAAAAAAAAAAAGGTTCATTTTTAGTCTATAAAAAGGATGAATAAGAGTCTATTGGTTGACATTTTGATTCCTCACAAATTTCTAAAAGGTCATTTTTTAGTTCATAAAAAGGCCGAATAAGGGTCGATTTTTTTGTAAGGGACCAAAATGGGGTCCGTGTTTTTTTGTCAAGGGGCCAAAAAGAGTATTTACTCTAGAAAGAAATACTCCAAAATAAATTGCAATGACAAAATTAAATAGTTACATATCAAAATATAAAACGCTGTATGTGTATGCTTATGTCTAAGACCCATAAACATGACTATGTTGCATTAAGACCCATAAACACGACTTTGACTTGTCAGAACCAGACTAGGGAAAAATTGCTGAAAAAAGTCCCACATTAAAAATTTATTACACAAAACACATAAGGATCCAAGTTCTTGCTTGAGTGGGTGTAACTTATTTATCTTCAAGTGATGCAACTCTTCTTTAACTGTGCACATCATATCTTCAGCTAGTGCAAATGTCTCATGTTTTGCCCATAATTAACTATATGTAGCACATAGAATCGGATCAAATGAAAATAGGTTGCAATAGGGCATTTTTTCAGTATAATTACTTAACTTATTTTTTTATGAATACGGGCTGAATTTCATTGGTTGAAAATTTAATGAGTGAGCAAAATTGGAACTGAGTGTTAATTATATGGACAAAACTAGAAAATAAGTATTAATTATCTTACAAGTGATTTATATTTTGTACCAAGCTATTCTCTAAAAACGTTCTATATTGTAAACTAGAGGGAGTATGTATTTTCTAAAACATCATAGTCATTTTCTTTAATTTCATCATTACCCCTTCCCCTTAATTATTGTTACGGGAGTATCAATGAGGGTAAAATAAGAAAATATTGATAAATATGAAAAATATATATTACATTTAGTACCAACATCAACTCCTTAAATATATTTTATCTCAAGGACCGGAGGGAGTATCATTATGTGAATCCTTTTTAACATATCCATTTGCATAATTTTACTGATATATAATCTATGTGCATTAAATTTATCAGGTTCTTCTCATCTCACTTTTCCCCAATTTTTCTATTTAAGGACCCACAAAGCAAAAAAGAAAGACATTCATGAACGTGACGGTGGGGTGATTTTTACATTTCCATAATTTGTGCTTTATTAACATTACTTTAGCCAAAAAGTCAAAGAAAAGAAGACATGAGAAGGAGCAAAGAAGAGAGCCCATTCTCTTCCATCCGCGTTCCTTCCCTAGCTACTCTTTCCATTCAATTATAACATACGAAACTGAGAAGCAAAGAGATAAATGCTGTTATTGCCTCTTGCATGTGCCCAAATACTTGGACAAATGAATGTGAAACTAAGGAAATTACTACTTCATTCTAGCTAATTTCTCATCCTTATTCAACTTTCGATGCTCCTTCCCACATGACTTCAGCTTGTATCACCACAGTAAGGTCAGCTTGGCGTAAAGACTCCGAGTATTCTCTGAATATGGAAAAATAAACAATATAATATTTCTCCAAATTACAACTATGTGCGTATTAATAATTAATCCACAAATATTACCTTTTGAATTTTAGACTTTGTTAACTAATTTATTAATTTTTTTATACAAAAATTTTAGGAAGAGGGGGTTGGGCTCACCCACAGTCTAAAGGCAGGGCGTTTGGAGCCCAGTCCATAAGATATACTGAGTTAGAATGTACATATGCATCCATCTCTTCCCAGCGTTTCCACTATTAACTAATTTATAAAAATGATAGAGAAAGAGGTTGATGTTATAAAGCCGTAGCCCGTAAGGGACATGTAAAGTGTGGGAAAAAAAAAAACAAAAGGTTAATGCGTGGGGGGCAAAAATGGCGGGAGTTACGTTCAATCAATTGAATTTTTTTCAAAGTAGGTGGGCTCCAATATCACATGTGTTTATTTCTTGCGCAAATTTATCATGTGTATTTTGGCAAATACTATAGTGAAAAAGCTGAGAAGAGATGGAAGCATGTGTATTCTCTAATCCAATATATTTTGCAGACTAGGCTCCAAGCTTCCTCGCCTTGGATTGTGGATGAGCCTAACTCCTTTCTTAAAATTTTTATATAAATATATATATATACACACACTATAGTGAGAGGAAAGGAATCATACAAAAAGGGGCTCACATGCTTCCTTCCATGCTCCTTCCCCCACCCCCAACCCCGACGATAACTACTTTTTGACCAAGCTTTTGGAATTTTCTAGTTAAAATGTGAAATTTAGAAAGTTATTCATAGAAAAATTAGGGTGACGTGGACGATGACGTGGTTTTCAAGGTGTAAAAATGGGCAATGATGTGACCTTTTGAGGTGTAAAAATGGATGATGACATGGCTGCTTTCAATTGTCGATTTCAGATCATAAACAATATTTTCCTCCAATATCCGTACTTTATAAATTTGTGCAATATGTATTATATGTCTTGAAACAATAATATGATAAATGCGAACTGTGATATGGCTTGCAAAATAATTAAAATTCTGGGGAATGAGATTTTTCCTTTTGTGGCCAAAATTGGGGAATGAGATCAACTTCAAAATAAACTCAAGCAAATGATGATGAAATCATAACCATAACTATCAATCAATTTAAGAAACTAGAGTTTGGGGTATTTCACCATAATATTGATGAGTTAAAAAAAAATGGGGCCCAAGGGTTGAATTTGTTGATGACCTATTCAATTCTTCTTTCTCAATCTTGTTTCATCGTCAATACGGAACATTAACGCTCCATTAGTTATAGCTTATAAGGTAGAGAGAGAATAAAATGTTTAGACCAATTCATAAGCTAAAGAGAGAAAATTTTTATATGAATGTATAGTTTTATCCTTCATTTATTATATACCAACTTTGTTCTCATGGGTTGTATTGTGTATTAAATAGGAGTGAAGTTAGAAAGTTGTAGAATTTTGGTTTATGTGAAACATGTTGTAAGTGACCTATAAATATGATATGAGGATTACGTAGTAACACCGCACGAGACGTAAAGGCACAAAACACATAAAAACATCTCAAGACAATCCAAAAAGTGCGAAATTAACAAATCCTTATTTTGCCCCTAATTAACTATATGTAGCACATTATAAATTTATTACCCAAAGCACCTAAGGATCCAAGTTCTTGCTTAAGTGGGTGTAACTTATTTATCTTCAAGTGATGCAACTCTTCTTTAACTGTGTACATCATAGTGCAAATGTCTCATGTTTTGCCCCTAATTAACTATATGTAGCACATAGAATCGGATCAACTGAAAATAGGTTGCATCTGGATCCATAACCAATTAAGTTTCAGGTACCGTTGGTCAATAAATGTTGCAATAGGGCGTTTTTTCTGTATAATTCCTTACCTTATTTTTTGTGTGAATACGGGCTGAATTTCATTGGTTGAAAATTTAACGAGTGAGCAAAATTGGAACTGAGTGTTAATTGTATGGACAAAACTAGAAAATAAGTATTAATTATCTTACTAGTGATTTATATTTTGTACCAAGCCACTACTACAAAAAGTGAATATTACTTCCCTAAAAGACGTCCTTATTTTAAAAAAGGAAGTAAAAATTATAGGGCGGTGGCAATTTTGTAATTATATGGCCGAATTTTGAGACTTAAGCGTCCTAAATATAATTTTAGGACGTCTAAAATTAATTTAAGCGTCCTAAAATATATCTAGGTCGCCTAAAATTAATTTTTTAGCACATTTTGAGAAATGTTTTGGCGCCAGAAAATTTTTTGACGACCTAAAATTAAAATAAGGACACCAAAATGAAATTTTAGGTGTCCTAAAATATATTTAGGTTGCCTAAAATTAATTTTTTTTACACAACAGAAAAATGTTTTGGTGCCGAGAAAATTTTTTAGCGCGAAAGAGTTTTTTGGCGACCTGATTTTAGAATCAGAACGCCAAAATTTAAATTTTTTAACGCCCTGAATAAGTCAATAAGTCTCGGGATGCCCAAAAAATGCATTAATTATTTTAGAACTAGTGCCTATCGATCTATTCATGCTCTCACTCTCATTCTCACTCATGCATCTCTGTACGCCTTCGGTCTCACCATCGTCCTAAAACCCTCGCTCACTTGCCGCCGGTCTTGCCAAATCGCGCGGTCTCGCTCAATCGCCATGCGGTCTCGCTCGCTGCCGCCGGTCTCGCTCGCTCGCCGCTGTCTCGCTCGCTCGCATTCTCACACATCCAGCCCCAACTTCTCTCACGAGTCGAGCAACTCCCTCTAGTTCCGGAAAGCTGTCATTTCTCCCTCCCTCTCCTGCCGTCCCACCGTTGCCTCCTCTTCGAAAGCCACTGTCACTGCACTCGTTCTTCCTCTTGTTGTCTCGTCTTTGGTAACAAGTGTTTTGCATATACATTTAGTTTGTTCATCCCTTTATCGACTATAAATGTTTTTACCCTTTGCATAAAATAATGGCTTCCGAAAATTTGGATAAGATTAAAGATTCCAATAGACAAAGTAAGCAACTGGAAGAACTCACAGGGAAGATGAGGGATTGCAAAAGGCAAGTCAGGCATCATCTTGGAATTTAATTTTGACATCTTTTGGTGGCTAATTTGTTAACCAGCTAGCCCCGCATCTCGTAGACTAGCAGTGCGTGAGCTGTACATTAAGTTAAAAACGTAGTTGTAATATGTCTATTGAATTTATATATTTACATGTTAATTTATTTTAGGATGGAATTGTGTTGTTTGATGAATTACGTTTTGGCATGTCACAATAATGAGTTGCCATTTCAGAATCTTCTATATGGATCTTGTTGGAAGTCTTATCTTTTATCATAGTCATGGAGCTTGATTCTAGTTGTGAAGTCCTTAGAGTATTTTAACTTTGAGTTGAGGTTATGAAATAGGGAAGATATACATAGCTAGACATAACATTCCATGAGAGATGGGTGGTCTGCACTTCTATTCAGAGACTTGAACAATATTAATTGGTCAGTATGTAATTAACCTTTTACTGCAATGTAGCTTCCTTTCCAGCCATAAGTCCTTCAATATGGTGTTTGAGTTGATAGTGAAACTGGGAGTTTCAATCACATGGACAATTGATTAATAGAGATGGGTAGCTTGCTATTCTGTTCATAGACTTGACTGAAATATGGTTAGATGGGCAGTATGCATCCATACAACATGTTGAGAGTGGTGACTAGTGACCTCACTAAGTGGGTTAAGACTGGAGAGTGGTGACCGGTTGTATGTATGTGTCTTCACTCTTTGGTGTAAATATGTTAAAGGCTTAAATCTGGGAGCTGAAATATTCATTTTGTAGTGGCAAATATTGATATCTTATAAGCTTTTATGAATAATTTACACAGATTCATCTAATATATCTGTTGTCTATGGCTATCTTGAAAACCTGTCACCACTTTCTGATTATATATAGCTAATTAGCTATTTTCTACACTTGAAACTTAAATCTTGATTGAAATTCCTTTATGTTAAATGTTAAACTTACACGTATCTAACCAAATTTGGTTATTACCTAGTTTCTCTATACTGGATATTACCAAATTTGGACACCCTAGTGATTGAAGTAACCTGATTCTAATTTAATGAAGAAGTATACATGTAGGATATTTTAATTTGCATTTTCCCCCTAGCGCTTCATGTCCAAAATTCACACTACGGTAGTGTGTGCAATATTGTTGGAATGACCAAATACTAAATTTTGCATAGCATCCAAAATCTGCCATCTGAACTAAAAAGAAAAAATGAAGACTGGAATTTCCTCTTGTTTTTTATGCTCAAAGTAAACGATTGGATCATCCATCTTGACACTGATGAGCTATTCAAGGCAAGGGTAAGGATTACGATTACTATAATTAAAGTATTCAATCAGCATTTTTTCATATTTATAATTATGTTAAGATCTTTAGTTTTCTTTTGCAATATTTTCATATTCAGGATTCTGGCATGGACTGGATCATCCATCTTGACACTGATGAGCTGCTATATCCAGCAGGAACACGAGAGTATTCTTTAAGACAGCTGTTGTCGGATGTGCCTGGGAATGTTAATATGGTTATTTTTCCAAATTATGTGAGTGCTAAACTTTATCTAGATCTTGAAGTCACTCCAATAATGTTGATATGAATTAGTTATATCATTCCATGGGCAATGATTCAAATGATTTATTTGGCCCTTTTGACTCCAATGTTGGTATTAATTAACATGTTGTTGCAATATTCTGTTTCAGGAGAGCAGTGTTGAAAGGAATGATATCAAGGAGCCTCTTAACAAGGTATTTTTCTTATTTATTTATTAATTCTTTTCATTAAGCTGATTCAACTGATATTGTTGAAGAGATTGCAAAACTGGTGTTATACTTTCTTTCTGGGTCGATAGCTGAATCAACTTCTAGTAAGTCATGGTTTTGGAATTTTCAAGTGCTAATACAGTTTATGCCTTTATGGTACTCCCAAGATTCTGGTTAACTTCTTATGTAATTTCTTTTATTTTAGGAAAAGGATTTTTTGGGGTAAGGATTAATTCTTCACAAATAACTCAATTGGATGTGACTTTTCGGGAAGTACACACTTTTGACTTTCATGATGTGTCTTGATCTATATTGACCGGTCTTACCATCCTACCAAGCAAATTAATTGTTACGCTTTTAGGCATATTCATACCATCTTGTTTCTATTGTTCATGGGTCGGACTAATAATTTGGGGGAAATGTTTGTCAGTATAGTTAATGGGGCGGGGTATATTGTTTACGCCCTTATTTCATGCGTAAGTGAATGCCTATTCTTTTACGGTGAGATCAAGTTGGATGAAGCTTTGCTGTTTGTATTACACATACCCCAAATTTTCTAATTTGACTTCAAGGCGAGATCGGTGTGGCTGCAAACCTACAAAACAAGATGTTAAAAGATGCTTTATGTTGGAATTTGATAGAGCGTGAGTTATCATCATCTTTCACTTGCTCTCCCTCTAGTTCTAAATACAACCTCTTTCATCTAACATTCTCAGGGTTGTGATGAGTCAATTGTTATTTGTGGTTACACTCAGGAGATTCTGAATATTTTGATAAACACTTGCTGTGAGAAATTTTTTAATAAAAAAATTATGTGCTAGATTAACGTTTAAATTTGTTCAAGGTAAATTTAGTACATGTATAGCTAGTAGGAAATTTCTGTTTCTAATATTTTTTGAATTCTCTTCATGGTGCTCTTGTTTTCTAGCCGAATGCTTGAATAGCCTCTTCCAATTTTTACTTCCTTGGTGGCTGGACACTTGTATTAAGGTGTCTCTGATGTTTTTACATCATATTTGAGTTTATTATTGTCATTTATCATGTTGGGCGTGAAAATAGTTGATGGATCAAGAGAATTGTGGACATTGTTTTTGCACGTAGTCCGGCTCTGTCTAATCTAATAACTCGTCATACTATGTCTAATGCGGCGTTTATAATTGCTTCTACTTTGCGATTGAGGAAGAAATACGCCACAAATCTGATTTTAAAATCGGGGAAGTCCGATTTGTGGTGTCCCGATTGTAGAATCGGGCGCCACAAATCGATGGGATTTATGGCGACCTGATTTTAGAATCGGGACGCCACAAATCAGATCTGTGGTATGATTCTAAAATCGGGGATTTGTGGCGACGATTTTAGAATCAAGACGCCACAAATCTGATTTTAAAATCGAGGATTTGTGGCGACACGATTTTAAAATAAGGGTCTGAATTAAGTGTAGGACGCCTTAAAAAAGGCGTCTGAATCAACAATAGGACGCCTTTTTTAAGGCGCCCTATATTTAACCTAGGACGCCTTATAGACTATTTTTACAACTACCCCAGTCAGACGTCATTCTCAAAAAGGACGTTAATTGCCTCTAATTCAGGACATTTTTGACTTTTTTTGTAGTAGTGAGCTATTCTTCTAAAAACGCTCTATATTGTGGACTAGAAGAAGTATGTATTTTCTAAAACACCTTAGTTATTCTCTTTAATTTCATCATTACCCTTCCCCTTAATTATTGTTAAGGGAGTATCAATAAGGGTAAAATAAGAAAATATTGATAAATATGAAAAATATGTCTTACATTTAGTACCAACATCAACTCTTTAAATATATTTTATATTAAGGACTGAAAGGAGTATCATTACTTGAATCCTTTTTAACATATCCATTTGCATAATCTTACTGGTAATCTACGCGCATTAAATTTATCAGGTTCTTCTCATTTTCACCACTAAAAATTTTAACAGGGGACTTTTCCCCAATTTTTCTATTTAAGGACCCACAAAGCGAGAAAAGAAAGACATGCATGAACGTGACGGTGGGGGTGATTTTTACATTTCCATAATTTGTGCTTTATTAACGTGACTTTATGTCATTGCCAAAAAGTCAAAGAAAATAAGACATCAGAAGGAGCAAAGCGGAGAGCCCATTTTCTTCCATCTGTGTTCCTTCCTTAACTACTCTTTCCATTCAAAGAGAAAAATGTTGTTATTGCCTCTTGCATGTGCCCAAAGACTTGGAAAAATGAATGTGAAACTAAGGAAATTACTACTTCATTCCAGCTAATTTGTCATCCTCATTCAACTTTCCATGCTTGCTTCCCACATGACTTCAACTTGTATCACCACGGTAAAGTCGGCTTGGCGTAAAGACTCGAGTATTCTCGAATACGGAAAAATAAACAATATAATATTTCTCTAAATTACAAATATGTGTGTATTAATAACTAATCCACAAATATTACCTTTTGAATTTTAGACTGTTGACTAATTTATAAAAATGATAGGATAGAGGTTGATGTTATAAAGTCGTAGCCCGTAAAGGACACGTCAAGTGTGAGGGAAAAAACAAACAAACAAACAAACAAAAAAAGTTAATGCGTGTGGGGCTATGTTCAATCAATTGAATTTTTTTCAAGGGTTAAAGTGATCCAGGTGCAGCCAACACAATAAACTATTTTTTGGACCAGAAATACCAATCAACTCTTTAAAATGTAAAATGGGCACAATGACGTTAGTTTCAGATTTAACGCTGTCTCCCTCTCTCATTCGTTCACCATATTCTCCAATTTTACAATCCTAGTACAAAATGCGAAACCAAAGCCAATTTGAATCGGTATTTCTTCTTTGATTCGGCCTAAAAGTTTTTTTTTTTTTTTTTTCTGATTTGGCCTAAAAGTTCAAGCTTTGAAGCTCCTAACAACAACAGGACCCATTCTACGCAAACCCAAAAGCCGAATCACGAGAAAAATGGTTCCAACAAAGCAAAGTTCGAGCTTTGAAGATCTTATATGGCGACTTGAAAAAATCGAAGCAACCCATTTCTCCAGGAGCCAGATTCACTAGCTTTCTCCATTCACTCTTCAATTCGAGTGAGAACACAAAATATACAATCATCACCAGTGTCGAATCCAAGGTCATGCTTGAGTCAAACCCTATCATTCAGATCTACAGCTAAGAGATCAGTGAGGTTTTGTTAACGTGATAGTGGATGAAGATTGCGGGCCATGTGGGCGAAAGAACATTCTGAGAGAAGACGATGAAGAGAACGGGAATCAACCATTTTAAAAAACTTTATTACTCCGTAACTTTTATTATACACACATCAGATTTCCTAATAATCAGCAAGTCACGTGTAAGCCAATAAATCAAAGACGGTTGAACGAATGAGAGAGGAGACGGCGCTAAATCTGAAACTAACGTCATTGTGCCCATTTTACATTTTAAAGAGTTGATTGGTATTTCTGGTCCAAAAAATAGTTTATTGTGTTGGCTGTACCTGGACCAATCGTTCGTTGGTAATATTGCACCTTAACCATTTTTTCAAAGTAGGTGGTATTTTGGCGAGATACTATAGTGAGAGGAAAGGAATCATACAAAAAGGGGCCCACATGCTTCCGTCATGCTCCTTCCCTCACCCACAACCCTGGTGATGACTACTTTTTGACTGAGCTTTTGGAATTTTCAATGCAGGCCGGTGCTTTAATACAAGGTAGATAATGTCTCTTTTATATATAATTCTACACGCAAGGCGACACGGATATTATCGCTTTTACGTTTCTAAGTTACCAAATCAAGTCGAGTCACCGTTAAACTTGTGACCATTGTAAACTCGGTTAAATTCACAAGTTTATATATTGAGTTTATCGTTTTTACGTTTCTAACTTACAAAACCGTGTTAACTCTCCCTTAAACTCATGTTAATTTTTTTTTATTTAATCATGCTCAAGGTTTTGTATGAGTTTTATAAAAATTTCTTTGTTAAATATGGTAAATTTTGAATATTAATGGATTTAATTTCAATTATTTGGATTTAAAATATATTTAAATCAAATTATTGTTATTTTTTATATTTTAATTATTTATTATACACTATTTGATACCTATTTAATAGTGAAAGTAGTTCAGAAATCCCTTTGCATCTTCCTGGACGTTAGGGAAGAAAAGGTTATTCGCTATTGGCTCACCCTTGTATCAGGCCTTGGTATGTCCTATACATGGTTTGGCCATGACGGTTTTGGCAAGGTTAAGAATGGATGGTACCTTTTAAAATTTACGATTCCGTTCACGTCATAATCACGAATTTACTTAAACTCCCAAGTTTGACAACCTTAATAGTAGCTAGTAATAAGAGAAGGCATCCGGAAAAAAAAAAAAAAAAAAAAATAAGAACATCAATATTTTTTCCCTCCCAAAACCTTCCTAATTATGTAAAGCAATTAATACTACAATAAAAATACTAGATGATTAGAGGGTTCTTCTTCCTTTTATCCCCTGAATCAATTGTCGATTTCAGATCGTAAACAATATTTTCCTCCAATATCCATACTTCATAAATTTGTGCAATATGTATTACATGTCTTGAAACAATAATATGATAAATGCGAACTGTGATATGGCTTGCAAAATAATTAAAATTCTGGGGAATGAGATTTTTCCTTTTGTGGCCAAAATTGGGGAATGAGATTAACTTCAAAATAAACTCAAGCAAATGATGATGAGATCATAACCATAACTATCAATCAATTTAATAAACTAGAGTTTGGGGGTATTTCACCATAATATTGATGAATTAAAAAAATGGGGCCCAAGGGTTGAATTTGTTGATGACCTATTCAATTCTTCTTTCTCAATCTTGTTTCATCGTCAATACGGACCATCAACGCACCATTTGTTTTAAAGTAATGGAGGGAACGCGGAAGGAAGATTATTATGAGGCGAAAGGGTCAATAATGTTGATTATGATTAATTACTTATTTGGTCTTATAAATAAGGTAAAGAGAGAATAAAATTTTTAGACCTATTCATAAGCTAAAGAGAGAAATTTTTTTATATGAATGTATACTTTTATCCTTCATTTATTATGTACCAACTTTGTTCTCATGGGTTGTATTGTTATTAAATAGGAGTGAAGTTAGAAAGTTGTAGAATTTTAAGGAAAATTTGATAAAGCTTGAATTTTTTTTTTTTTTGGTTTATGTGAAATATGTTGTAAGTGACTTATAAATATGATCTGAGAACTACGTAGTAACACCGCACGAGGCATAAAGGCACAAAACATGTAAAAACATCTCAAGACAATCCAAAAAGTGCGAAATTAACAAATCCTTATTTTGTTATGCATTTACATACTTTATTAGGGGATTTTATCATAATTATTGAGCTTTAAAATGTCTTTATTATAATTTGTTGGGATTAAGAGTAAATGCATTGAATAAGAACTAAAAAGCGCAAATCCAAATATCTTGAGAAATTACAAATCTCAGAATTCAAATTCAAACTGAAAAAGATTTGAGCTCCGAGACTAACCTTAAACATTAGAATGGTACACACCAAGGTTGAACCAGAATGTGTAACCGTTAATGGGAGTCAGATCATACACATTCAGGTACACTAGCACCGATCCTGAACCTCCCAAGCGTTATTCCTCCTCCTCTTCTACTCCAAGTTCCATCAGTGCTTGCATCTCCAGCGACCACATCTCCCTCATGTACAACTTCGTGAATGGGAAAAAAAATCTTGAAAATATATTTTTTCAACCCAACTCACGAAATGGGAAAAAAATCTTGATAGTGTCCTTAATTTTAATTTTCTTGTTTTAATTCAAATTAATGGGGTGCAAAAACATTGTTGAGCTTTCTAATGTACTAAGTTCTAATTTTTTTTGGGGTGAATTGTGAGGCTTATAGCCCAAAATAAATTACATCAAAACACTTTTTCTAAGGAAAAAAAAAAAGGATAAAAAATCTCAACTACCCTCTCAAAAGCCCCTCCCAAACAATCAGCTGAAAAATCCAATTGGATAATATAAAAAAATATAGCTTGATTATATTTTATTTCTTTCAACAAGTTTAGATACGACCACTATTGATTGTCAAAGAGAGAAGGCAACAAAGGATGCAAACACATATCTGGTCTTCAATTATGCAAGCAATATGGTTTCAATAAAATTATTGCTTGTACTAATTCCCTAAAAGTTATCTAATTGCTTATGTTTGATTGGTATAAGGGAATTGGAAATATTTGGTATAAGGAAGAAATATTTTTTGAACATGGATTTAAAATTTTAGAAAAGTGGAATTAAATTATTATTATTATTATTTTTTTTTTTTACTGTTTTATCTTACATATTCTCTTTATTAAAATTTTGTAATCTTAATTCTTCCATTCTTTTAAAAAATTACAACTCGTAAAAATTTTCCTTCCCCTCCTCTCCAAATCCTTCATGCCAAATGTCCCTTTAAAATTCGGGACATAATATATTATCGGGTTAAGGTGTGTCCAACAACTTAAAGTATTTTTTTAAGTGCGTCCAATACCCTAGAGTATTTTTCCATATAAGTCTATCACTCCAAAATATTTTGTGATTTATCTAACATCTTAAGATATTTTTCAAGTGCGTTGAGTACTGTAAGTATTTTTTTAGGTGCGTCTCGTACCCTAAAGTTACTACTAAGAAATACTTTAGCTGTTGGATACACTTTCAACTTAAAGACTTTTTGAGAGTTCATGATGAGGTTTAAATTGCTCTTTAAAAAAATTTCATGGGCAAAATTTCTTTTGAAATATAAAGATTTTAAGGGTGAAATTGTGCCTACAAGTATTTTATGATGTTCACGCTTATAAAAAATATACTTCAGAGTATTGAAAGCACATGAGAAAATATTTTAGGGTACTGAGCGCACAACAAATTACTTTAGAATACTCCACATTTAAGAAAATACTTCCAAATATTGAGCAGCCCCTAAGCGTATATTATGATCAGAATTTTAGAATTAGATATCCACCACGTGAAAACATTCAATATTAATTTTTTAGCAAAAGACCCCATTGACGTATTAAAAGATGTGGTGATTCTTCGGGATACAATATTCACAAGTGGCACTGGGCAAATCTGTTATAAAGCTTATCCTTTTTCTTATATGCTTTTGTCAGTTTTGTAATCTCAAAAAGTTAAATAATAATTTGTCATATCAATTTTCAAAAGTGTTTAGTCTAATTAAAGGAATTAAGTCCCCAAAATGGGGACGTAGTGAATCAATTTACTCAAAATCCTTTTTCTTATATGCTTTTGTCTGGTTTTATAATCTCAAGCTCTTTTGACATATCAATTTGTTTAGTGTAATTAAAGACTAGTCCCTCATAACATAGTGAATCAATATTCAAATTCTCTTAAATGACGTCTGTTTTAGTTTCTAATAATACACAAAATCTTCTTCAATGTTGAATCCAGTCGTCCTCCACTTTCCTCTTACTGGTTTAAAAAGACAAAAACAAAAAAAATCCTCCACTTCCCTCCCAGACTCACCCATATGATTGTGATCAAAGAAAGGGTTGTAAAATTATTTTTTAAAAAATAATTAAAAAATTAATAAAAATCATTCTTTTAATGGTTTACCTAGGGACATCTCCATGTAAACAATAAAAAACATGGCATTTATTAATTTTTTTAAAAGAATAAATATTTTTTAGAGAAAATCCCTCAAAAATACTATTTGAAATTCAAAATAACAAATAGGTGATTTTACAATAAAATGAGTTATTAATCCTATTATTGTTTTAATTAACATAATTTTGAGATTCAAATGATATTTTTCCGTCACTCTTCCTAGTTTTTAAATTTTTTACAACCTTTTCTCTGATCACAATCACATGAGTGAGTCTGGGAGAGGAAGTGGAGGACTTTTTTTTTTTTGTCTTTTTAAACCAGTAAGAGGAAAGTGGAGGACGACTGGATACAACATTGAAGGAGATTTTGGACTTGTCTCAGAGAAGCCAAGGACCTTTAGTTGATATATTTTAGTTGATATATTTTGAACACATCATGGACCTCATATGTCATGTGGCCCCCCAAAAAAAGATGTTTTACGCTTCATTTAGTGAAGGTGAGTGGGGACTAGAAAAGTGAGTGAATGGCATCTGAGGACCACTTAAACAAGGTTATCAAATTCGAACTGAACTGGTCGAGTCAACTCGAAACTGATGATCTGGTCATGAAACTGGTCTGAGCAGGTCCCTAACTAGGGATTTTGTGTAACCTAGGTGAGTTGCAAGGTTAACCCAGTTGCCTTTTTTAAAAAAATTAAACTTTTTTATGGGATAGACAATAATATTAGTTGAAGCTAATGATACTTTTTGTGTTACTAACTATTAGTTTAATGATTAGGATTGTAGGTAGGAAAAATTTTGTTATCATCTATCTGTTTTGATAATTTGCTAGGAACAATATTTGCTAGTTATAGTGTTATTAGATGATCAATTGATACTATGATATCAATATTTTAAATAAATTGTAATTAATGTTGAATAAGTATATGATTACTTTGTTAGTGATTCAATGCACTGAATTGATTTTGAATAGATAATACTATGATGAGAATTTAAATTATTTTTCTAATTTTTTATTCCACATCGGTTTGGCCTCGGATTGACTCCAAACTCACCCACTTTGCCTTGACTAGTTCATAGGCTAGCCCAGATTTTACAACCTTGTACTTAAATAGTCATAAGATGAGCTAATTACATTGGAGATCTTAGGTCCTTTTTTTGAAATTACACTAGTTGTCTATTTGGCACAGGTGAATGGTGAGGAAGGAAGAGAAAATTTTAATAAATTCAATTTTTAAGAAATAGATAACTGGGTAATAAATTTTACTCAATAAAATATACAAGATAAGAAAATAAGAAAAATTAATTAAAAACTTTTAACTTCACTCCCCCATTTTTTTTTTTAATCAAGCTCATTAAAATTTTCATCCCCTCTTCCAACCCTCATACCAAACAGATCCTAATGTTCAATAACAGGTTGCAAAAACAATTAACAACTTTGGTTATTACTAATAACAACTACAAGTTCAGTAATGCCAAGTATTATTTTATAAACAATAAGTTGGTTTGAGGAATCAAAAACTCAAATAATAAATTCAATGTAAAAAATGATATCAAGCCAACATAATATCCGGCTCTTAAACACCTCAAATTAAAAGCATCTTATATGAAAATGTTAATTATAATACCAAACCCATGCATCAATGTCAAAACCTCCTAACAAATGCAGGAGCTAGGACGCCCTCGTACATAAGATCAATTAAACATAAAGCAAAACCGAACACGCCAAATTGAAGCGTCTCAAAACTTGTGAAAATGGCTATGGAGTCAAATCATTTCTTAGAATAATATGACTTAATAATTAAATTACACACAATAATTTTGAATTATACATAAATACTTCTCTTAACTTTTAAAACTTAATAACAAACCACAGTAAAATTTTAAATTTGTGTAGATAACCATTAACTATCAATTATACATTAAATTTAATTTTTGTGTACATATAACCTCCACAAATTTTAAGTTATATGCGTATAACACCTTTAAAATTTAGGTTATGTGCAGATAAAACTAATAACAAGGGAGCTGTCTACATTAATGTTAGAGTTTAAAGGGGTTTATTGTAATTTTTAATTTCAAATATGAGGGAGCCAAAAGAAATACTCCTGACATTTAATATATATATGACATATTTGAGGATAGATTTTAATCCTAAATATAAGATTTATTTTTCATATTTGTCCATATTGTCCTAATTTACTCTTATTGATGTTCACTCGACAATAATTACGGAGGGAAAAAAATGAGGAAATTAAGAAAAATAACTAGACTATTTTATAAAATACATATCATATTAACGACTTTTTTAATTTAATTAGATTAGATAAATAGATCTTATATTAAAATCAAATGGAGTATATTCTTTTACCCTTAGGAGGAAAATTAGTTTTTATTGTCTACAGAAAATATTTATAGTCCGAAAAAAAAAAATCTCTAATTTAATTTATTTAGCTTGCACGCAGATTATTTTCGGCATACACAATACCCCAAGAAAAAAAAGAGGATAGTGTCTGAAGCTCACAATTCAATAGAAATCAATATGCTAAGCCATTGATTATTATAAGTGGAAAAGTAATTTATTCAAATGCTTAATTAATATGAAATGCTTGAACTGTCACACACACACACAAAGTAATATATAGGTGTAACATCCATTTTAAATGACAATTTATTATTTATTAACTTGATTAAACCATTTATTAAAATGTTTCATGCACAGTTAAGTTGTAGATTTTACTCGACCCATATCTTGAAACTAAATATTTATTTAGAATTTGCTAGAATATCCAAAATATACTAGAATATGCCAAGTGAGCCCTAGTAACGTGGCAATATACAATAATTTAACATGTACGAAAAAGGTGGAAGCACTATCGTTAGCAAAAGTAACTTAAGCTTCCAAAGCCTTCCCTAATTGGCCCATACGAGAATTATCACCTGAATAATATTTGTAACCACCAATCCGGCTCATTGTAAAAGCTAATATGTGCTCGTGTGGTGCCAAGTGAAACTTTTTAAATAACGAGTACCAGATATCAAATTTACAAAATCATCAGATCATAATTTTCGTAATGAAATTTCTATATCAAGTTTCACATCATGAATCACATATATAACATGCCAAGCAATAGATTGATACCCTGACAATCCTTATCACCCTCATCCTTATAACCGCTGACAGAACCCATGGGCTGTAACGTAATAGATTTGGTCGCTATGATAAGACTACACCAAGCTCACCAATGATAAGGTATAGCCCGGCCAAAGGCTATAGAACTCATATCGGACCATGGGTTCCCTTTCCTTTGATTAATATAGAAAGGTGTCACTGTCCCAAGGGCTGACCCTTAACCCGACCAAAGGAAAAAGGTGATACCAAGGGCCCTGAAAATATCAAAGTCATCCACTGTGTACCGAGTGGTGGCATACTACGTGGTATTATATACACAACAACTCCCATCATCACTCCATATCCATCATCGCTCCATATCATCATAGTCTTGGCATGAATATATGAAATTCCAAACAACATTTATGACAGTAATACATCGTCACAATAATTATTAAAATAACAAGGAACCATAAAGGTATATTTTCCATATCATGTAATATCACTAATCATTCCAAAATAAATTTCATAAGGCAACTTCGTCAAAAACATAGCTTTCATAGATTAAAAATCGCTCACAAACATCATACAAACAAGTACAATGAGTGGAAAGTGATTACCTCAAGTTCTTGACACGACACTAAGCATAATAGAAATCAATCCCCTTTAAAAATAAATATATAATTATACGTTAATAGAATTAACAAAAATAACCACTAATACCATAATTAATTAATTAATTAAACTATTATCTCACTTTAGTTTTCCTAAAAATGACAATTTATCTATTCCTCAATTTTTAACCTAATTCTAACTTACCCAATTTATAAATAAACATTCTCCATATAATCAAAATCATATCAAAATCTAATTTAAAATCTCAAATACTAGTTCATAATTTCATATAATTCAAGATTTAGTAAAACTAACCGATTAAACCTTAAATAATACCTCTAGTAATCCAACTAAATGCTTAAATTTTCATTTAATCGGTAAAAATATCCTATATGACATAAATCCTAATTTCTCTTAGATAGAAAATAATTTTAAATTCCTCCAGCAACAAACTAACAAATCCAAACCGGTTAAATTTATTTATTAATCATGTTCTTCATATATACGGTCTTCTATTGTCAAAACTCAAAACTTTCCTAATATTCAAATCCCAAAATTTTCAATAATCAATACTATTTTACCCTCATTAGAAAGAGAAAAATACGTGGAATACTTTCATGAGGAGAGTTTGTTGAAAATAAATTAATTTAACTACCTAAATAATCTTATAAAATAAATAACTTACCTTAAAATATCTCCAAACTCTTCTTTTCTTCTTCACCTTCCTCTCTCGTCGTCCCTCTTTCTTTCTTTTCACTCCCTCTCTCTGCTCCTCATTTCTCAACACACGGACGCACTCACATAACCCACACACTCTCACACACAAAGACCCATATATATGGATTAATTAGATGGCGGTGGATTACTCGGATACAAAAAGAGGTGGTGGATTTGGATACTTATTGTCTAAGTATGTATATATTAGGTGTCCTCTAATATGTTTGGTTGGGGGAGAGGGGAGGGGAGGGGAGGGGAAGGGGAGGAAAATGGAGGGAAAATATTAAAAGGGGAGAAAATTTTTGTGGGCTCCACTACAAATAATTTTTCTCTCTCTCCATTTTCCCTCCCCTCCCCCCCCCCAACCAAACATACCCTTACTTGTCTAAGTATGTATATATTAGGTGTCCTCTAAGGGTATGTTTGGTTGGGGGAGAGGGGAGGAGGGGAGGAGACGGGGGAGGAAAATGGAGGGAAAATATTAAAATGGGAGAAAACTTTTGTGGGCCCCACTACAAATAACTTTTCTCTCTCTCCATTTTCCTCCCCCTCCCCTCCCGTCCCCTCCCCCAAACCAAACATACCCTAATAAATGCATAAATGCTGCCATCGTTTTACGACTTTTTTTTTTGTTGGCCTTTTAATATTATTATTCATTATTATACTTATTATTTTTATTTACCTTTTTTTTTTTTTTTTTCGCATGCGTTTTTGCCCCGTCCTTTTTTTTTTTCAACAACTATTAATTATTTGCACTCTTATTCCATTAATTTTTTTTAACTATCATAAATGATATTTTATATACAAACTTTTATTTTGATAATTACACAATAATTCATGTATCATGATTAATTATTATTATTATTTTGGTAATTATATCCTAATGTCAAAATTAGGATGTTACAATAGGCGTAACTACAAATAAAGTTGTTAGTGCCTTAGCTTCTAAAAGTTACGAGTTGCTATTATTATTATTATCACTAATGAATGATAAGAGGGACAAAAACTAGTGTAGTTGTTAATGTTGGTTTTGATTAGTTTTGATGATGTCTTACATAGTGCAATTATTAAAAGCAAAAAGGTTGAGTAATATATTGAGTAATATAGTTATCTCCTACATTGACTAACTACTATGTTTAATGTAGATTAGTCCAAGTTAAATTAAGGAGAATGATCAAGAAGGAGATAAGAGATGAAAGAAAGAAGTATCTCGAGAGGTTGTCAAGAAAGCAAGATGCTATCAATGGATTTTGGAGCATAACCAAGAAGAAGAGAAGAGACTAGAGAAAGATGTTATCAAAAGAACTTGCACAATATAATAGGAATATCAACATTCAAGTTCTTGTGATACTTGAAGTCTATATGATAAGCGAAGTTGGAATGAAGTTTCATCACTTTATGGATATTGAAGAAGGAAGAAGGCTGCGAGAGAATGATGAGCTCAAGTTAAATGATGAAGAATGATCAAGTTGGGAGATGGAAGAAGGAAGAACTTGCTGAATGGAATGAAGATATCATTATTCAAGTTCTTATATTGATGCTAGGAGGCTCCAAGATCATATGGAAGTTGGAATGAGTCAATTCAGAGTTAAATCAAGCAAATATGAGGTTTAGGATGAGAAACCTCGAGGTTTGAGTAAAAACCTCGAGGTTTGAGTGTCTTCAGCGTCTCTGGTGTCTCTGGACTAGCAAACCTCGAGGTTTCAGTCAAAACCTCAAGGTTTCAGCCAAAACCTCGAGGTTTCAGCCAAAACCTCGAGGTTTCAGCCAAAACCTCGAGGTTTCAGCCAACATCAGCTTTTCAGCTTCACTGTTTCACGTTCAGCACAGGCGACGTCTGGTAATTTGGTGATATCTCTCAAACCAGAGATCGGATTGAGGTGAAACCAGTGGCATATGAAACTAGACTCCCAATGCGTCATTTTGATATACAATTCAATCCCAAAGGAGTTCAGATAAAGGAGATATGATTTTTACAAGTTGCCACAAGAATCAACGTCACAGTCCAGACCTACCTTCAGTATTTTGGATGTATCTCACAAACGAAAAATACGATTGAGCTGAAATCGGTGGCATATGAAAGTAGACTCACAGAGCTTTCCATCAAGACTTGAATGGACCAAAACAGAGTTCAGACCAAGGAGATATGTCCCTCGAAAGTTTATAGTCAGTTCAGGACATCGCAAAAACAAAGAACTTGGTCGTTTGGGTAAAACCTCGAGTATTGTTACAAACCTCGAGTATTGTGGCTTCCAGAGAGCTAATGGTTTTCAGTGTGTTTGAAAACCTCGAGGTTTCCATAGAAACCTCCAGGTTTGTGAAAAAACCTCCAGGTTTCTGTTTGGCGCAAAAACTCAGAATTTCCACATTTAAGTGAAACCTCCAGGTTTTGGTGAAAACCTCCAGGTTTCTGGATCCAGAGAGCAAACCCCTTTTCACTGACTTCGAAAACCTCCAGGTTTTGGTGAAAACCTCCAGGTTTCTGCATCCAGAGAGCAAACGTCTTTTCTCTAGTTTTTGAAAACCTCCAGGTTTCCAGAAAAACCTCCAGGTTTCTGTTTAGCGCAAAAATTCAGAATTTCCACTTTTGACAGAAACCTCCAGGTTTTGACAGAAACCTCCAGGTTTGGGCAAACAGAGAGCAAACGACTTTTCTCACGGTTTTGAAAACCTCCAGGTTTCGAAATAACCTCCAGGTTTCTTCGCGACTTCAGAATTTCAAATCGGCAATTTGCAATACCTTCTTGTTTGATCTTAATACTTCCTATGATTAATCTCTAATGTTCCTAGATATGTTTAACCACTTTATTGGTGAGTTTCGAAAGATTAGAGATTGTACATTGAAGGTTTAAAGCAAAAGCAAAAGTGATGTCAGCACATTAAATGCAAACCCAGAAAGTTGCATTCTTTTGGGTAATCCTTCTGCACACGTTTAACAAAGGATTAAAGATTGCTTTCCACATCCAATAGCTGCTATTCCAACGGATTTATTTTCAAGAAGTCAACTTTGAACTTCGCCCGAAATGGATTAAGTGAAGATTAGTGAGAGAAGAAGACCAAAACCGAACGAACCTTATCTCGTTATGGGCAACGGTTATAAACGGTCATATATTGTTCTCTACCTATAAAAGAGGATAGATTCAAGCAGAAAAAATGTAGAGATACAAGCTTACATCTTCAATATGCTGATACTCTGATTTTCACATCATTTACACTCTGTTTTTCATGTCTAGACAGCTTAGAGAGTGAGATGATTTGTATTATTCTTCAGTGTTCATTTATTCACTTCTAAGAGAGAAGATTTATTGTAATCTTTCTATCTATCTGAGAGTTACTCAAGATTGGGTGATCTTGAGTGGGAAACACATTGTGTTGATTACAACTTGTAAAGGGGAGTGAATCCTAGTGAGAGGATTACTTCGAGTACGAGTGTGTAATCAAGCGGTGTGTTGATTACGGTTGTAAGGGGAGTGAATCCTAGTGAGAGGATTACCTCTTGTACGAACGTGTAATCAAGTTGAAAGAAGATAGTGGATTGAAAATCCCAAGTGAAGCTTGGGGACCGGATGTAGGTCAAGGATTGGGCCGAACCGGTATAAATCGGTTGCACATTCTCTTCCCTTATCTCTTACATTTCCGAGATATATATTTGAATGTGCATATATATTTGAATGACTTGATTATTGCTTTATAAACTGATTTCGATAGTTACGAAAAGATTTTCAAAGTTCCTAAATTTTTATACTTCACCCAATTCACCCCCTCTTGGGTTCAAAGGTTCTTACGGTTAAAAGTTTGAGGTCTTGAGAATTCAAAACTTTTGTTGTTGTCTTGACGTACGGTTTTAAAAGAGCTCCAATAAAAAAATGGAAAAAGTATTTCTCCAGGCACTAGAAATAAACCCCTAAAACTACGTCGTTTTGAATCAATGAAGGGTATATTTGTAATTTTAGGTGAATTAATGAAGGGTGTTTCAGTAAATTTTTTATGATTAAAAAATAAACAAAATTAGAGAAACATCCTTCATTAATCCAAAACGACATAGTTTTGGGGGTCACTCGAGTATCTTATCTCCAGTGGCTGGAGAAATCCTTTACCCTAAAATAATATAATATGAGTTTTAAAACTCTATTTTAGTATCCTTTATTATCTTTTTGTTTGATAAAATAAACTATCTTGAGAAACACAGCTCCATTTTCTTCCTTAATTTTTTTTTCCATCTTCCTCATATTTTTTTCTTTAAAAAATTATCTTCAAACTTTATATTGTTTACCACGTATACATAATATATATCTTTTATTTATATTTATGATATACAAAAATATTTTATGATCTCTTTTTAATTTTAAAAAAAACACAAAAATCTAATTTTCTCTATAAAAAATGAGAAAATTTCTTCCATGATGAGATCTTTCCATAAAGGCATACACTTTTTTTTTTTTCCCTTAAAAGAGGGTTATTTGTAATATATTATTTCTCATTCATAAATCTAAACGTTTTTTTTTATTATATATAATTCTCACTACTACAGAAATTACTATGTGTTACTGACTATTAACTGTCATATATTCATCGTATATGCGGGCGCTATATTTTTTTGGTGAAGGTACATTACGATTCCGAACCGTGATGTATCTTGAATCTATTATAACAACTGTTATGTATTGAGATATTGTGAGGCCATGATGTGTGCAATGTTGTCATGACAATAAAACGAGTTCATGTAAACAATCGTCTCAAGTAAAAAAAAAAAAAAAAAAAAAAAAAACCAATATAGACCTTGTAACATATGTAACGGTGCTTTAAAAACTATTATATAAAGTTTAACATATGTAATAGTCGTTATATTACAATCGTTATTTATTTGATATTATTGGCACTGTTATTTATTTGATATAAATGCTAATGGGTTCGATAAAACAACTGTCATATAAAATGCATAAATATATAATGATTTTTATGTAAGAATCATTAAATTTTGAGGCAATTTTTCTTTTCAAACTGGGATTCTCCTTTCCATAACCCCGTACATGCATAGAGAATGAAATTGTACACAAATTTGTATATTACAGAAGCTCACAAACATCGATGCAATTTGGAATGGATCAAGATATTTCCGGCTTTATGGCCAGGCTCAATGAAACTCCCTACTCTAAAGGGCTCAAGGGGTATGCAACCTTGAGAAGAGTTGATGGAGAAAAAAGGGTTAAATCTATAGTACGTCATCTTCCCGTTCTCGTTAGGTTACATATGGCGTTCTATAGATATAATCTCTCCTTCTCTATCAAGTCTTGCTTGAAGCTGTATACTGGTACCCCTTGAGCACCTTACAATAGGAGTTCCTTTGAGCCTAGCAACAAAGCCAAAAATGTCTTGATCCATCCCAAATTACATGGCTATACTCAATATCAGTTTTTATTCTGTTATACAGTAAAATCCAATAAGCAAAGCGAAAGAAAAAAAATTCTATCTAATCCATATTTATCTCTCTCTATGTGTATGAGAGAGAGATAAGGCGACAATATACCTTTTTTGTCATAAATGGTACAACAATAAGGTGGTTAGGCCAAGCAACTTGTTTAAGAACACAACATAAGCATAGCTCCTACCACTAGCATTTGTGGTGGACACTAGAAAAGCTAACTTGGATCGATGATGACCTTTAGCTCTCTAGGCTAACATGATTCTAAGCATAGCTCCTACCACTAGCAACTTGTTTAAGAACACAACATAAGCATAGCTCCTACCACTAGCATTTGTGGTGGACACTAGAAAAGCTAACTTGGATCGATGATGACCTTTAGCTCTCTAGGCTAACATGATTCTAAGGGAGAGACAATAATCAATGAGGAAATTAAGGAAAAATGACTAAGTTATTTTAGAAAATATATATTAACTAATTTCCTTAATTTAATCAGATTAGGTAAATAAATCTTACATAAAAAATCAAATGGAGTATATTCTCTTACCCTTAGTAGGGAAATTAGGTTTTATTGTCCGCTGAAAATATTTATAGTCCGAAAAAAAATCTCTAATTTAATTTATTTAGCTTGCTGGCAGATTATTTTCAGGCACATACACATCAATGCCAAAAAAAAAGGTAGTGTTTGAAGCTCACAATTCGATAGAAATCAATGTGTTAAGCCAATGATTATTACAAGTGGAAAAGTAATCGAATTAAATGCTTAATTAATATGAAATGTTTGAACTGTCACACCCACACACATAAAGTAATATGAAACGTGTTTGTCGGAGTTATAATGTGTTCATGCATTTTATAAACGCGTAATTACAAACAAAGTTGTTATTGCCTTCTAAAAGCAACAAAGTTTCTATCATTATCATTATCATTATTATTATTATTATTATTATTATTATTATTATCACTAATGAATGATGAGAGGGACAAAGTTAGTTGGTGTAGTTGTTAAAAGTTAGGTTTTGAGAATTCAAAACTTTTGTTGTTGTCCTATACAGTTTAAAAAGAGCTCCAATAAAATCATATGCTAATATGAATTTTGAAAATCTGTTATCGTATTCATTATTAGCTTTTTGTTTGATAAAAATAAATTATATTGAGAAAAGCAGCTCAATTTTTTTCCTTAATTTTTTTTTTCCCGATCTTCCTCATATTCTTTCTTTAAAAAGATCTCTTCCAACTTTATGGTCTTTGCCCCACACACACACACATATATAATATATCTTCTCTTCATATTTATGATATACAAAAATATTTTCCGTCCTCTTTTTAATTAAAGAAATACACAAAAATATAATTTTCACTACTACAAAACTAGATTTAACGATACCAAGTAACGTCCATTTTATGAAAACAAAAGTAAAAAAAAAAAAAAAAAAAGGCGGTGGTATTTTTGAAATTTTATCTTAACATTCTACGACGGTTCCAATGAAACAATAGTTACAAGACACTTTCAATGGTTGTTCTTTAAAATAGTCGTTGATATTTAAGCCCATAAATTAAAAATAATTAATATTTTTTAGTTACAACAATTGGTTTTAAATACCCGTCATTAAAAGTTCCAATTCAATGACTGGTTTTATAATCGCAGACATTGGAACTCAATGGGATACAATGACTGTTCAAAGTAGGTGTGCTCCATTATCACGTGTACTTTTTTGTTGCGGAAATTTATCATTTGTGTTTTGGCGGATACTATAGTGAAAGGAAAAGAATCGTACAAAAAGGGGCCCATATGCTTCCTTCCATGCTCTTTCACTCACCCACAACCCCGGCGATGACTACTTTTTGGCTAAGCTTTTGGAATTTTCTAGTTAAAATGTGAAATTTAGAAAGTTATTTATTAAAAAATTAGGGTGACGTGGATGATACGTGGTTTTCAAGAAATAAAAATGGACAATAATGTGACTTTTCAAGGAGTAAAAATGAATGATGATGTGGCTGCTTTCAAGTTGCAAATATATATATATATATATATATATATTTGTTTGGCCAAAGAGTGCTCAATACCAAGTATTTTTTTAGGTGTAAAAATACGGTTTGATCGTTATTTTGACTTTTTTTTTTTTAAAACTTTTTTAGTATCGGTCAATAAAAATATTTTTTTAGTATCATTCAAGATCTATGGAAAAAAGGAACACACACTAGTTTGACTGGAGAGGAATATAACTTTGCCGTCGGTCAATTACGAAGGCCGACGATAATATGCGGTGCTAACTAAATGTAAGGCTAAATGCAGGCCAGTGCTTTAATCCAAGGTAGATAATGTCTCTTTTATATATTATTCTACATGCAAGGCGACATAGATATTATAGTAACCCTTATTGTTAAACTCGCGAGTTAACTTTCCGAGTTTATCGTTTTTACATTTCTAATTTACCAAATCGAGTCGAGTCACTGGTAAACTTGTGACCATTGTAAACTCGATTAAATCCTCGAGTTTATACACCAAATTTACCGTTTTACGTTTCTAACTTACAAAACCGTGTTAACTCTCCCTTAAACTCGTTTTAAGTTTTTTTATTTTATTTGATCATACTCAATGGTTTTATATGAGTTTTATAAAAATTTCTTTGTTAAATATGGTAAATTTTGAATATTAATGGACTTAATTTCAATTATTTAGATTTAAAATATATATAAATCAAATTGTTATCATTTTTTATATTTTAATTATTTATTATACACTATTAATACCTATTTAATAGTGAAAGTAGTTCAGAAATCCCTTTGCAACTTCCTGGACATTAGGGAAGAAAAGGTTATTCACTATTGGCTCACCCTTGTATCAAGCCTTGGTATGTCCTATACATGATTTGGCCATGACGGTTTTGGCAAGGTTAAGAATGAATGGTACCTTTTCGGATTTACAATTCGAGTTCACATTATTATCACGAATTTACTTAAACTCCCAAGTTTGACAATCTTAATAGTAACTACTAACAAAAGAAGGCGTCCGAAAAAATATAAGAATATCAATATTTTTTCCCTCCCAAAACCTTCCTAATTATGTAAAGTAATTAATACTACAATAAAAAATACTAGATGATGAGAGGGTTCTTCTTCCTTTTATCCCCTGAATCAATTGTCGATTTCATATCATAAACAATATTTTCCTCCAATATCCGTACTTCATAAATTTTTGCAATATGTATTACATGTCTTGAAACAATAATATGATAAATGGGAACTGTGATATGGCTTGCAAAATAATTAAAATTCTGGGGAACGAGATTTTTCCTTTTGCGGCCAAAATTGGGGAATGAGATTAACTTCAAAATTAACACTCTGTAACACCCTGTAACTACATAACTAATGTTTGCAATTAAATTAGAAAAGGACTTGAATTTTAAAGTTGCGAGATACCTTAAAAAAAGTTCGGTCCGAGTTTCCTTCTTGGGAACTCCGCTAGGGCATTAAACCAGATCTGAGAGCTTCGCCGCCCACTGCGGCGGAGGAAAATGAGTGTCCCCTCCGGTCGTCTTTGTGCGAGGAGGGGAAGGCGAGGACTCGATGGAGGAGGACAGGGAAGGAAGTCGAAGGAAGCGGAAAGTCTGTTCTGCTGAAAAGGAGTTTACGGGTGACGAGGTTCTGAAGTCGCGCGATGAAGCCTGGATGCAACCGGATAGCAAGATTCAAGCTCTGATGTCGTATAGGGAGACGCTGCTGAATAATGTGAAACCACGTGTGAGCTGGTGGGAGTGGTCCAAGAATGAAGAGGAGGAAGCAATTGAGGATTATGGTCCAGAAACGGACTTTGCCAGAGTCTTGAATCCAAATGATGGAATTACAGTTGATCTCTCGAATCCGCTCCACCCTAGTTTCCTGTTTGAGGAAAAGGAGAGAGAGCGTCTCATGAGGCCCTTCCGTCGTACGCTGGTGGTGAAATTGCTGGGCAGACAGCCATCGTACAGCTTCATGGTAAAGAAACTGAAGCAACTTTGGGAAAGAAAAGGTAAGATAGATGTCTTCGACCTGGAGAACGACTTTTATTTAGTCAATTTTCAGCTCAATAAGGATTATATGGAGGCTCTTACGGGAGGGCCTTGGGTTATAATGGATGCAGACCTAAATGTGGCTCGCTGGAGACCAGACTTCTGCCCAAAAAATGAGAGGATTGAGTCAGTTGTGGCCTGGGTGCGTTTTCCTGACTTGCCTGCGCCATTATTTGACAAGAAATTTTTGTTGAATTTGGGTAATGCGATTGGAAAAGCAATCGAGATTGGATATACATACGGCACAGAGAGCTAGGGGGAAATTCGCGCGAATGTGTGTAGAGCTAGACCTAACCAAACCGTTAATCCCTAAATTCAATGTGGAAAATCAAACACTCAGCGTCGTGTATGAGAGTTTGGGTCTTCTGTGTAATAAGTGTGGTTGGTTTGGGCATAGCAAAGATAGCTGCACTGAGTTTCATAAAAAGAAAGCTGTGGTGGGAATGGATGTGGAGTCACCGGAGGAAAATCAGAGAACTGAGCCGAGTAACGAAGGAGGAAAAGACCTCTGGAAAACTGTCCAAAGGGTAAGAAGGCCGAGGAAGAGCCCACTGCAAGCGCAAAATGTTCACAGTGGCTCTTGTTTTTCAGTCTTGGAAGTGGAAGTTGGTGGTGAGGAGAATTCAACGAGCGTGGATAATGTGCAAGTGAGTTTTGGGCAGGGAGAGGCTGCTGAGAAGGTGCAAAGGGAGGAATATAAAAAAACAACAAAGGAAAAAAGGAACACAAGACAGTAAGAGGGATGAAATCGAGCTTCAGAGTTGAGAACAGAAAGCAACAGGGGAATGGTCGAAAAGGAAGGGAAAAAGGAAAGAATGGGGAAAGAAAGGAATACGGTGGTACTTAATAAAAGTGAGGTGGCTAGGGACGGATTAAATAGTGCCCTGAAGGTCCTGAACAACAATGATGGGGGTACAGCTTCCAATATGGAGCTGAATAGAGGGCATGAGTTTAAAAGGGATGGGAAAGAGAACCTAAACCCTGGAGAACTCTATGATTTCGCCAACGGATCAAAGGATGGGCGAAGTATGGATTTGCAGATGGCGGGGACGGGTGAAGGCCACTTGGAAGCCACCGGGATGAGTATGAAAGAAGGGATTTTATCCCACAGGTTTCTTGACGCAAGGTTAGCTTGAATCTGTTTTCCTGTTTTTAAGACCTTACTGTCATGATGAATTTTTTAATTTGGAATAGTAGGGGGCAGCTAGCAAAGGCTTTGCTTCTGTCCTTAAAGACATGAAACGTCGATATAGCTTGGATATTGTTGTAATTCTGGAACCTAGAATCAGTGGTACTTTAGCTAGCAGAGTTATAAAAAATTGGGGTTTCAAGCATTCTGTGAAAAGGGAGGCTGAGGGTTTTTCGGGAGGAATCTGGATCCTATGGAACCTAGATGACTTGATTGTGGATGTCGTTATGTTGGAAGATCAATTTATTCACTGTAATCTGGTGATGTGTGGTACAAAAATGTGTTTTACAGCAGTCTATGCCAGTCCAAACGAGCAAAGGAGGCTGAGGACTTGGGATATGTTGTTGAAACTCTCTCAAGATGTAACTGATCCGTGGCTTTTGGCTGGGGATTTTAATGATATTAAAACACCTATGGAGCAAAAAGGGGGTGGAAGAGTAAGTGAGGTAAGATGTAGAAAATTTAATGACTGGATACAGGACTGTTGCTTGATTGACTTAGAGGCCCATGGTCCTTTTTACACTTGGAAAGGGCCTAAATGGGAAGGGTTGGAGAGGGTGTACAAGAGATTGGATAGGTGCCTATGCAATGTGTTGTGGCAAGAAAAGTTCGCAAATGCTGCAGTCAAAGTGGTTCTGAGGGTGTGTTCTGACCACCATCCTATTGTTGTGAATTTAGAAGGGGAAAGAAGAACTTATAGGCAAAAACCTTTTAGGTATGAGGCTACTGCGAGATGCACGATAATTTTGGTGAGGTGATAAAGGAAAATTGGAAAGGAGAGGATGAGGCACATGTCAAACTATCCAACTTAAAACAGAGCCTAATCCAGTGGAATAAGCATGTCTTTGAAAGGATTGAGAATAGGAAGAGGCGGGTGATAAATACGCTTAATGGTGTGCAAAAAGCCATTAATAACAGCCACAACCGTTTTCTTATTAACCTGGAGGTAGAGTTAGAGATGGAGCTATTACAAATCCTTAGGCATGAGGAGGTCTTTTGGTTTCAAAAATCTAGGGGTCAATGGTTGGAGGAGGGGGACTGTAACACTAGATTCTACCAAACAAAGACACTTGTAAGGAGAAGAAGAAACAGAATAAAGATGCTGAAAAATAGGGATGGAGAGTGGATTGAGGAGGAAGAAGATATTGTGAAGATGTTTCAGGAGTTTTATGTAAATTTGTTTAAGGAAGATGTCTGTGATAGGGAATGGCATTCCACTAATCAGGGTTGGGGGGAGGTTGCCGAGGAGAAGATGAGGAGGCTGAGAAGGGAAGTGTGTGGGGAAGAGATTAGAAGAGCTTTCTTCCAAATGGGTGGGTTTAAAGCCCCCGGAAATGATGGCTTTCCTGCTGCATTTTACCAGCACAACTAGAGTGAGATTGGGCCAGCGGTTATAAAGCTTATTCAGGAGTTTTGGAAAAATCCAGAGAGAATCAAAGAAATCAACGATACTCTCATGGTGCTTATTCCAAAAGTGGATCAACCGGAGTTGGTAAGCCAATTTCGACCCATTGCTTTGTGTAATGTTCTTTACAAGGGATTATCTAAAATGCTAGTCAATAGATTAAAGCCTCTAATGGACAACTTGGTCTCTCCCTACCAAACAAGCTTCATCCCTAGTAGAAGCATTCACGATAACATCATAATAGCAAAGGAAGTAGTACATTCTATGGGAAGATTGCAAGGGAAGAAAGGCTTTATGGTAATCAAAATTGACCTAGAAAAAGCCTACGATAGGATGTCATGGGGATTTATCAGCAATGTGCTAGCTGAAATTGGATTGGATGAGAACCTACGTAAAGTGATTATGGAATGTATCAAGTCAGTGAATCTGTCCCTTATGTGGAATGGGGGAAAAAGGGAGGTATTTTATCCAACTAGAGGCCTTAGACAAGGGGATCCCTTGTCCCCTTATCTTTTTGTACTTGGGATGGAAAAACTATCTCACCTAATCATGGACTGTGTTAGCAATAAGGAGTGGAACCCTATAAAATTAGGGAGGAATGGTACTGAAATATCCCATTTAATGTTTGCCGATGATCTCCTACTGATCTCGTGAAGCGATCTGGATCATATTTGTATGGTGATGAACATTTTGGAGAAATTTGGTAACATTTCGGACAAAAAGTTAAT
Organism: Acacia acuminata; assembly: GCA_019022655.1. Classification (NCBI taxonomy): domain Eukaryota; kingdom Viridiplantae; phylum Streptophyta; class Magnoliopsida; order Fabales; family Fabaceae; genus Acacia; species Acacia acuminata. The sequence goes on along the minus strand of JAFJYI010000164.1, from coordinate 1,491,093 downwards.
GTTCAGAAAACCAGCATCTGTTTCTCAAAAAATGTTGGAAGATGTGTGCAAAATGAAGTGTGTGCTTATTCAGGGTTTAAAAAGATGGATGATCTAGGACGTTATTTAGGAGCTCTTATGATAGGAGGAAGGAACACCAAGAGGAAATTCCAGCATGTTATTGACAAGATGCAAGGGCGTCTGTGCAGTTGGAAAAAGCAGGTGCTCTCGTTAGCGGGCAGACTTACATTGGTGAGCTCAGTTACAAATCAGATGGCCGTGTTTTGTATGCAACACTCGCACATCCCAAAAGGGGTCCAGGATCAAATGGAAAAAATCCAGCGTGACTTTATATGGAAAAATGAAGATGGAAGAAGAAGAATACATGCGGTGAGCTGGGAGACAATATGTAAGCAGAAGAAGAATGGGGGTTTAGGCTTGAGGAAGTTGGATGTCATGAACGATGTGATGCTAGGTAGGGTAGCATGGAATATGATTACTAAACCTGAAACTCTATGTTCCTCGGTTTTGGCTGGAAAATATGGAAGAAATAAGGACTTGCAAGTAGAGTGCAAAATGCTGAATTCAGATTCTGAGATATGGAAAAACCTGTGTAGGATTTGGCCAAGTGTTATGCAGAACGTGTGGTGGGAAGTTGGCAATGGGGAGAGGGTGAATTTCTGGCATGATAAATGGTTAGAGGATGGTGGGACCTTAGTTGAAAAATGCATCAGGCAGCCGCTGGAAGAGGAAAGGGATTTAAAAGTCAAAGACATGACGAATGAGCTTGGGGACTGGGATATGGATAAAATCAGTGGATGGGTGAATGAAGTGGGTAAGGGCCTCATTATGGCAGTAACCCCCCTAAGGAAGCAAATGGGGTGGATAAGATGAGGTGGGGTGTAAAGTTGCATGATAAATACACAGTGGCTGATATGTACCATTTGATGAGGAAAGAGCATGATACAAGGGAGAATGTTTGGAACAAAGTGTGGAAATGGAAGGGCCCAAGGATGGTGCAAGTCTTCCTATGGCTCGCACTGCATGACCGGCTACTGACAGGGGCAAGAAAGAGCAGACTGCTGGGTGGTGGTACAACTGCCATAGGTGTGTTGATAAGACAGAGGATGTTATACATGTCTTAAGGGACTGTCGGGTAGCTTGGGAGCTGTGGGAGGAGCTGAGTGGGGGTTGTCTTTATGCTGAATTTGCATCTTTGCAAGGGAAGCAGTGGTTTGATTGGAACTTGTCTAGGACGGAGAACGATTGGAGCCTAAGATTTGGCTTTGCTTGCTGGTGCCTGTGGACATGGCGCAATAAGTGTATGTTTGAAGCTGACTATGTTAGGCCCAACAACTGTGGATGGGTAGTGTTGTGGTATGTTAATGAAATGAAACGTGCTAATTTCGAGTTCGGGAAGATTAAAGGAGCAAGGGAGGTAGTAAACATAAGATGGAAGATCCCAAGGGTGGGATGGCTCAAACTGAATGTGGATGGTGCATCCAAAGGTGAGGGAAGGAGTGCTGGTTGTGGGGGTTTAATAAGGGACAGCAATGGCGAATGGATATCTGGATTCGCTAGGAAGTTAGGAAGTTGCACTGTGATTAAAGCTGAACTGTGGGGGGTTTTAACAGGTCTGCAGTTAGCTAGAAGGTGCAATACAGATTCAATCATAGTTGAATGTGACTCAAAGGTCATTGTGCAGCTACGACAAAACGGGTGGAGGGTCTATCTCGAATCGGATCCGAAGCTGCGAATGAGATATCAGAGTGTTACGGGTTTTTTCTAGATTTGTTTGTTTACATGTATACGAGAGAAGGGAACCAATGTGCTTGATTCCCTTGCCAATTTAAGCTTTGCCCAGGAGGTTACTTTTGTAGTTTATAATACTCCTCTTATGGCATTTCGATTGCTTGTACGAGAGATATCATGGGGGTCTCTTACCCTCGTTCCATGCGATTTAGTAATAATAATGGGCTAATGCCCCGATATGTTACCAAAAAAAAAAAAAAAAAAAAAAAAAAAACTCAAGCAAATGATGATGAAATCATAACCATAACTATCAATCAATTTAATAAACTAGAGTTTGGGGGTATTTCACCATAATATTGATGAATTAAAAAAATGGGGCCCAAGGGTTGAATTTGTTGATGACCTATTCAATTCTTCTTTCTCAATCTTGTTTCATCGTCAATATGGAACATTAACGCTTCATTTGTTTTAAAGTAATGGAGGGAACGCGGAAGGAAGATTATTATGAGGCGAAAGGGTCAATAATGTTGATTATGATTAATTACTTATTTGGTCTTATTTATAAGGTAGAGAGAGAATAAAATTTTTAGACCTATTCATAAGCTAAAGAGAGAAATTTTTTATATGAATGTATAGTTTTATCCTTCATTTATTATGCACCAACTTTGTTCTCATGGGTTGTTTTGTGTATTAAATAAGAGTGAATTTAGAAAGTTGTAGAATTTTAAGGAAAAAAAATCAGTGCTTGCATCTCCGACGACGACATCTCCCTCATGTACAACTTCGTGAATGGGAAAAAAAATCTCCCTCATCAGTTCCGATAGCCCCTACCAGTTCAACCTTAACAATCTTTTGCTTTCCTTGTATTCCAAGGCAGCGCCTGGCACTGATCCAACTCCTGAATTCTACAACACCACCTTCGGCCTGAACGACACCGTATATGGAGTGTACATGTGCAGAGGTGACGTCCACATGGAGGTGTGTCAAGATTGTGTTCAGGACGCCACAAATAGAATAGCCTCAGAGTGTCCCGACAACAAAGAGGCAATAATATGGTACGACAAGTGCTTCCTCCGCTATTCCGATAGTTCTATCCTCTCCACCCTCCACCAACTGCCTACTGTTAGCAAACTCCGTCCACTGCAGATTACTTTAAATACACTTAACCGCAGTAGGCCCGCGCTTGACTGTCCTGGAAACGTCAGCTATAGTTCATGCATCAAAGACGGAAATTTAGGAAGAAACGATTATATAGAGTTAAACAAGACGTTGAATGATGCAGTTATGGAGGCAGCAACGTCTACCAAGAAATTTGCAACAAAAGAAGCAAACTTGACTAGTGGTGGATCGCTGTACACTCTTGTACAGTGCACACCGGATCTGTCCCCGCAATTCTGTAGCAAGTGTCTATACGGCTTGATCAAACTTATAATTCCAACCAACCTTCCTGGAAGAATTCAGAATCCCAGCTGCAATTTGAGATTCCAAAGAAACCGATTTTATTACAAGGGCGACCGGCCACCCGGTGATTTTATCTTTCAAGGTAATGTCACCACCGTTAATTTTTTTTTTTTACCCCCTTTCCTTTTCTTTCTCCTTTCTATGCGCGAGTTCATGATCCGGCTGTTTATAGGGAACCAAAAACAGAGAGAGAAAAAAGGAGCCTTCCGTCATCGTCGGATTGTAATTCGATCCCGCATATTTAATTTGGTCTTGCCAATATTTGATTTTTATGCATGTTATGTTTTTCTTTCTATTTGATCATTAATAATTTTATTGATTCAAACTCTACATATAAATTTTAAAAAATAAAAATAAAAATAAATGAAGAGTGAAAAATAAATAAATTTATTTTATATTGATTACTAATTATTAGTATTATATATATAAGAAAGCAAAAACATGATGGACACACGCAAGCTTTAAATTGATGTCACTAATATTTGATCAAACAATTGTTGTCACTAATTTGCATTTAAGAAAGTTAAGGATTCAAGTCAAATGAGATATTTACATCTTGCTTAATTTATTGTTTTAGCTAATATTAATTGTGGTTATTTTTTGATTGAAGACATGAATAAATTTTTTAAGAAATAATCCTCGATGAAAAAAAGTAAGTGCAAAAAGAAAAGGATTTGTTGACCTTATTTCAAAAAAAGAAAATAACAATTTACCCATAATTAAAATATAATATCGAGCACCTAGGAATCGAGTCAACTAAACTTTCACCCAAAAAAATGATATTGTTTATTTGCTCATTAAAGGATTAATTGACTATTTATTAATAGTGAAGGCCATGGCTTAATCTAAACAGTATTTTTTTTTTTTTAATTTTAAACAGTCCGAAAGTCCAATTCTTGCCGATGAGAAGTGCTCGAACACCAAAACCAACTATACTGCCAATGATCCCTACCTAAACAACCTCAGAAATCTCTTTGAAGATCTCTCCAAGTCATCTAACATCTCCAAGAACAATGGATTCTACAGCACCAAGGTAGGAAACAAGTCCAACACAATCTACGGCCTCTTCATGTGTCGGGGTGACGTGTCCCTTCAGCTATGCAATGAATGTGTCAATGAGGGAATCGAGCAACTAAACCATACGTGTTCCTCTTCAAAGGAGGCTATCATTTGGTATGATATGTGCATGCTTCGTTATTCCAATCGCTCTTTCTTCTCTACCCTAGACACCAGACCTATGTTTGCAGCAAGTGGTGTGGATATGCTTCAAAACCAAAAAGATGGCTTCAATCGGCTACTAGCGAATACATTGAATGATCTAGTGACGGCGACATTGAACTCAATGCCTGCAGGAGCAAGGAATTTTGCAACAAAAAAAGAATTCAGCTCTTTAGAGTTTAGAACGTTGTATATCTTGCACAATATACTCCAAAACTCAACAGCCAAGATTGCCAAAAATGTCTGAATGATGCTCGGCAACAAATTTCGTCATGTTGTCTTGGGAAAAAAGGAGGACAAGTCATGAATCCTAGTTGCAACTTGAGGTTTGAATTATACCGATTTTATAATAATTACAATATAACTGCTGTTTCTGTGCCTCCAGCTTATCCTCCAAATAATAGTTGTGTTTCAGTAATTACAGGTAATGCAATTGAGGATCTAATAATTTTTCTTACAAAGATAGTTCACTACGTATAAATTGATATTATTCATTCTCACTCATTAATTTATGCAGGAAAAAATAAAGACCACTCACGAACAATAATAGCGGTGTCCCTTAGTGTTGGCTCGATCACGCTTTTTTGTTTCGGTGTTTATTCCTGGAAAAGAAAAAAGAGCCAACTGAGTTATAAAGCGATTCTGAAGAAAAATTGTATGTATCCTTTTTTTTTTAAGTTAAAAAGATGACTGAGTCTATTGTGGGGGAAAAAAAGCTCCTTGAATTTTAAATGTAAGACATAGTTTGTAGTACAAAATTTAGAAGCCCTACATTTACAACTAGAGGTAGTATATTATCGTGTACTTATATTAAAATGTGCATATGTTTATAGTTGGAAGTGAAGGGGCTGCATTAGAGTCATTGCAGTTCAATTTTGCAACAATTGAAGCCGCAACAAATAAGTTCTCAATTGAAAATAGAATAGGCAAAGGTGGATTTGGAGAAGTCTACATGGTAACTTCATTTATTATGCGATCAAATCAATGTGTGCGCGTGTGGATATCATTGCATGTATATCCCATCCTCTCATTATCTAACTATTCATGATTTCAGGGTGTTCTTCCCAATGGTAGCAAAATAGCTGTAAAGAGATTGTCAAAAAATTCTAGTTAGGGTTTAATAGAATTCAAGAATGAGGTTATACTAATTGCCAAACTTCAACACAAAAACTTGGTGGCTTTATCAGGATTCTGCTTGAAAGATCAAGAGAAAATACTTATTTATGAATATGTTCCCAACAAGAGCCTCAATTACTTTTTATTTGGTTTGTCCCATTCTAACCAAACTCATCGCATAATTTATTTTTCAATTTATTTTTCATGTACTGCTGTCCATTCTTTTGTTACTATTTGAGGTGAATCTTATTTTTGTTGGTATAATAATACTGATTGTTTTACACAAAGTTGGTATAGGACTTTGTATAGTTTGGTTTTAGACAAAAAATATATGCATTGATTCAAATTTGTATACTAACAAGTTAATTATATATGCGCAGGTTCGTAAAAGCCAAGAGAGTTGAATTGGCCAGAGCGTTATAAAATTATAGAAGGAATTGCTCGAGGAATTCATTACCTGCATGAACATTCACGCCTTAAAGTAATACATCGAGATCTTAAACCAAGCAATATTTTGTTAGATGATGAGATGAATCCAAAAATTTCTGATTTTGGCATGGCAAGAATGGTTGGTATTGATGAAACTAGGGGGAGCACAAATAGAATTGTTGGAACATTGTAAGTTCTTTCTCTCTCTTCATCTATATATCTATGTACTTGTGCGTGGGTGTGTATCTATTTATATGTACACCTTGCACGCACACATTTCCTTGCACGCACATTATTGCTGCAAGATTTTACTCAAATTATTTGGCGCTATGATTCCAACATGTATTGATATAATTATTTGTCATCTTATATATCTATCGTAGGGGGTACATGTCTCCAGAATATCTTAAATTTGGACTATTTTCTGAGAAATCAGATGTTTTCAGCTTTGGAGTCATTGTTTTGGAAATTATAAGTGGAAATAATATAAATTCTCATGGCGAATCTCATGAATCTCAGTATGGTGGTGGACTCTTAAGTGATGTGAGTATAGTAAACTATTAATATTTCTCACATGATCATATCAAACTGGTCATCATCATAAACATCAACCAACCATTGTAGCCCTTGTTAAATTAATGATTTGGCATATTGGCAGGCTTGGAAGCATTGGAGGGGTGAAAATTTGATAGCCATATTGGATTCAAATCTAACGGAAATAGGATCAAACATTGAAATAATGAGATGCATCCATATCGGCTTGTTGTGTGTTCAAGGAAATCCACAAGTTAGGCCTTCCATGGACAAAGTTGTTAAATATCTAAGTAATGATTTAATGACGTTGCCAATTCCTCACGAACCAGCATTCTTCTTGCATAGTCAAATGGAAGCAACAGAAACCAGTAGAGCAATGGGGGCTCAACTTGCCAACCACAATCAATATTCCATCAATGAAATATCGGAGAGTGTATTATTTCCTCGCTAGATCGCAGGACACTTCAGCTTTTGCTTTTCTCTACGTGTACATCATAATATATGTGTGGAGAGGAACCATCATAATTTTGTCTCTTGTTATATTATTCTCATATATTTTCATGTTCGATGTAATCTAACCAAAATTTTTATACATATGCAGAATCTTTTCTTAATGAAACAAATTTATGTAATCATCATTATATATTATATTTGATAAGTATATGTGTTATAATTAAACGATTGAAGGTTCGAGATATACTTGGTTAAATTTATTAATATTTTATTTATTTAATTATCTTTTATCTATTTTTCTATCATTTAATTAATTATAGAATAAAAGGGTATTTTGATATAAAATCAACTCATATCCTAATTTATTTTGCAGGAGATATTATAAGATTCAAGTACAAACAAAATAACAAAATAATATATCTATATTATATGATAATCGAGAAAACAAGAGATAACCGAGATATTCGATAGAGACACACACGGTGAGGCAATATATACCTATATATATGTGAGGCGTAGCAAGAGGGTGGTGTGCTCTATTTTCCTAGTTGGTGACGGCCATAGGCGGATGCACCTATGTGACAAGGGGGGCACATGCCCCCCCTTGATTTTTATTTTAAAAAATAAAAATAAAAAATCAAAGCTTTTATTCAAAGGTGATCCGGACATATTTTATTCAAAGAAGGGGGCACGGCTCACCTTGCAGACATATTTTATTCAATCAGTTCACCTTGTGGACATATTTTAACATTGTGACCTCAACTTTAGATCTGCTTCCTTTTTTGAGATATTTTCCTAACATTTTGTTGTCTTTTTCTTTGTATTTTATGTCAATATTCGCAGCACAAAAAATTGCTTGGAGCATGTAGGTTGCTAATTTTCCACCATGAGCATTTTATGGCTAACACTTACACTTTTTCTTATTGATGATGATCAAACTTGCAATTGATGACAAATGAAAACATTTTGAATCCTATATTATTTTTTGTACTTTTGATGACAAGTGGAAAAAAAATTTCGGGGGTGCTGCCCCCAAACCCCCGCACCCCTCCCGCTAATAGTGCCCCCTCCCATAAATTCCTAGATCCGCCCCTGGTGACAGCAAGGCAAGAGCTTTAATGGAGGGAGATTAAAGTTTGGAGATGCGGAAGAACGACGACATATGAAAATTCGGCATTGAGTTTTTGTTTCTCCTTTATCTTCTCTTCTTTATGTCTTTTTATTTTTGTCTTTGATTAGCTATTATTTTGGTCATGAGAATGTTTAGTTTTGTAGCTAAACCCTTGTTTTTGATTATTTAATTCAGTTTGATTATGAGTTAGTGGATGACAATTTTTATGCAGCCAATTGCTTTGATATTATTTTTGTTGATTTAATTGAGTGCCAAATTATCCTTCGAAACAAGAGACAACTTGTTGGGATTATTTTGGTATTCTAAAGGAACCTAGACATAGAGAACTTAGAATAGACTTTCAATTGAATCATGTAGGATTAGGTTTACTTGTAGGATAGACATATACCTACCAGCCTTACATAGTCTTATTAGGCTTGCACTTAAACTAATCCAATTAAGTACTAATTGCTTAAGACATTAGGAATTAACATAGTTGGAATGCCATTTAGTGGATTGAAAGAAACTCCTCGGTAATTAAGAGTCCTAGACTAGCAAATATAACTTTAAATGCAATTAATGGGAAAATTTATCAAAGATATAATAATCCAAGTCACCACTTAGATCTAGAATCGCCCTTATGCTTAGTTTTAATTATAGTTAGATTTATTTTTTATTTTTTCTATTTAGATTTCATCCAAATTATGCTGGCTCAACTTAAACAAAAATATAAGGTCATTGCTCAACTATATTGTTGGTACCAAGTTCTCGTGAGAAAGATATCTTACTCACTCTTTATTACTTGATAAGGCTCGTGCACTAACGGAGTTTTAGGCTCTATATTTTTTTGCCTATCAATATTCCATTACATTACCTCCAATTGCATGAACCAAATGGGCTTTTAGTATTCGAAAATGCCACGAATAGGATTATCTCTAATAGGAGGATATACATACTTAGCAAACAAAAAATGGTGGCTTAGGAGGATAACTGAACGCCAACTGGGTTTACCTTACATGTTCATCCTTCTAATTTTTGGTGGGCATTTTTTTTATGTATTCTATTTATTTAGATTAAATTATATGTTGTATCCTGAATTTTTTTTTGCACCCGGTATCTCAAATTAATTAATTTTTATTCCTGCATTAAAATTTTTTTCCTATAACACCAGTATCCTGAAATATTTTTCCAGTTGCAACTAATATTTGAAATATTTTTTCAACACTTAGTATATTATAAACTCCTAATTTAAAGTGTTTGGGTAGCCTCTGAGAGTCTAAAATAATTGTAGAGAAATAATAATAAATAGTAAAATAATAAATAAATATTATTATTATTATTATTAGGAAAGGAAATAAGTAATACATTAAAAGGGTATTATCATTAAGGGAATTTTAGGGATCAATAACCACTTTTAATCCTAAAAATATTTCGCGTAATTAGATACTTTGCGATGCAAGTAAATGACTAATGTCAATGATAAACGTTTATAGGCATACCTTGACACCTCTACGATCCCACCACCTCTAGATAAAGTTAAGGATTCAAGTTTGAGGTGGGTAACTATTACCTTATTAGCTTGTAATGTATGTATTCATATATGACTAACCATGTTTGCTAGAAAATTTGCATATGTGTATCCTAGCTATGGATTGGGGGCAGCGTGTCCTAAAATAGGGTTGCATGTCCTAAAGGGCTGCGGTCCTTGGCCGATAACTGCAGTTACGGTGTGACTTGTTTATTGTGAATTATTCTATGCTTAACATGTGATATGTTGTCATTTATATTTCATACTTGCATATAAGATTAACTGTTACTGCTGGAGTTCATTCATTTGGACTCCAAATCGCATGAAAGAGACAGGTAGTGGATCGATATCAAAAGGAAAGATGCAGCTGTAAGGGTTACACCAGAAGGAACTTTTTGGAAAAATATGGGTAGATGGACTGTATTTTATTGTTTATCATTTGTCTATTTTAAATTAATGTACTAATATCTCATTATGGGATAGATTCGAATCGCGAAAAATTTATCCTCATGTGTTTAACTAAGTTATTTTAAGAAAGTTTTATTCCGCAATTGAGTTGTCCAAACCATTTGAATGCATGTGCGCTATAACTCTAATGAATAAAGGCACAATAAGGATGGGTGTTAAAATAATTGTTGTTAACAACTAAAAAAAAAAAGAGTAATTACAAGTCTAAGTCTTTGCCATGATTTGAAATAATCATTACGCAAACTAATAACTCAACATGTCAGCACTAGCAACAATAAATTCAGAGTCTTAGTCCTGGCAACAATAGATTTAGAGTTCAAAACAATAAATTAAAAGAAAACGAGAAGAGAAAGCAAAACATAACTAATGATTATCTTTTCCTTGTTGCATAAACATTCTCTTTCTCCTCACACTCTCCCTGCTTCCTCATGTTAGGTTCGAAGTTGAAGAATCAACTCAATCCTTGCAATAGTGTCTTTGTTTCCCCTCTCTCCTTCAATCTCTATCGAGCTTGCAAAAGAAAAAGAAGCAACAGTGACAGGGCCTCCTTAAAGAACAGAAACAACAGTCACGTGCCGCTGGTCCTTGGTTGAATCGCCTCCAAAAACCTCTTGTCCTTCCGTGGAGTTGATTAACAGAATCGAACACCTCTTTCTTTTCCTCTGGCTCTCACTCACTCTGCCTTACTCTAGTTTTTGCTCTCAAAGGAAGAAGACGATGTAACACCCCAATTTTCAAAAGCGGAATAATTTTTTTTCCCATCAAAGTAGAGCATCGGAGCAAGTAAAAGAGTGAGTAACTGATATATCATTAACTGTGGCGTATCCGTCTGTTCATAATGTACAGTACATTTATCTGAGTAATGTTGTAACGGTACAAGTCTAAAAATAGAATCTTCAGTCGGGCCATTACGCGTGCTGCTTACCCTTGCCCTCGGTCCTGTTCCCACCAAATCCTGAGGCTATAGCAAGAGCTGAGGTTCAATACCCATTGAACCTCAGGTAACAGTTAACCTCATGCTTATGTAACATGATTATGTATGACAGATATTCATGACATTACGCGGTAATCACATATGAAAGATAATAACAGAACACAGCCACCGCATATGAATGTTATTATGGTTTGCACTATTCACCAGTGCCACGATGGCCTATCGTGTCCTCAGCGCTAGGAAAACTGTAACGGTATTATCAAAACGATAACTCGTAAATAGCTGAATGTATGAAAATAGGTGATCAAAGCCTCATAAACTTAGTCACAGTGCCTGGACCAAGAACTAGTCTTGTCCATCACTTCATGAAAACATCTATCACATATAGCATACAATAAGCATCAGAGTTAGTGTTACAGTACGCGTCCGTACCTTCGTTGGTGATATCGGTACGTTCGTCGGTCGGAATGTGATCACGTATATCCTATAACAAGACTTTCTCCCCGTGCGTTGCACGGATATGGAAAAATGCCGCATTGGTTTAAATGTCACACACATGTTGTAGTTCAATAACAACAGGAAAAAGTTAAACACTTTACATTACTTGAAGTTCAGGTTCTGGAAAACTTCTCTATATACAACATTTGTTGTTTTACTTGTGGTTTTTTTGAAATCATCTAATATAAGTATACGCAAACCATTGAAACTCTTCACCCTAGATAATGCCACATATAGTTGCCCATGTGAAAATACTGGGCTTGGAAGGTAGAGGCCAACATTTGACATTGATTGTCCTTGGCTTTTGTTGATTGTCATTGCAAATGATATTATGATTGGAAATTGCCTTCTTGTCATATTGAAAGGCAGTTTAGAATCAGATGGGTTCATATCCATTCTATGTATCAAAATATCTTCACCTGCGCTTGAGCCATTCAATGCCTTTGCTTTAATGACATTCTTGCCAAGTTGTGTTACTTGTAGCCTTGTACCATTGCACAAACCAAACGCTTGATCAATATTTCTTATCAACATAACTGGTACACCTACTTTTAAAACCAATTTGTGATGAGGAATCCACACGAGCACTTAATTGCATTGAGATACTCGTGTCGCACAAATCATCTAAACTTCCATTTGCTTGATCTGTACGACTTATATAGTCGAATCAAATACTCAACTGGATCACTTGGCAACAAAGAACAAATGTATTCATTGAGGACATCTACATTTTCATTTAAAGGAGTCAGAATGGTCCTGTTGTTGAGGTAATCTACATCAATAATGTGTTGAACTAAATTTGGGTATGTAGTTCGAACGATGGAACTGATTGGATCATGGTCATCATTTATCAATAGCTCATTCGAATTGAAATTTCTCAAAACCATCATGCGGTACCCCAAGGTTTCCATCTCCTACTTCTAACAACCATTCGAAAAATCTTTTAATTTTTGCTTGTTCAAATAGATCACTTGAAGATTGAAGCCTCATGTTCTTTGTAAGGCAAAGTAGTTTGCATTCTTTCCAAAGATAAGACGCATTTATTGCTGCATCAACAATTTCAGCCCGACCACTCTTTGGTATCACCGGTAGAATTTGCCTGAAATCACCACCCATCACAATACATTTTCCCCCAAATATCGTCTTCGCATTTCATTAAATCCTTCAATGTTCTATCTAAAGCCTCAACACAATGTCTTTTAATCATTGGTGCTTCATCCTGAGATGATGAGATCCGTTGCCTTGATTAACTTTGCGAGGCGAATTATGACTAATAGAACAAAAACGAATCTTCATTAACATCAATAGAATACGAGAATCTTGAATGTGCGGTTCACGATGGTAGCGAGTTGCGGCTATCCCCTTTGGAAGCTACATTGAGGATGATTCCACCGTTGCCTCGTACTCCGAGATGTCAAAGCGTTCCATACAAACGTTTTACTGTTCCACCAAAACCATGTACAAAAAAGAAACCCCCTTTTTTTGAATTAAGCTGCTCCCATTATCTCATGATATCTTGTCTTTGTTCTTCACCATTAATCTACGCAACCTTTCGGAGGCTTCAATCTCCTTATCTATATTGTACTTCATCTCTTGCAAAATTAGCAGGCATGACGCATCAACTATGTTGTCTTCATCTGGTGTAGGCATTGATGGATAGTCACGTAAACTTTTGCCATTCCTTAACAACATTTGTTCAATATGATATAGACATGTAGCTTCTTTTTGGGAGGTTGTTATTCTCAAATCTATTAAACAAAGTGTAAAATAGTATAAGTGAATGAACATATATTTACTTCAATGTGCTTTTAAATAAACGAAAAAAAAATTATATATATTACAAAAGATTAGTGCCAATATAATGAATGCTTAGAAATTATCAGTTACCTGTATATTGTGGGTCCAAATGGCTAACTTGTAATAGATCTTCACAAATAATATCTTTGGTATGTTCCCAAACAACAGCTGGTTGAGATAGTGAGTAACTTAATAGCATGCTGGTGAAAAATTGACGAAGGTAATTGCCGATGCCCACAAAGATGCTTCTTTAATGGCATCTATGAATTCATTGTCGTCATCAATAAACCAAGTGCATAACATGCTTCTGCGAAAGTTTGGTAAACTACATTATTGGCCGTCATTATATCTGCATAAGTTTTGGGCCGCGTACCTTTGTCAACAATAAACGGAGGTAATATAATTCTCCCGAGATGGTGTACAATGACCTAACCTCCCAACCGAAAAACCACGTTGTCGGAGCTTCCATATCCTCTTTTCCCTCACAAATGTAAAGTAGTTTGGGAATTGAGAGTAAGATAGTGTTCTAGCAAATGGATCATCTTTATTTTTTTCCATCCAAGCTAGGAACATGGACTCTTTAACTCTTGGATTAGTAAGCAACGATGACATTGTATCAGTTTGAGTGTAATAAACTGATTGCTGATGAGGAAGATGAAAACTTAACCTTTCAACAGGGTGGTTGTCTGTGGTGAATATCAAAACCAAAAATTCTCCATGACGCCTCACATGATGAGATGTACCTACAGTTAAGGTAGTGAGAAATTTCGTCAAACCCTTGCTGCGAACCTGCAACATCATTAGCATCGTATATGCCTGCGATAACACGATCATGCCCTTTACTTATATATTTGAATAAGTATTTGATAGCACGTGATTGATTTGTCTTTTCAACATTCACATGACCATGGAATAATTTCAACAACCTACAATTGTAAGGAACAACAAATCGGTTGTCTAGTTCAACACCCTTCCTTATTACAATCCGATCATCATTTCTCCGACGATATGTTGGATATCCATTGTCATCCAATATTGTATGTTCATTAAATTTTCTTGGGAAGTATTTAGAACATCTACCATCTTTCATGCAAGGTGCACTTCCCGAAGATCTCCCACATGGACCATGGATCATGTAGCTTCCAACTAAGTCATATAGCTCGGGGTCGATTCTTTATGTGGAATCTCTATGAGATATTATTTTGTCAACATTGTTTGGTGTTCGAATCTTGTCGATTCGGACAACCACGGTATAATATGTGCATGTGGTAACCCTCTTTTTGGAATTCTATTGTGTATACTTCGGGAATAAATATACACCATATTTAATGACTACAATATAAGATAATGAGTTTGAGATTCATAAATACAATCAGAGTACAGCCAAGTAATATTGAATCAATTGAATTAATGATATAATGTTGTTAACCAACCAGCAAATGTAAAAACCGTTAGTCATCAAGGAAGTTTTTTTGATGCATGGGTATATAAATAAACAAAAGGTAACTAATAACGTGGTGAGGGGTTGTATATTGTAAATTACTGTAAACTAAATATTAAGATACCTATTGAAATTGATGAGGGTAAATAAAATCAAAGAATGTTGTATAACGTTTCATCATAAAGCTGCTGTGTAAAATTAATTACTGACAATACCTAAATGATTGTAGGCAATTTCCATTAGTCTTATCCATAAATTTATATTTCAAAATACTATGAAATCAAGTAATCAAAGAAATGATAATTAAATAGCATAAATTATACTTGTTGATATTTGCAATGTCTTAATGTTTTTTCCTATGTAACCGCATTATACTTAGCACACAAAGGAAAGGCATAAGGCATTATTAACTTTCGCATAGCATATGAATTATTTGTTGAAAACATAATAATTAAATCTGGTCCGAAAAATAAAAACTTGTAAGTAAACATATTTTGTCGACTATCATATATTTATGAATGGAAAAAAAAAGAAACAAATTCATAAACAAAAAAAAAAGAAGATTTATATGTGACAACATTTAGTTGAAAAGCGACACCTTTAATTGTGCCTAAAATTTTTTCATCCTTCAATATATGCATCAACTTGTGAAGTTTGATATTGAAAATCCTGCTCAACACTTCTGGTCTGTCACAAGGTTTCAACCCATCTTCATTACAATAACGAATTATTTCAGGCCACATTGGGTTGCATGTGAATGTTATAAAAATATCAGGATAGCCAGCCCAGGCGCATATTGCCATAGCATCTTGGTAGTTTTGGATCATGTATCTAGCGCCACCCGGTAAAAGAAGATGGTAGAATAACTCGTCGTCCGTTGATAAAGGATCTGTTTCTCCCCTTTGTTCTGCATCGAAAGTCCACGATATAAATCAACCCTTAATTCTTTTTGATGATTTCGAATATAGTTCAACCTGTCACTTTCAACCATCGAATATCCATCAACAATAAATTGTTGAAGTAGTTTTTTCCCATTTAAAATGACTGACCTTTCAGAATTTCTCCTCATCAGTCGAAAAGCCAAGTATTCCCTGGTGTAAGCCTAGTCTTTTTTTAGTATTCAATAAGGTTTCTTGGACATGTTCCATTGAGGAATCATAACCATTATCTCCATAATGAAAAAATAAGGGATACTGTAGTGGCAGATATGCCATGTGTAATTCATCAATCCTTTGTAGAGCCCCAGACTGTCGTTTCACAATAATGTCTCTCGTTGGTGTATGAGTTGTCAAAATCACCTACAATGAGAGCAGCAAGTTTCGACACAGTAGGCATATTAAATTGCCTACCAAGTCCACTTGAATTGCCATTTCGATTAACCTAATGTTAACATCATGAACACCATTATGCTTTATAATTTCTGCAGATCTATAATGTTTGACAACGAGTTATGCTTGTCAAGGCATTCTTTTATCAACCGAACAATACTTGGATCCAAGTTGTCCGCACCCCCATTTCGGCTACAATATTTAAAAAGCATATACAATTATGAATGGCACATGACTTCATCTGCAACAACATAATATAAAATCAAAAAGTTGTTGTTGAGAAAATTTGTACCTCATAGTTGACATACGGTTAGAAACTTCATTGTCGGTATCGTAAATATACAATTGAGCGTATACGGGAGGGTTTCCTCTGGAGGCAATAAACTTCCAATGAAATGATGATTCTCGTCCCGAAAGTACAAATGAGTAAGGACCTCCACCCTTTGCGTTTATTGAATGATCAATTCCGCCACCCATCGAGGTAAAACAAAACATATTATTGTACAAACGGATGGATGAGAAAAATTTCTTTGAAAGAGATGATTGTTTATTGAAAAACAATTCACACAATTCTTGTGGAGGATCTTTTAATAAAGGAACAGTAATCTTTCCGTGATGACAACATATACCGAATGGTCTTTGAGTTTTCTTCAACCTTTTCAACCTTTCGAAAAGCCACATCTTGCTCCGCAAAACTCACACTCGTAAATAGCATCACCTTCATCTAAATAACTTGATGCGAAAGTATTAGGCAAACTTGTCCCAATATCTCGATCCAGATATCCTTGCTCATGTTGTTCATTATTAACTCCTACAAATTCAAGGATATTTTAATTTTAAAAAAAAAAAAAAAAATTTTTTTAAAAAAACAAATGCACGACGAGTTGGTAATAATCCAGGAATAGATGACCATACTTACTTCCTTCTCAAATCGATTTATCCGTTTCGATAAATCCGTTGCAACTTGATTAACAATTTTGGTGGACCTCCTTGCGGCTCTTTTGCTTTATGTCATGTGAGTTAAGGTGAACCGATGGAGTGGCAACTATGCTGTTCTGATCCTGACTTCCTTTTGCTTTGCTTGAGTTTGAAAAACATTCACTTGGAACGTTGGTAAGATCAGTTAAAACCGATCTCATGTAAGGAGTTGAAGTCGAAGAACAGATAATAGCCTTCGGTGTTGTTATAATCTCGTCTCTTGAAGATGGACCACCAACTGAATGCATCCCATTATTTATTTGTTCTTTGACATCCCCATCTGATATATTCGTTTCATGAGATGCTTGAATTTCTGAACATATTCGCTTGCCTGAAGAAGCAGCGAAATGGATCATAACAAAGGTCATTTTGACGTATGAACCATAAAAAAGTAAATATATAATGTAAAGAAACGACGAAGGCAATCCCAGGAAAATACCACCTTCACCGTTGTCGTTACTGTTTCGAACGTCTGTTCGCTTCTTCCTCATATGATGAAAAAGGGTTTTGCCAATGGAAACTCTAAAGTAAGTGCACCGATGACCGGTTCTTGCGAGAAAATAGCAACACATGCATACGCTTTTTCTAGAATTTTATAACGTAAAAATGATAGTCGAACGGGTGTTCTCAAAACCGATATAATCGCGAGATGAAGGAAACGGTTCGATTGGGGTGTGTTTTGCATTCGGTTGGCGTGTATACACACAACCACAAAAGTGCGCTTTTCCCAAATCCTATACTTCTATCATTACACTTAAGAACATTTTTTTAAACAGCAGTATGGATGGAAGAGTTGACCACAACTCAATGCATGTCGGGAATTGAAAGTTCAAAAAATGATGGTTGATATTATGAAGCCCATTTATATTGAAACTGTATAGTCAACAAATAGCGTTATACCTAATTCGCATCTATGGTTACTTCATTGAAACTATGTATATTGGGAACATGCAAATCAATATGGATATTGTGGTTGTGTGTATAACTAATTAAATGCCTATATACATTCGGATGGAATAGATATGGCCCTACTTAAATTTAACTGTGAAAAAAGTTTCATTTTAGGTCATATGCTAGTTGTCTGTATAGGTTATAAAAATCAAATATTAATTAAAATACTACATTAGGTGCTGTTTTAAAGTTTTAAAATACTACATCAGGGCCATGTTAAATATTAACTTTCCTGTAATTTTCACAATCTACGAATAAATGGGGTAAATGCTTAAATAATTTAATTATATACATATATACCTAGGATTATAATTTTATTTGCAACTAATTTTAAAATATATTCGTCAATGACTCATGTACATTAAAAGCAACAAATTTGAACATTAATTGTTATATCTCTTCCGTATGATCTGTATTATTACTTTACATGGGATGATAATTTTGATCTTAACCTTAAATAACGGTAGGAATTAAAATTTGAAGCGAAATTATCAAGATTCAATTGTATTTCTGACTAACAATCAAAGGTTACTTCTAATTATTTTGGAACTTACCTACATGATGTTAAAAACACTACTTTTTAATAAGTTGTGGAGTTACAAAAGGAAAACACAAATTAATTTACTATCTCGATTCTAAGTTTTAGTACGAACCTCTCCGATTGAATTGATTTTGATTTTCGATTATTAGGTATGAAATTAGTGTAAGCTCTCAAATAACGAACAAGGGCAACAATGAATGATTTAACAAAGATGAAAAGCAATATTCAAACTTAACACCAAACCTGAATGCAATATAATTCATGAAACCAAACTTAACAACGATAATTGTCTACAATATTCAAAAAATTGTACCGACTATTAATAACCCATCGTGATGAGAACACACAAAAATATGAAGTACTATAACATATAAAATCAAAATTTCTCCTTCTTAATGTTCTTCACGGATTTGGTGGAACTAAACTTCTCGAGTCGACAATTCCGAAAGGCCAACATCTTCACAATCATTTAGCATGTCACCAGTCAGTGTCTTTCTTTTGGTGTTACTGTCTGTTGGAGTCATAAGCTGGGACATCGTATTCTCATCATCTTCAATAGCAATTGTTTGTGAGTCCTTTGAGGCCGTTGATTCCTGATCACATGTAAATCAGGTTGAAACATTATGTCAGTTTCCTCGATACTCAAAACAATGGAAAATATTGTACCTCTATAACATCTGTAGATTGAACCTGCAAAGTGGAAAATAACAACTTATTCAGTAATAATGGTTTATACATTTTTTTAAAACCTGAACTTTTTTAAAATTAATTGAAGCATCCACCTTTATATTTGAATACTGAAACTTCTCAATCAAGTGAGTATCTGCACAAAATTGAGTGACCCCAATGCTACTTGCCCTATATTTAATATTGTGACTTTTGATCCTTAATTTGACAATGGCAACCTTTCCCTCGCAACTTCATCAAGCTCTTTTCCGGAAAAAGAGAATTTCGCCCCCTCGTATTAAAATTAAAAAATGTATAAAACAGTTCTGTCCACATTAATTGTATATACATGGAAAATAGATAATAACAATCTTAACAACCTTTTGCATATCTTCTAAAATCTTTGCTGCAGATTTTCCTAACAACTCAGTTGCATGACGATCAAAGAATATAATAGAACATTTACCAGTGTCATCGTACACCTTGTAGTGAATCTTATATCTGAAAAGATGAGTGATATTGCATCGGAGTATCGTATGTTATACATAAAGATAAGTGTTTATTTAGGGAAATAAAGAACATGGTTAGAATCATACTTTGGAACAGTCATTAGAACATCTTTATTACACTTTGAACATCTCGTAGTACGATTTTGTTGGTACTCGTGGCTTCTTGTCACATGGACAGCATCGTATTTCCAACCATATAGTGTTTCAACCATTTGAATAGTGACTTTAGTAACAACGTCACACTCCTATTAAAATTAGTTCACATGTCAAATAACTCTTATTTTTTTAAAAAAAAGTAATAAAGTGGGATTTGCACACATGAGTCAAAACAATTAACCAATAAATAGACATGATTAATATATACAAAGCACATAAACTTACTTGATCTAACTTTGCAATCTCACACAAAGGAATCCTTGTCCGAAAAGTTAGAAGAGATTCAACGAATATGTAGGATGTTCAACACTTGAAATTTGAGTAAACAACAGTACCTACGAGTCTTGAGTGAGTCTCGAACATGTAATATACGTAAGAGGATATATATTTTTTTTCAAACTTGAACATGTAACAATTTTTTTAATACATTAGACATAAGTTGACAATACTTCTAACCTTTCCTTCAACTGATGTGCCTCTGGAATTTTAGGATTAAGAGTAACCAAAGTTGCATTGAAGGCATTACTCAAATGGCCATACTCTATTTAAAAAATTGCATAAAGTCAGCCGACTGCAATTTATGAATAGCTGAAAGTCTGCTTTCATATTTACATTTTAATTTGTCTGGAAAGCAAGGGAGCAAGGGAGCAACCTGTGTTCCTGTTTAATCTAGCGAAGCGCACAAGCACAATAATAGGCGGTTCCATATCTTCGAGTTTTTTTCCATATGTTTCCTCAGCACAATCACCCCAAAGGTTGATGTTGATTAAGTTTTCTCTGTAAGGTATAAGAACGTCTCCCAAATTAAAAGAAAACCTTTAAAAGGAAGTTGTAAAAAATAATTGACAAATGCGGAAAATTTTGTACTTTTCATCTGCAATGCTAAAGTTAAGCCTCTTGATTATGTCGAACTCCCTTTTCTGATCATGCAAACGTCCGAACGCTTGCAAGAAACCTATCACGTCTGCATTTTACATAAAATATTTGTAATTACATACAAAATAAGATTAAAGCGTATGATATTGCATTTAAATATGTCATTGAATTATGAAAAAAATAGGGATGTTATGATTTCTGCAAACCTATTAGTCCACCATCTAAAACATTACACGTTGTATGTCAAGAATAGACTTGAAATTATAAGCCTCATCTGAAATGTCTAGATCCGAGTCTTCAACATATGTGTACATGTGAAAGTTGAATCTCCATTGATGTGTTGTTACTCTATACTTGTCATCATTGTCAAGGACCTGGAAATTTTGGAATTTGTATACAACACCTTCCTTAGGTTCATCACCCATTTCTCAATCAAATTCTTGTGTGTAGCCAGTAACCTCTATCCTTGATAGCTACATGATGTAAAGAATAATAAGAAGAGATAATGTTTGGACTGTTAACGTAAAGATGTTAAACAAATTCAATTGGAAAGAAAACAGAATATGTAATATGATAAAATAAATGAACATCAACCTGCTCGTCAACCAAAATCATGCCTATCTTCCATACTGCATAAGGAGCCGCCTTTCTCCGTACAACCCATTTCCTTAACACTTTTGCCTCCACTGTCCAAGTTTCCCTACTGTCGTTTACTCCAGAAAATAAGGTCTTCATCTGCTGAAAGAGTTATGTTAGGAAGATATGAAAGAGATAACGTGGTGTCAATTGCAACCAAGTTGAAGATATTGCAGAGTGTGTTTTGTTACCTAAACCCTATGGAACTCCGCAAAACGACTCGGTCAGGGTTTAGAAAGCAACATATATTGGAAGATGACGCTGTGTTTAAGACTATATAATAGAGTTATTGTGGGAACACACAGTCGGAGATATTAATGCATTTAAGAAGGAATAATTTTAAACCATTTAATTCACTAATAAATATTAACGCGTTGTAACCCATCAATTGTGAACTACTTTCATTTCCAATACTGATAAAGTCTTACACAGGTTTGCATTTATGATAGCGATGGGAATAAGTGTCGTTAATTCAGATAGTTTTAAACGAATCTGATAACATGTTGTACTTTGGAACTGCAAAAATAGGTTATCAGTCGAACTATTTCAATCATCATTGCATTCGATTAAATATGCGTAAGGGGATTGGGCTTGAACAACTAAATGACCATTCAATTTTGACGAGTTAATAAGTCATGTAAGACGCTTGTCCTCGTGAAAGAACAATGACTAAAATCAGTTGGAATTTCCAAATTAAAAACATTGGAAAACTATCCAAATTTATTCTGACCCTTATAATCACCTTTTAGAGATATTGATATAGCAGTTATTCCTTCCATCGTAAAATGCAAAACTTGGCAATAAATTATAGCGTTTTTTATCAGAAAAACATGATCTCGGAATTCGAACGCAACTGAGAAGACCCCTATATATCAGTAATGATATATTAATCATCTGATGTGTATTTTTTTAAGTTGTTTGTTTATTCATTGGGTAGACAGAAGGCATTATTAAATAAAATAGTTTGGTCAGTGGGCATAATGTTAAAGATGACAAACGAAGAGAAAGCTACAAAATTACCAACAAGAAATATTGAACTTCGGTCCATTCAATTAAAAGGATTTGAAAAGTCGGCATAATTGAACACACAACTGAAATAATCCAAAACTTCTAAAGTTAAGTTGATACAATTGTCCAAGAAAAGAGACATGAAGGAAATATTGGCGTTCATTAAAACACAAAGAAAACTCGGACATTCAAATATCCAAAGATTCTTCTCTTCGCCTCTGAAAGCTCTGGGAAATCAGGGTTAACGTAAACACGAGCAGCTCCTAGAAAACTCTCTAACTCAACGCCTACAAAAGGAGCGACCTTCGTAAATTACTACCACAAATTCAATTCGTTAATATATAAGCAATACAGTAATAATAAACCACAAACCTCTTTCGATGATCTGCCTAAACCGACATACCGAACAACAATGATGGTAGTTGAACCATCACCATGTCCTCCAACTTATCTCCAATGTAAGTGACCGCATCGCCGTGCAATATAACCTAACCAAGAATTTCTTCCTACAAGAAAATAAGTAGAACCGGGAATTTTTTTTTTTTTGGTTTTTGATTTGAATGAACTAATGACAGTATGGGGGATCAGATTTCATACCTAGCATCCTCTAACTCCAATATCAAACCCATGGCATACATTCCTCTGTTCTTGTAATTCGCCGAACGATAGAAGCGACGTAATATGCCACAAACATCTGAACAATGATCAACGTAAATAACGTAATTCCAACTATACAGAATATTGACAAAAAAGGTTAAACGACAAAGGAGCGAAAAGAAAGATGACACTACCAATGGCCGATCTGTTTTGTGGAACGCCCCACCAGTTGCAATGGTCGATATAGTGTAGGTCAAAAAAACGTTTAGGAATTTGTACATTAAAAACAGGAGCAATCGTTGAAGACTGAATAATTACGACGTGGATAAACTGATGTACAGATTCTCCAGGTTCTCTCACAATGAACTTTGAAATATTGTAACAACCACCTTCGACTAACTTCCAACAATGTTTATCCATCAACTCGGGAGACATGATTCTGACCATCATACGCGTGTTAAACTGATAAAAAATGTTTTAAAAATCACAACCATAATATCTGGCGAAATAGGTATATTCATTTAGATCAAGTGGTGAGTGATTGAATGACTAACCGTTGAATCAAATACGACTAAGTCGACGGATTCAAGTTCGAAACTTGGGCGTCGGCGAATAACGGTGTCGTTTTCGACAAATCTATGCACGATCCGATCAAGTCTGACCGTCAAAGTAACATCTGTAACCCCATCATATGTTATTTGCAAAGAGTTTTCCATCGACAGCGACATGCCGATACAGTTTTCAGAGAAGAGAAGTTTTAGAATGTAGTATGTGTGACTAACATCACTTAAAGAAGAAATGGTGTTATTTATATTTAGTTGGTAATGCAGTTATTACCAAAGAGACGCGCCGATCAGACGAACCGTGCAGACGTAATCAGTTACTCCATTTAATATCATTGATAGAAGTCGAAACGTCGTGTGACAATCAATTCTTGAAATGAGATATTATATTTCTTATAGAGGAAGCGGAATAAATACACAAAACATACGATACTGAGATCAGATACTTGCGATGTTTTCCAGATAGTTTAAACTATCCAAGAGACATAACATGGGAAAGCCTTGAATAGACATAAAAAGGAAACTAAACATGATGGAAGCTAACCCTAAACCATGTTTTAAAAACCAAACACAACTTAAAACAAAAAGCATTTAAGGAATGAACTTGCTTGGCCGCCAGTCAAACATAGCTATACTACTACGGTTCATTAAACAACCCAAAAAAACTGCTATTGCTAAGTTGTGGTGGAATCAGGACTACCACCGACTTCACGAGTGACCGAACTGGTAAGCTTCTCTCGAAATTCCGCAACCGCAGGGTGGTGGTAATTGAAATGAGCCTTGGATAACTCGCAGTGGGATGAAAAGAGTATGTCGCCATCTGAAAAAAGACTTTAAACAAATTATAAAAGGTTATTGAAAGAGCATAAAACGTAAGAGATATGTTAACATTAATCATGTATAATAAAGGCATGCAAACCGCTGAGTTTCTTCACTTTAACCCACAACAAAGCTACAACAACATCATCTTTATCCTCAACCCGTGAATAACTGTCCAAGGCCCAAAATGCCGCAGATCCTTTAAAACAGCAATAAAACGGGTTTCCACTAACAGAAAATGAGGCAGTGGTAAGTAAAGGATAGGTAATACTGAAAACGAATCTTTCGGTGAATTTAAGATACAGACCTCTCGTCCGTTATTTCGAAATTAAACTGGTGTTCGGTCTCACCCACCATTTCGATTTCAGCCATGCCGTAAACTGATGTCACCAAGCCCACAATATCTGCAATAAAATCATTAGTTTGTGATAAAGGGTCATATATCAAAGAAAAGATGGGTTGGAAAATATA
Source organism: Acacia acuminata (assembly GCA_019022655.1). NCBI lineage: Eukaryota > Viridiplantae > Streptophyta > Magnoliopsida > Fabales > Fabaceae > Acacia > Acacia acuminata. The sequence goes on along the minus strand of JAFJYI010000164.1, from coordinate 1,466,275 downwards.
TTACTTATCAATGTTGATTCAGAAAAAGTTGAAGCACCAAAATGAAGCAACGGCCGGAAAACAAAATCTGGTGTTAAAACGATATCCCGCACTAGCTCTACTTGACTACATGTTTCCAGCACAATCTTCATATCCCGATTGATTAAATTTGGGCCACGTTCAACACTAAATTTTCTTAAGATGAAGCAAAATCCAGGGAGGAGGACTGCCGACAGTCGTCGAATCATATCTGCTCTGCGCAAAATGCCCAACGCAATATATCCCTACAGAATAAATGAGTAATTAATTGTAAAGGAACTTACTTCATTAAAGGATGATAGTCATTGAAAAAACTAATGAATACATGCAGACTAAAAACGTGTTCTCGATGTCGGATACCAATAAACACAATATTACCTCTCGCACGCCTAAAACAACATTGTACGTTAATTGACGACGACCCCTCGTGGATGGAATATCCCAGAAATGGTCAATTACTTTAACACATATGGACCAGTTGTTGCTCCTGCAGTCACATTGCAGGAATGAGATAACTCTGCAAGGTGGAATTTCAGTGAAAAAACGTCTGGAGGATGTCATTTTCAGGTGGTATATAGGGTTCACAGTTTATGTGGTTCTATTTCTATATGAACATCTCGCGTCTGAGTATGCCCGTCATTCGTTTAAATAAGGTGGATGCAATAGCGAGCCACGTTGGGAATGTAAATCGTTTCGCATGGGAATTGTGTTTCACGGAGTGGTTAATGAAATATACCTAAACGAAGGCCATAGAGAATAAAATGGGTTGACTACATTGCCTTAAATTGGGCCATTACGAGGCCAATACGTGGGAAACAGGAATAAAACACATCGGTAATATTAGTAAATTTAATCTGCCAACTGTCCCTTGTGTTTGAATTCTAATGCAGACACATGTACACAGGAATATTTATATTAATGAGTATCGTGGAAGTAGTTTGAGTGCTGATTGACCCAATCAGATCGTCTTATTTTGCCAAGTGGGATGACACTGTGTACCAATGAACGAAGTGCCACAAGGTTTAGTGATATATATTTGATGGTAATATAGCATTTATTAACTCATAAATAATACCCTAATAGATATCTCAATCACTAATGACCATTTTACCCCTGGTGGAATTATTTTTCAATTTATTCCCCTTAAATTTCGTAAAAAAGCTGATTACAGCATTTAGGGCATATTTTTCATCTATCTTTGAAAAATCATAATTAATTCTACAAAAATTGAAACGGGATCCGTAAACTTCCTTGAAATCCTTAGGATGTCTAATTTTAAGTAAAAATACTCAATTTTTCCCAGATTACACGAGTCATTCCCAATTTTAAAGTTTTGAGCCTCTGCCCAGAATTTTTCCAAAAATTCGTAGCCCAACTTTGAGAATTTTTATCTCACTGTACAGAACTCATTTTAACATGTTCTTGGCATATTTGAAAATCCCTATATGTCTACTTTAACCATGAAGTTTCCCAGAATTTTTTATCTTCATTTTCAGCATAAAATATTGGCATTTTCATCACTGGTGTCAGAGGTTCCTACCCGATGAATTTTCGCCAGAGCTTCGCTGCTCGATCATAATTTTCCAGAAATTTTGCTATACCAAGTGGCTCATCTAATTTTCGAAATATCACTATTTTTTACTATAAAAACATGATATTAAAATTGCTCTAGCATATTTAAGATCAAAGCTACTTCTAACTATGAATTTAAGAACTAAAACTTAAAGAACTTAAAGCTAGAGCTAGAGAACTTACTAAGAGCTTTGCTCCTCCTTCTCTAAGACTCTTCACTCTCTATATCAGCTTTCCTAAGCTTGTGAATTGGTGAGAAAATATGAAGCATATGGCTTGCTATTTATAGGGAAATGATATGGTAATTGTGTAATTATTTGCAACTTTACTCTTATCAACTTTCAACCATTGGATTTAGGGTTTTTGTAAACTTGAATCCTAGCCATTCATAGCACTCCAACCATCCCCTATCTCTTCAGTTTGATTAACTAAATGATCCAAGTACTAGTTACCTTAGATGCTTAAGTTTTCTTTAATGAAATCTATTTTTGATTGCTTGATCAATCACCAATACTTTTGAATTCTAAGTATGTATCTTGATTAGTAGTTGGATATCAAGATTTATGGTCCAATTAGATTTTTCTAATTGTCCCTAATCATTTCTAATCTTCTTCATCAAAGTTTGCCAAAATAACTTTAATTAGACTTATTCTCGAGATTAAATTATGTCGGTTCAAGATAAGTCCTTATATTTGTATACATTCTCATTTATCCTAGTGGTTTTTAACTCATAACTCAATTCACTTCATACTCTTCTCTTTCCTCCACTAGACACACACACACTCACAACAATTGTACACACACACATGCACAACACCTATTCCATAGCCATTAAAAGTCTTAATGAGATTGTACACCTTATCCTCTTCCATTACCCCTAAAGTCTTCACAATTAATTACTTGGTTATGACTCATTCTTGCATGTGTGCCTTTGTTTAATTTAAACAATTCCTCTTCCCTTTATTTTCAGCAAAAACCGTCCCCCCCCCTTTCTTCTTTTTTTTTTTTGCTTTTGTTTTGTTTTGTTTTTAAATTATCTCACAAAAATAAAAAGAAAGGTTTCCTATTGGTGGATTCTTGTTCCACAAGGATTAGGCTTTATTAAATTAATTGTAAAACCCTTAGATTAGCTTTATGAGGTTTAATCTTGACCTTCAATTTATGCTAATCTCTTAATGGTCCAATTAATTTCATGAGGATTAAGAATATTTTCTTGATTTATCATTGGCCAATTCAATTTCACAAGGATTAATATTAATTATTGGTTTAATCACAACTAGTGGATTTCATTGAGTTTGTTTAGATTAAATCTTCTCCCTTGATTAATTGATTTAACTAATCATGAAAATTAGTGCTTAATTAGGAAAGTATTATTTCACCCTCATTTTATACTTTTATTTTGCCTCTTGATTATTTTGCAACTAATCCCAATTAGTGCAAGCTAACTTGTTCATTTATTGTTGCTAATTCCCATTAATTAGCTTAAGTGTTTTCATAATATTTTCTTGCTCATTTGTTCATATGAGAACTATAGTTTAATATGGTATTTATATCATATTTTATGATCCTTAAATATAATTTCAAAATTGGCCTTTGATTCTCCATTAAGTTAAATTATCCCTAATTGATGACTTTTAATTGCCACTAAATTTATTATGAAAATTTATAAAATTATTTTAATTAATGTAAATTTAATTGTCATTTATTTATTGGTAATTTCCTTTAATTGATTTAGGTATTTTCATAACATTTTATGACTCTCTATAATTAAATAAAGGGAAAAACACTTCTCATGTTGTAGGAGAAGTGTTTTCTCAAGTTACACACACATAAAATGGTGGGACCCACATATATATATATAATGCAATTATATATATATGTGGGTCCCACTATTTCACGTGTGTGTAGGAATCTTCTTCTTCTTATGCAACATGAGAAGTTTAGTGCCTTCGTTTGGATGGGCTTTTAAAAAAGTACTTTTTTTTAAGTGCTTTTTTTAAGCTCCAAATTGGAGCTTTTAAAAAAGGAGCATCTTAGCTTTTTTTTTTTTGTGACTTTTACTTTTTTAAAAAATATCATCTAAACACATAAATTAATTAAAAAGGCATTTTCTTACATTAAAAAAGTGCTTTTTTTAATCCAAAAGCCCATCCAAACGGGCCCTTAAACCCCTTAAATAAAAACTATATTGTAATATAATAATCTTAGGGTATTTTATGATCTCTAAGCCAAATTAGAAAATTTGGGTCTTTGGTTTATTTAATTCTAGGACAAAATTCCCTAATTTAAGCTACTAAATTTTGAGATCACATATTCACCTATTTTCAATAGGTATTTTCTATCAAAATATAGTGGCTATGCTAAATAGGATTTTTAGGGTATTACGCACGAAGTAACCCTCTTCAAATAATCAAATCTGCCGAATTCCTCTTTTCTTTAGGTCTCTTCCCTGTTTTCCAAAATGGCATCACTACCTTTAACATTTGTTATGTTCTCCTCAACAAAACCGTACTTGACTAAGATTGGAATAAAATAAAATAAACATTATAATAGTAATAAGAATAAAGTATACTTTTAGTTCTTTAAATTTACATTATGTATATTTTTGGTCTCTTAACTCTATAAAGTATGCTTCTAGTCCTACAATTCTAACACCGCTAATTTTACTAACGAAAATCCAAACTTAAGTGATAACGGTATAGACTTAAGTGATGACTGTAATTAAATGCTATTAAGCTTAAATTTAAAATATGGGTAAATTGAAGAATATATAAAATTTGTGTAATTAAATGTTGTTAGTTATCACTTGAGTTATTTGTGTCGGCATTTTCCGTTAGCAACATTAACGGCTTTAGAATTTTAGAACCAAGAATATATTTTATAAAGTTAAGGGACCAAAAGTATGCCTTATGTAAAATTTAAAGGTTAAAAGTATACTTTAGCTTAACAATAATTACAACCTAAACTTTTTTTTTTTTAAATTTTATATTAGTATAATTTATTTATTCTCTTACCTAATCTTAACTATTTACTATTTAATATAAAATTATGATATTTTATTTAAAATCCCCTAAATAATGTACTAAAACAATATCTTATCAAAATCTCAAATAAATTCCTTTAATTTAACATCAATGACTGGCAAATATACTAAAATATATTTTAAATTTAATTAAAACTGGAGTCATCACCTTCCCGTTGGTTTTAATTAGTTTTGATGATGTCTTATATAAGCAGATTATTAAAAGCAAAAAAGTTGAGTAATATATTGAGTAATATAGTTATCTCCTACATTAACTAACTACTATGTTTAATGTAGATTAGTCCAAGTTAAATTAAGGAGAATGATCAAGAAGGAGATAAGAGATGAAAGAAAGAAGTATCTCTGAGAGAGGTTGTTAAGAAAGCAAGATGCTATCAATGGATTTTGGAGGATAACCAAGAAGAAGAGAAGAGACTAGAGAAAGATGTTATCAAAAGAACTTGCACAATATAATAGGAATATCAACATTCAAGTTCTTGTGATACTGAAATCTATATGATAAGCGAGAAGTTGGAATGAAGTTTCATCACTTTATGGATATTGAAGAAGGAAGAAGGCTGCGAGAGAATGATGAGCTCAAGTTAAATGATGAAGAATGATCAAGTTGGGAGATGGAAGAAGGAAGAACTTGCTGAATAGAATGAAGATATCATTATTCAAGTTCTTATATTGATGCTAGGAGGCTCCAAGATCATATGGAAGTTGGAATGAGTCAATTCAGAGTTAAATCAAGCAAATATGAGGTTTAGGATGAGAAAACTCGAGGTTTGTAGGTTTGAGAGTCTTCAGCGTCTCTGGTGTCTCGGACTAGAAAACCTCGAGGTTTCAGTCAAAACCTCGAGGTTTCAGCCAAAACCTTGAGGTTTCAGCCAAAACCTCGAGGTTTCAAACCAACATCAGCTTTTCAGCTTCACTGTTTCACGTTCAGCACGGGCGACGTCGTAATTCGATGATATCTCCCAAACCAGAGATCGGATTGAGGTGAAACCAATGGAATATGAAACTAGACTCCCAATACGTCATTTTGATATAAAATTAAAGCCTAAAGGATTTCATATCAAGGAGCTATGAGTTTTACAAGTTGCCACAAGAATCAACGTCACAGTCCAGACCCACCTTCAGTGTTTTGGATGTATCTCACAAACGACAAATCCAATTGAGCTGAAATCAGTGGCATATGAAAGTAGAGTCACAGAGCTTTCCATCAAGATTTGAATGGACCAAAAAGAAGTTCAGACAAAGGATATATGTCCCTCGAAAGTGGACAGTCAGCTCAGGACGTTGCAAAAACGCTGATCAAGAACGACCTTCATTCATCGGATCATAACGGACATAATGCAATGAGTTTGGAGCTGATTCTTCTTGCATTGGATTATTACCTCTAGCTTGGACATGTAAACTTGAGTTTGAAATTGGCCAAGAATTTTCCAAGTTTTCTGAACAAAGCAAAACCTCCAGGTTTATGGGAAACCTCCAGGTTTGAGCTCAAATGGTGCTTTCTCAGAATTTTCAGATTTAAGTGAAAACCTCCAGGTTTTAGAGAAACCTCCAGGTTTCTGGCATCCAGAGAGAAAATGTTTTTCACTGATTTTCAAAACCTCCAGGTTTGTGAAAAAACCTCCAGGTTTTTTTTGACGCAAAAACTTCGAAATTTCCACTTTTGACGAAACCTCCAGGTTTTGAGAGAAACCTCCAGGTTTGGGCAAACAGAGAGCAAACGACTTTTCTCTCGTTTGAAAACCTCCAGGTTTCGAAAAAACCTCCAGGTTTCTTCGCGACTTGAAATTTCAAATCCGCGAATTTGCAATACCTTCTTGTTTGATCTTAATACTTCCTATGATTAATCTCTAATGTTCATAGACATGTTTAACCACTTTTTTAGTGAGTTTCAGATGATTAAAATGAAGGATTAGAAGCAAACCTTCAAAATATCAGATTTGGTTCAGAACATCAAAAGTTGTGCAAAAGTTCTAACGGCTAGTTTCTAACGGCTATATTTCTTTATCCAACAGTCATTGAATCTTCTCAACGGTCATATATTGATCTCTACCTATAAAAGAAGACAGATTCAAGCAGAAAAACGTAGAGACACAAGCTTACATCTTCAATATGCTGATACTCTGATTTTTACATCATTTACACTCGTTTTTCATGTCTAGACAAATGCTTAGAGTGAGATGATTTGTATTATTCCTCAGTGTTCATTTATTCACTTCTGAGAGAGAAGATTTATTGTAATCATTCTATCTATATGAGAGTTACTCAAGATTGGGTGATCTTGAGTGGGAAACACATTGTGTTGATTACAACTTGTAAAGGGGAGTGAATCCTAGTGAGAGGATTACTTCAAGTACAGAGTGTGTAATCAAGCGCGGTGTGTTGATTACGGTTGTAAGGGGGAGTGAATCCTAGTGAGAGGATTACCTCTTGTACAACGTGTAATCGAGTTGAAAGAAGATAGTGGATTGAAAATCCCAAGTGAAGCTTGGGACCTGGATGTAGGTCAAGGATTGGGCCGAACCGATAAATCAGTTTGCACATTCTCTTCCCTTATCTCTTACATTTCCAACATATATGTTTGAATGTGCATATATATTTGAATGACTGATTATTGCTTTATAAACTGATTTCAGTAAGTTACGAAAAGATTTTCAAAGTTCCTAAATTTTTATACTTCACCCAATTCACCCCCCCTCTTGGGTTCAGCCGGTTCTTACAATTCCCCATGAGCTTTCCCTATTTGCGTTTCGGGCAGCAATTCACAACGACTCACATACACAAAACGAATAAAAATATGTACAGGAACACTCACCCACACCACAAAACGAATAAAAGACATCGAGCCTATTTGAATTAGTGGTGGGAGAAGTGACTTATTTTCAATATGCCTTTTGTAGAAATAAGATAGGATAAAAGTTAGATTACAAATGTGATTTGTGTTTGGATTTACGGTGACAAAAGTGGCTTTTTTTCCAAACTAAAACGTATTTGGATTATTATTTGAAAAGTCAACTGAAATGAAAAATGAATAAAAAGTATATGAATCTTATTGAATGCTACATATATATATTAGTTGTATATATTGCGATAATTGAAGATAACAATTTAAATTTGAAAAAAATGTTAAATTATTATAAAAGAATTAATAAACAATAAAGTTCTCAATGTCAACTTTGTTAATCTTAAGTATTGATAGTTATAAGTGCCTTTTTTCCACCTATAACCCTTTCCCAAATACATAATGTTATGTCTAACACTATTATCTAAGAGGCAGAATAATTCTAACTCACTTTTCAACAATTATATGGGGAAATTAGGTATATTTCTATCCTAATCACAAATTAGATCACAATATAATCCATATTAATTAATCTCATAGCCCAATTAAAATCCCCTTCCTCAAGGTAAATTTTAATTCTCAAATTCACACTCAATGGTGGTGGCCATTCTTCAAAGTTCAAATGGACATATAAAATTATTTAATTTCTGAAATTACTAGTTTTTATTTTTCTATTGTGAATATAAAAATGGTTCATTTTAATTTTTTTGAAAAATATAGTTTTTTCAACCTAAGTCATGAACTGGGAAAAAAATCTTGATTTTTAATGATAGTGTCCATAATTTTAATTTTCATGTTTTTTATTCAAATTAATGGTGTGCAAAAATATTATTGAGCTTTATAATGTACTAAATTCAAAAAAAAAAAAAAAAAAAAAAGGTAAATTGTGAGGCTTATGGCCCAAAATAAATTACATCAAAACACTTCAAAAAAACAGGATCAAAAATCTCAACAACCCCTCTCAAAAGCCCTTATCAAACAATCGGCTAAAAAGTTACTGCTTGTACTAAGATACGATCACTGTTGATTGTCAAAGAGAGAGGGCAATGAAGGATGAAAACACATATATGGTCTTCAATTATGCAAGCAATATGGTTTCAATAAAATTATTGCTTGTACTAATTCCTTAAAAGTTATCTAATTGCTTATGTTTGATAGTGGAATTCCTGATCATTGCTTAAGGGTTGTTTGGTATCAGCGAAGGAAAAAAAATTGTACTGGATTTAAAAAATTAGAGTAGTGGAATTAAAATTTTTTAATTAATTTCTGTTATTCTTTTATCTTACATATTCTCTTTATTAAAATTTTATAATTTCACTCCTTCAATTTTTTAAAACTAAAACTCGTAAAAATTTTCCTTCTCCTCCTCTCCAAATCCTTCATGCCAAAAATCCCCTCCATAGTCAGGGATATAATATATTCTAGGGTTAAGGCACGTCGAGCAACCTGAAATATTCTTTCAATTGCATCCAATATCTTAAAGTAATTAGAGATACGTCTAGTACTCTCAAGTATTTTTCTATGTGAGTTTATCACTCAAAAGTATTTTGTGATTCATCTAACATACTAAGGTATTTTTCAAATGCATCGAGTACCCTAAGTATTTTTTCCCGTACCCTAAAGTAACTACTGAAAAATACTTTAGGTGCTGGATATACCTTCACTTAAAAAACTTTTTGAGAGTTCATGATGAGATTTAAATTAATTCTTTAAAAAATTTCATGGGCAAAATTTCTTTTAAAAAATAAAGATTTTAAGGGCGAAATTGTGCCTCAAAATATTTTAGGATGCTAAGGCTCATAAAAATACTTCAAAGTATTGGACTTATAAGAGAAAATGTTTTAGGGTGCTGGATACACCACAAAAAACTTTAGGATACTACACACACCCCTAAAAAATTAACCGGCCGGTGAGCATATATTCTGATTGGAATTTTAGAATTAGATATGCACCACCTAAAAAATTTTCAATATTAATTTTTCAGCAAAAGACACCCATTAATGTATTAAAGATGTCGTGACTCATTCACAAGTGGCACTGGCCACTGGGTAAATCCGTTATAGGTTTATACCTTTTCTTACATGCTTTTGTCAATTTTGTATTCTCAAGTTCTAACTTGTCATATTAATAAGTTTGGTCTAATTGAAGAAGTTAATCCCTCATAACGTAGTGAACCAATGCTTAAATTTTTTTATTAAAAGATGTGCTCATATTTAATGTCTAATAATATCTCAAACAAAATTGCTTCCAACTCGCCATTTGATTGTGAAAAACTGGCAAACTGTCAAGCGCCCGGCTTCTCCCCATGCGGTTCCTGTCCATTGCCTCTCCCTTACTTCAAGCCACGTCATTTTGCGGCCAACACAAAATCTCCTTCAATGCTGAATCCTATGGTCCTCCACTTTCTTTTTACTGGTTTATAATGTATAATAAATAAGGATAAATTTAAAATTGTATTAAATTTTAAGACAGAGTTAATAAAATATAATGTTATTTTGGTTTTGTTGAAACAAATTCAAAGTACATTATAAATAGAATTAAATGAGTATCTTATTGAAAAGTAACTTGTGTGACTCTTCAATAAACCATAAAAAAAATGATTTTGTTAATTTTTTTAAAAGAATAAATATTTTTAAATATATATTTACAACCTTTTCTCTGATCATAATCACATGGGTCAGTCTGGAAGGGAGGTGGAGGACTTTTTGTTTTTCTTTTTAAACCAGAAAGAGGAAAGTGGAGGACGACTGGATTCAGCACTGAAGGAGATTTTGTGTTGCGCACAAAACGATGTCGCTTGAAGTAAGGTAGTGGCAATTGATAGGAACCGGCTGGGAGAGAAGCCAGGCACGAAAGGAGAGTGATTGTTACAAGGGACTGGACTTGTCTCTACCATGGGCCTCTAGCTGCTATATTTTGCTTTTGTAACACATTAGTTGACCTCATATGTCATGTGGCCCAAAAAAATGATGTTTTACACTTCATGATGTTGAGTGAGGACATAGACAAGTGGGAGAATTGCATGCGACACTTTAATAAGGTCATCAAACTCAGACTAGACTGACCAAAGTGAGCTCCAAAACCAACGACCCAACCATGAAACTGGTTCGGGCAGATCCCTAACTTGAGGTTTTGTCTAACTCGAGCTCAATCTGGGTGAGTTGTTGGGTTAATTAAACTCATTGCCTTTTTAAAAAGAATTACATTTTTTTATAAGGTAGACGACAATATTAATTGAAGCTAATGATAATTTTTGTGTTGTTAACTATTAGTTTAATGATTAAAGGATTGTAGGTAGGAAAATTTTGTTATCATCTATTTGTTTTGATAATTTGCTAGGAAGAATATTTATGGATTGTAGTTTCATTAGATGGTCAATTGATACTATGATGTCAATATTTTAAACAAATTTGTAACGAATGTTGGATAAGTATATATATAATTAATTTGTTAGTGATTCAAGGTATTGAATTGATTTTAAATAGATGATACTATGATGAGAATTTAAATTATTTTCTAATTTTTTATTCTATACCAGTCCGGCTCTAGGTTAACTTTGAACTAACCCACTGCCTTCACCAGTTCATAGTCGGCCTGGATTTGACAACCTTGCACTTAAAGAGTCAAAAGATAAGATGAGCTGATTACGTTGGAGATATTAGGTCCTTGTTTTACATTTAATTTTTTTTTTTAGTTACCATATTGGCCATAATTTGAAATTATACTTGTGGCCTATTTGGCATGAGGGAAATAGTGAGGAAGGAAGGGAAAATTTTAATGAATTTATTTTTAAAAATAGATAAATGGGGTAATAAATTTTAATAAAGAAAATATGTAATATAAAAAAGTAAGAAAAATTAATTAAAAACTTTTAACTCCATTCCCCAATTTTTTTTAAAAAAAATCAAGCTCATTAAATTTTCATCCCCTCCTCCAACCCTCATACTAAACAAATCCTAAAGTTCAATAACAGGTTACACATTAACAACTTTGGTTATTACTAATAACAACTTCAAGTTCAATAATGCCAACTATTACTTTGGTTATTTTATTGTATTTGTAAGTAAGTTATCTTATTGTATGAATTAATTTGGGTGTTGTAGTCATAGTATAATCATTAATTAAGAGGCCAAATAACTCATGGTGAATAATATTTGTATTCTTTTTTCCAATTCAATTTATTCAAATAATTGTTCATAGCTTACAGCTTAAAGTATCGACTTTTATGTGCTGGATTGGGTGGTGGATTTGTGTGTAATACAATCAGGAAGAACAGAACATGAAAAAATTCAGGAAAATTTACACGCAAATAAATGCGCTAGGTCTTAAATGGTGACTTTTTAAGACCGGATGTATTTATATGTCCTGGCCTTAAAGGTCGTAACACATTTCATAATAAGCGCTTGGTCTTAAAAAGTCGTCTTTTTAAGACCGGTAAATTTACACATGCGGTCTAAAATAAAATTTTTAAGACCGCATTTATTTATCATCCAGTCTTGAAAGTCAATCTTTTAAAACCGCGTATAATTATTCAGGTCTTAGAAGCCGCTAAGTTTAAGACTGTATTTATTTTTGTCCGGTCTTAAAATTCTATCTTTTAAGAGCGGCCTAATTATTAGCCGGTCTTAAAAGTTGATTTTTAGGACCGAACAAAAAGTATTTCAAGTTTATTTTAGTACGACTTTTAAGACCTAAGTTTTAAATGTCCTGGTCTAAAATATTTTCTTTAAGACCTATTAGTCCTAGGTCTTAAATGTGACTTTTAATACCGGCCGGAACAAGACCGGTGTATCCTGGTCCTACGATGCCTCTTTTGTCCGGTCTTAAAAGCCTTTTTTGCACTAGTGTTTCCTGGCTTCTACCCATGATTGGCTTGGTGGGGCATTTAATGCTCATTAATTTTTTTTCCCAACCTGCTTTGGTCATAATGACAAATGTTCTAAGTTTGAACATTGTATTTGGATTAGGTGGTAATAAAATGGATCACAGTTGGATGAATGCATTGAGAACTAGTGAAGAATATAAGAATGGGGTGGAAGAGTACCTGTGCTTGTTATTCGTGGGTCTTATACCTGTGCTTGCCTTCTTGGCCTCATGCTGCGCTTGTTTGGTAAATTATCCTATTAGACTGTGTGTTCGCGCTTGTTGTTGTGGCCATGAGCTATGCTTGGTTAATTACCCTTATGGACTGTGTGTCCACGCTTGTCATTCGTTCTGTAGAAGTCCTACAATTAGATGAGACTTACTATTTTAAACTAATTTGTTAAACAAAACGATTTAATACATATTTTGAATTATTTGATTCATGATCCTATATGGAGTTCTGTTTTTATTCATGATCACATGAAGTATAAATTGTAATCTATTGCCATATTGTTATTATTGAAAGGTAAAAATGTTTAAATTATTTTCTTCTGTATTTTTTTAAATCCTATAAAAGATGTTACTCATCGGGAAAAAAAAAAAGTTTGGTTCAAATAGTATTGCTATCTTGTACCTCCAGTCGAGCAATGAAGAGCATTCTCAATAATTTAAAGTTTGCTGGCTCATTTTGTAGTACGACTACTTGATGTAATTATAAATTTAGACTTTTGAATTACTACTAAAAGTTAGATACTCCATGTAGTCTATAGACAAGATCCTTGTCTTTCTTTTGTCTAAAACATATGTATATGCATATATAAAAGTGGAGCAAAGCTCCAAATGTCATTTTGACATTTCAAATCATTGTATGAACTTCAGGAAGTCTAACTTACAAAGGAAACTCTGTCACAACCCTAGTGCCAAAAAAGGCTTTAAGACCGCCTCGTTTAGACCGAAGTATTGACGCCCCATCTTAAAAGCATGACCTATGGCGCTTTGTAAGTATCAAGAACTTCTTGGACCGGATCCTTTATTTATCGGTCTTAAATATATTATTCTAACTACTTTCCAAAACAACCGGTCTTAAAAATGTTATTAAAAAATTGAAATATCAATTACTTTTTACTGAAATCTCATACGACCGGACTTAAATTTTATCTAGTCCAAAATATAAGGAAAAATTTAAATATAAAAGTCTAAAACTTTTAAGACCGGATATATTCAAAAGCACTTTTAAGACCGAACTTAAATTGTGGCCGGTATAAAAGATTGAAAACAATTAAACAAAAAATTAATTACTTTTAAGACCGGAGTTTAATTAAGACCGATTTTAAAGGTTAAATATTAAGACCTTCTTTTTAATACGTCCGGTCTTAAAAGTAAAGCGCCAAAATATATTTTTCTTCGCGCAAGACCTTACGTTGCTCTGTGAAGTCGAACCTTTATTCCTATAGCAAAACCTCTCTTCCCCGTTGCATTACCTCTTTCCTCGCCCACCACCACCATCCTCTTACTCTCTCATTTGCTCGGCATTGCTCTCTCGCACCACCTCTCTCAACCTCTCTTCATTTCTCGAAAATGAACGGTGAAACTAATTTGAGTCCAGTTCGTGGAACGCCAGTTACTAGTGTGAGTCAAAATGAACCCTGTTCATCTCACACTGAGCCTTGTAACCGCCCTGCATACCGTGATAAAAGAGGCACATGAATGAAAGATCTTTCCCTCACGTCGGACTCGGGAAAAAGATCAAGATTTAGTTTAATAAAAATTTTGCTCCTTTTCGGCCAATATAAGAACACATATGTTAGTTTTGTCGGCGCACTAGCACGCAGCAAGCCTAGCATCTTCACGCATGAGTGGAAAAATGTTGACAAGCCCACAGTAAAGGATCTTACTTGGGATACTACCGGCTTACATACATTGTTCCTGACACTCAAAAGTTAAAAGACAAGACAATGTCACATTATGTTGATCATTGGAGGAAGTATAAGACCTATCTAGTTAACAACTATATTTTTAAGGAGGTTCCAGTTGATGGGCCTCGCCTTAGTCTCGTGCGACAAGTATACATTTCTTGATGAACAAACTTGGCAACAATTTGTTCGAATCTTGACTACTCCCGACGCTTTGGTGAGTTTATATTTAGTTTTTTTTTCTTGGCCCTTTTTGTTTGCTTATTAACCCGCGGATATGTGAATGTTATTGTGTTCATTTAATCCTATTAGTTAGATGGTTTGGTGTGTGAATAGAAGTATTCATTTCCATCCTTTGTCCTGCATCAGAGGAGCATGTCTTAGTTCTTATGTGAATGTGACTGTAGATGGAGTAATACAGTAAAAGTTCGATATTGTTCTATGCAAGTTTGATATGTAAATTGTGAAAAGGTAAAAATATTACTAAGTAGGTAATTAGGGAAATAATAATGGCATAAATGAGGTCGTTAGTCGGTTAGGAAGGTATTTTGTTATAGTAGGTAGTGGTTAGACATTGTTGTTAGTTAGTTAGTATGTTAATTGTGTAATGGTTTCGGTGCAAGCTGTTATTGGGCCTTAATAGTCAAAAATCTAACTATATATAAGAGGTTAGACTAATATGTGCAGGAACCAATTATGATGAGTGAATGAATTGACAGAGTTAGCTGTAGTTCTGTAACTCCCTTTCCTCTATTTCTCACAATTTGTCCTACAATGCTACATCTTCCTTAACAAAGTCTTGAAACTTGATGAAGTGAATTTGACTAGTGTTTGAGGTTCATATCAAGCATAAGTTGTTTAATTTCTGTTAGTGAGATGGTCTGGAATTCATAATTAATAGTTGTTTTCAATTCTGATTCACAGAGAAGAAGGGAACAAGCACAAGATATTAGAAGAAAGAATGATTGCTCACATAGAATGTCTCATGGCAGATATGAAAAGGCTGAAAAAGAGTTGATGGCAGCCAAGCGAAAGAGATTTGAAGATGAAGTTGAATCGAATCCTTCTACGATATGTGATTCACCATCTCAAATATGTCGCGAAGAGTTATGGTTGTATATTCGCCAAAAGGCAAGTGACGCTTACACGAGTGAACAAACTCATCTAGTTGCTGAAAGAATTGTAAGTATCGTTATTTTTTATTTTTTAGTTACTAAACATGTTTCATTACTAAGCTTCTTATTATCTGTATCTTACAGGAAGATCTTAAAAAGAAAGAAGCATAGGGATCTTTTGTGTCGAAGGGAAGGAATGATATTCTGACCGTTGCAACTGGAAAACTGGATCACGCGGGGCGTGTAACGGGGATTGGAGGACGGGTAGGCCAGAAGCAATACTTTGGTAAATCCAAACGCCATAAAACAAAGTATGGTTACTTGGGAGGAGATGGAACATACGGTGACCAAATTAAGTGTGGAAGCAACAGCTAAAGAAGCTTCATTGACTGCAATGTTTCAATCCCAGATGAGCAAGATGAAGGAGGACATGGATAAAATGATGCTGCTTTTGAGCTCTGATCAAGAGACCAATGTTCCCTTCACACATTCACCTGAACCTATGCCATAGAGCACTAAAGGGAGTTACATTGTTGAACAGTCAGAGGAACCTTGTAACCTTTATATGGAGGATCCTGATAGGAGATTAGTTGCACATGGGACTGTCCAAAACTTGGGATCAACTATTGTACACCACAAATAAATGGCTGATGATGAGGTCAGAGTGTTAGTTGAAAAGGTGATCATTGCTGATGTACCTGTCCCTCTCCTAACTGATCAGCTAAAGCTTGTAAGTGATGTAGAGGGAACCTTCATCTCTTGGCCAGTGAAGCTTGTACATGTCTCTACTCCTCCTAAAGCTCCATCTCCTCCTCAAGCTCCAGCCACTGAAGTTGTTGGCACGACTAAGTTTACTACCAAGGACAAAATTGTCGTTATGGTATTCAATCGATCTTTTTCAGATAAATAGTGGCCTGTCAATGAAGTAGTAGGCCTCCCTGATAAGCAACTGGTTTTCGTTGACCAAGATGATTTAACGTCCCTACTGTTTCTTGGAAAAGAGCTTACTAATTCAATTGTCCTAATGTTTATAAAGTAAGTATCTTCTTCTATGAGTACATAATTTAAATGCATCGTTTAGACACATATACATATATACTAATTCCCTGATGTCATTATTGTAGGTTCATGCATGATGAATTGGAACAATAGGGCAGAAGCAAAGATTTTGGATTCTTGTGCCCAGACTATGGAAGTACAATAGACTTAGTTCATAGCAAGCGTACATATCAAAGAGGGTGTGTGAAGTGATCAAAAAGGTGTACTTGTTTCCATACTACCATAGGTACATATCACAATTCTTGTCTGCAATTCACTTAATTCAGCTATATATATCACTGAGTACTTGTCTGCTGTGAATTTTTAGCCACCACTGGCAGTTGGTCCTCAGATGCATGGAGGAGAATACAATGGTGTTCTTATGCTCCACTCACAGCAGTCCAAGGCCTATATTGAAGTAGACCATGAACGAGTAAGCATGTCATTTTGATTGTCTTGTTTGAAATCTCTGCTGTGAATTTTCATTGACCATTATGATAAATTTGTGATTTTGATGATAATGCCATGAGGACCTTTAGGACCGCGTGGTTTATAAAGTTCGATCCTAAAAGTCTTCATTTAATTTTGAAAAATATGGTGAGACTTTTAGAACCAGATGTTATATAAAGGTCTGGTCCTAAAAGTCTTAGTTTAATTTTGTAAAATATGGCAAGAATTTTAGGATCGGATTTTTATAACTCCAGTCTTAAACATCTGGCTTTAAGAACCATATTGTTTTAAAATATGTTCTTCAAAGTCTTCGTTTATATAGAAGAAATGGTGACATGCTTTTCAAACAATGCATTAATGTTCAAGACAACCGAGGTTCTGCTTAAGGTAGGCCCCTCGTTGTCGTCGTTGTTACCTCTCCTAGTTTTGATGAGCATTATCAGTCTCCTTTTTTTGTCTTTTTTCTTTTTTTTGAAAAAAAAGAAAGATAATGAAAAGGACACTAAAAATGATCAAAGCTCGGCGAGGTAAAATCGAAAACAACGACGGTCCAACCTTTAGAAGAATTGTCATTGTATTTGTTTTTATGTTTGTTCGAACAAGGTAGACGATTTTTTTGTTTTTTGTTTTGTATGGTCTTAATGTTGTATTCTGCGAATTTTCAATACACACGAGGACAATGTTTTGTTTGTTTCCTTACTACTGTGTATGGACCACTTGAAAAATGAAGATGACTAATGAAGATGGGAACATAATTTTAAAATATTTTATTATTATATTTTTTATGCTGCCCTTTACTACAGACATAAAAAAAACATAAAACATTTAATCCTCCCCATCGTTATCAGAGGGGAAGGAGCCAGCGGAGGGCGCGTCAGAGGAGTCCTCTTTAGAAGGATGGTACTCCACGTCATTGCCATAGAGTACCATGTTGAGCTTGCTATTGACAGTATGAACAAGCCCAAACAATTGGCTCAAGCGTTGGTCGATGTGATCGACATGGGCTACCAAGTGCTCCATCATCTGCTTGAAAGTAGGATTTGGAGGCAATGGAGGAGGCCACTGAGGTTGAGGAGGAGGAGGAGGAAAAGGAGGACCTCGTGGAGCAGCCATTATGAGGGAGGCTAGGCTGTGGAAGAGGCCGTGGAGGTTGTAGAAGTGGAGAAGAATGTGAAGAAACTAAAGTAACAATGGGATTAAATAGAGAACCTCATCCTAAAGAATTTGAAACGCTGGAAACTTTAACAATTGGAGTTGCCTCAAAATACGAGGAGATGCATAGTTCCTCAAAATAGAGGAGACGCATAGTTGGGAAGTTTACCTAGAAGCCGAAGAGACTCTGAATCATTCATTGAACGGAGTGTAAGGATACGACTCTATCTGAAGAATATGAAGCCGATACTTTTAAGACTCTAAATAATAAAGTTTTTGTTTCGGATGCTTTATAATAAACCGATCTTAAAAGTTATTAAATTCAAAAAAATAAATAATGGAGTTTTAGGACCAGATGCTTATAATAAACTGGTCTTAAAGTTATTAAATTGAAAATTTTAATTATAGACTTTTAAGACCAGTACTCTATAATAAATCAGTATTAAAAGTTCATTTAGGACTGGATATTTTAGAATACGCTCTTAAAAGTATTTACTAATTATATATACCAATTGAATCCCATTCTTTTGTGTCTCTCTGCCCTAACTCTTCACCGTGTCCATGATAATCCTCTGTCCCCAACTTCTGAAACAATGGTTAGATACAAGATAACCGCTCGTAGGGTTACTCCTGAAGCTCGTGCCTACCTTAGATCATTATACGGGGCACCTCAAGCGAGAATGCGTTTTGTTGTAATGGAAGAGTCTCGGGTCATTGGACCCATTGTTATTTTGGATGACGAAGAGGTTGTCGCTCCCCCCTCCATCCTTCTACCAATATTCCCCAATCTCCTGGTCCCAGCGACCCTCTCGCTGAGTTCCTTTGTCTTCTTAATTCAGATGATGAAGGGATTGTTGGCCCCCTCCAGCCTTCAAACCATGAAGAGGTTCCCCCTCCCCCTCTCCAGCCTTCTGACAATATTCGCCAACCTCCTAGCCCCAGCACGCCTACCGCTGACCCCTCCCCTCTTTCTTCTAATGATGCATTGTGGATGATACACATAAGACAACAACTTGCTGATCTCCCTCAATAAATTAATGCTGCTCACATCGATATCGCCAAGGCATTGGATGATAATAAGCTTTAATTAGAATGTTTAGTCAAAATCATGCATAACAACAATTGGGACATCCACATTAATTTGGTCATCAAAATCGCAAACCTTAGGCTCCATAGCTGGAACCTCTTCTAAACACCTACTATTCTCATCTAAATCAATTTCAAGCTCACGATCACCTTCTACATTATCCATAGTTTCATGTAATTCCACATCTTCAACTTTCTCACAATAATAATTATCAATACTAGAAGGGGTTATCATGTTTAAAGAATTATCTTGCCTCATAGTCTCAAGGGTTGAAACAATTTGACTCACATATACTTAAATATTTTGAACACTTGACTCAACTCTAGTGGCAAATTCTTGTTGTTGATTCCACATACTCCTTAAATAATCTTCCTAAATTAGACTCTTCCTTATACTCAAGGGTGTTTTCTTCAGTATATGGATAAGAGTATAAAGGAGGGGTGATTTTATTAGAATAATAATTGACATGTGGATCCCAAAATTATTGTTGCTCAAAACTTCAACTAGGACAATATGAATGGTCAAAACAAGTTCAGTTCAGTTATACTATATGGACAATGCTCATAAAAATGACTACCTCCACAATAAGCACACAGCATGCAAATATATTGAGAAGGATTAACAAATGGAAGATAACCATCATTTATCCTCCTTTTATATGCCTATATTCGTTCAAAAACAAATATAAAAGCAACAATTGCATCTTGTGTTGAAGACATGAAATTTATTTCTCTCTCAATATTAAAACCAGTTGGTTGCCAAATGAAAGCCATTTTTTTAAGAAAAGAAAACAATAAAATTGAACAAGATATTTACAAACAAAAATTTAAACTATTAATGCTCAATCAAATCCAACCAAATAGTGTTGGCACACAAGTCCTCGGCAACAATGCCAAAAAATTGATAAGGAAAATATATTATAGCCTATGACTCCATAAGTGCAAGGGCCATATCAAGTAATAAAGAGTGAATATAGTATTGTTCTCATGAGGACTTGGTACCAACAAAACGGTTGAGTGATGATTTTACACTTTTTTTTAAATTGAGAAACTGAAATTTAATTCAAATACATGAAAAGGAATCAAAATCAAAATAAAACAAACTAATTGCCACAATTATCAAGCGAGCAACCTAGAGTTACTAATCCCTTATTAACTTCATAAACCTTGATATCACAAATTTAATTAACTTAATGTCAATTTTGTTAATCTCAGTACAAATAGCTGTAAGTGCCTGTCGGTCCACTCACAACCCTCGCTTAAATATAAATTGTTATGTCCAACATATTTACTCAAGAGGCAATGTAACTCGAACACATCTTTAATAATTACGTGGGGTCATTAGGTATATGTCTATCATAATCACAAATTAAATCATAATCTAATCCCATATTACTTAATCTCGAGTCTAATTAAAATTTCCTTCGTCAAGGTAAAT
Organism: Acacia acuminata; assembly: GCA_019022655.1. Lineage (NCBI taxonomy): Eukaryota > Viridiplantae > Streptophyta > Magnoliopsida > Fabales > Fabaceae > Acacia > Acacia acuminata. The sequence goes on along the minus strand of JAFJYI010000164.1, from coordinate 1,445,748 downwards.
CATAATGTTCAAGTTCATATTCAACGCTAGCTAGTCACGAAATAGATAAAGCTAAATAAGATTAAGTAATTAAAATTAATATTAATTATAACTAAACAATTAAAACAAAGTCCGAACCTCCCATAAGTTCATAGCTTCTCTAGGTTGCATAACAAACAAACTAAACATAACAAAAGAACACAATAAGAAGTTCATAATCCAAGATCTCAAGAAAAAGAGAAAAGAAAATGATCCGAGCATTAATTTAAAGCCTCATCTTTAAGCTCCAAATTTACTCCTCTCAATCAAGCGGCTACCCTAATCTCCTCTCCTCTCCATAGTCCTCTCATCCTCTTGTGTAGAAGAAGAAGAAGAATGAAAATTGAACTACTTTCCTTTTCTTTTATTGTGAAGTTTCTATATGTTTATTAAAAGAATTAATCAAATTTTCAATAAAGTTTTTATACCTACACTAATTAGATTAATTAAACTTATGCCCCGATACAATAAAAAATATTCAATAAATGTATTTGAAAGTAAATAATAAAATTATGGAAAATGAAAAAGAAAACTCTTAAATTATTTATATCAATGGGCTTATAAAAAATATCATATCAGTTATAACTAAAAATAGAGATTTAATATCATGAAGGGTAAATTCGTAAATAAATTTTATTTTGATAAAAAAAATTTAATCAAAAATGTTTTTAAGAATATTGTTAACGATGTTAAGAGTTTAGACTTAACTGTATGTTTTACCAAAAAAATCTCCGATTGATTGAACTATATTTTTATATGATTTTTTATAATTATATTGGGATTTTTATGTATTTTTTGGGACATTATTGCATAGCTAAACACTAAATTCAGTCAAGGACATTTGTATTGAATTAAGTCTAATTAGGGATAAAATGGTCATATTTTATTAATTATTCATGCAAATGATTTCTTGGACTTTTGATATTACCTTGTACTTAATTTTGCATTTTAGGTGTTTAAGAAATTTTCTTGAGATTTTGGAGTGATAGAATTAATATTTTGAAGACTAAAAAAATTACAGAAAAATTCCTTAGAATTTCTAGAAATTGTAATCAATGAAGAAAAAGGACCAGGGAAGATCGCAAAAAAAAAAAAAAAAAAAAAAAAAAAAAAAAAAAAAAAAAAAAAACCCATATGTTTTGAAATTATATTTTTGTCCCAAAAGTATTTGATAAAGTTACACTTAAGTCACTCCTCCGAACTTTTGGATCTTCTCACTTTGGTTCCTGCTCACAATTAACTTGCGTTTTGACTGGGGCTAGGTTGGATTCTCTCCTTCTTCCCCTACTATACACAGAGGCGAGGGATGGAAATGACAGGGGAGTGCTGCGGAGAGCTTCAGATCAGAGAACTTGAACATAGAGCTTGAGAGGGAGGGAAAGAGACGGAGAGCCGCCGCCACTGTCGATGAGATCCTTCCTCACCATCAGTTCTCTCTACAACTCCGTTCTCCAGCGACCTTCATCGTCTCAAAACTAAAAGAAATACAGCCACGACTATGGAGAGAAATTGTCAGCCTAGACTCCAACCACCATCATCTTCTTCTTCATTCTCCTTCACCACCGTCACCTCTCTCACACCACCATCATCATCAGTTTTTCACCACCTCCCAACACCATTGTCGCTGCTGGTTACCTCCTCTGCTCACGACCTTCAGATTTTCACCACCGTTCTCACTTCATATCTTCTTCTTCACCGTTACAGCACCTTCATCATTCTCACCCTCCTTTCCTCCACTTCCGCACTCACCATCGTTGGAACTATTCCTCTGTTTTCTTGTTTCCGATGAACATTCTCGTCTCTCCTGTCGATTTCACCTTCAGTAACCACTGCACAACTGCTCTACTCTACCATACTCAATTAGGACAGGACTGTTTTTCTTCTCCCATTCTAGATTTGGTGAAACCCAAGGAACCTCTTCATTCCTTCACCAAACTTGACAGCAACCACCTTTTGTCTTCATTCAATCCCGTTGCCTTTTTTAAAAAAAATAATAATTTTTTTATGGGATAGACAATAATATTAGTCGAAGTTAATGATAATTTTTGTGTTACTAACTATTAGTTTAATAATTAGGATTGCAGGGAGGAAAAATTTTGTTATCATCTATCTGTTTTGATAATTTGCTACGAAGAATATTTACTGGTTATAGTGTTCACTAGTGCAAAAAAGGTTTTTAAGACCGAACAAAAGAGGCATCGTAAGACCGACCATTGACCGACCTCTTGTTCACCTAATATTAAAAGTATAACATTTAAGACCATACTAGAACCAGTCTTAAAGAAAATCTTTTAGACTGGACATTTAAAACATTAGGTCTTAAAAGTCGTTAAACCTGAAATATTTTTTGTGCGGTCCTAAAACTCAACTTTTTAGACTGGACAAAAACTAGTCCGCTCTTAAAAAATAGAAATTTTAAGATCGGACAAAAATAGATCCGGTCTAACAAATAGCGGCTTCCAAGACCAGACGACTAATTATACGCGGTCTTAAAAGACCGACTTTCAAGACTCGGATTATAAATACATCCGGTCTTAAAATTGAATTTTTAGACCGAACGTAATAATACACCGGTCTTAAAAGACCAACTTTTAAGACCGGCTTAATATATCAAATACCTTTAAGACCGAACATATAAATAAATCCAGTCTTAACAGTTGAACATTTAAGACCGGCGTATTTATTTCCGGTCTAAATTTTCCCGAATTTGTTCCCTGTTCTGTTCTTCCTAATCAATATATATACACAAATCCACCACCCAATTCAGCACATAAAATTCGAAACTTTAAGCTACAAGCTATAAACAATTATGAATAAATTGAATTGGGAAAAAGAATACAAATATTATTCACCATGAGTTATGTGGCCTCTTAATTAATGATTATACTATAACTACAACACCTAAATTAATTTATACAATAAGATAACTTACTTACAAGCTAGCAAATACAATAAGTTACAAATACAACATACATGCCCAATATAATATTCACCATGCCTTCATCTGATTCCCTAACAACGTAACATCCTCTTTTATAACATGCCCCTTTAGATCGGATCCTACCCCAAAATAAAACAAGAACAAAATTCATAGTCATGTGACATTAAATTGTTTATGAACATAGAAGGAATATAATATAGTTAAAACCTAAAAGTTTTCAAAGAATTCTACATATGAATATTACCTTTGAATTGACTCTTTTATAAAGTGATATCCTCCCATATCCCTTCTTGATGATTATTTCTTATGTTGGGTTCATTATCTCGCTTCATCTTCTTCGTTTATGTCCGGTAGACCCCTTGAAAAAGGAGTACTCTCAGAAGACCATAATTTGAATGACTTTCCCCATCAATATCAATGACCCTTTTTCCTCGGAGAGCTACGGACCACATTTTATTTTCTTGATCAGTGATATAGAACACTTGTTTCGCCTGGTTTGCCATAATAAAAGGTTCATCTCCAAAACTTCTACCATTGACATCGAGTAATGTAAATCCTACCCGATTGATCTGAACACCATTATTGACATTAACCCACTTGCATTTGAAAATGGGAAATCTAATTTTCACATAGTCTACCTCCCAAATCTCTTCCATAACCCCATAATATGGCATGACTACCAATAAAGGCCTTTTGTTTTTTGAACTAGAGAAGTGCATAGATTCAACCTCTAACATAACACCACTGTTCTGGACTGTGCTCGTATCATCTAGGGACTTCGTGTAAAATGTATAAGCATTAATCGCATATGTGTTGGCTCCAAGTGTTTTGATGATGACAATTTAGGATTTTGAAGTAATAGTTAAGTGTGATATAAAAGTTCTTTTATCAGATATTTTCAAGTTTGGATTCTCGAGAATGTGATTTCAATACTCGAGTATATGCTTATGCAATATCTCAAAACATGGAACTAACTCTCAAGTATGGAAAGGTAATTTCCAAGAATAGCATGAAAAATTTTACAAACCTCTTCTCAAGCGATTCTCGAGAATAAGGACATGATTCTCAAGAATTCCTTCTAGTTAGCTATTTCTCGAGAACACATAAATGATTCTCGAGAATACATGTTCTCCTATTTAATGGTAAATATTTCATTCTTCAAATTCTCGAGAACAAGGATATGACTCTCGAGAATTCCTCTTGTTGGATTCAATAAATCAATTCACAAATCATACAATTCTCGAGAACACATAAATGATTCTCGAGAATACAAGTTCGTGTTTTATCGTTCTTATACAATCAGCGATGTGATTCTCGAGTATAAGAATATGACTCTCGAGTATTACAGAAATCAAACAGTTCGGCCACTTTGTGCAATTCTCGAGAATACTTCTTCAACAATATTTCTCCCCAAGCAATTCTCGAGAACTCAGATATGATTCTCCAGAATCCACTTTTATGTTTCTCGAGAATGGTTGAGATAAGAATCAATAAGCACCGAATGATTCTCAAGAATGCGTTGACTAATTCTCGAGAATGTTGAACTAAATGCGAATACTCTGTTTCTCAAATCTCCGACTCCGGAAATCATGAATCATGTTATATCATTTCACTAATCATGATTATTATTCATTACAAGTTCCAAATGCTCTTAACATGCTTGCTTATGAGTTTCAAATTACTTAAGCATGGATTAACGACAGATTTGAATAAAGCGATCTCGTTTGTTAGAAGCATTAAATGCTGCTACCTAAACCATGATACACACGGAGATCAATATTCTGAACGAAGTAAAGCTAACTCTGATATTCTCTGACTTCGCATTAAATGTCATTTCACAACGGGCATAACAAAAAGAATGAAAGAGAATATCTACTCTGCACATACCACCTAAGTACTCAGACGGTGAAATCCTCAATGAATGCATCATCTGTCTAATGAACATATTCAAGGGACTCAACGGCTACTTCATGAGCTTCAACAACGGTCATTAACAGAAACAACTATAAATACAAGAAGTATTAAATTCGCCAACTACCAAAACGCTGCGCAATCAATTCTAGTTTAATATCATTCGCTGTTTCAACTGTTTCATTAACTGTACTTCAGTTTTCATCTTTTATCAACTCATGAGGAGTACTTAAACATTTATTTCGGTGTTAAGTTGTATCTTAAGGTTGTGGAACCTTAAGAGAGGGTGTATTAATTACAACTTGTAAGGGGGAGTGGAGTCCGAGAGCGAGTGGTTCATCCTTCGTTTACAAGTGTAATTGTTCTTGAGAAATAGTGAAATCTCAGGTGTTCTGGGGACTGGACGTAGGTCAGAGTATTGGACCAAACCAGTATAAATTATCTTTTGTTCTTTTATCTTATTGGTCTCTATTTCGTTTATACACGAAAAAGATTTTAGATTTTAAAGATCACCTATTCAATATGAATTCCAACTTATGACATCAACCTCGGGACCATGTGCTAACCATTTGATTGTATCAGAAATACATTCCTCTCCCTCGACCTTTTGTTTAAACCAGTTTGCAAAAGTTCTGTTATGCTCCCTAATCAACCTTTGTTCAATCATTTGATGATTTTCTTTCCTTACAACTTCTTTATGTACAGCTATGCTGGCTTGAACTTCATCAACATTATTCAAGATGTATAAGTGGACTTGTGACAATTCATCAGGATCCACACTCTTTACTGAAGCCCCTCGTCTACCCCCTTAAGCATGCTAACGTTTTGGAAGCCCAATGTATCTTACTTTGGCCAAATAATTTTGACAAAATTCCATGGCTTCTTCGAAAACATATTTCTGACAATTGATGCTTCCGTCGGTATGCTTCTTCACATACCCTTTTAGGAATTTCATAGATCTTTCAATTGGGTACATCCACTGTAAATGATTACGGCCGCACAACTTTATCTCCCTCACTAGATGAACAATTAGATGAACCATGATGTCAAAAAATGTAGGAACAAAAAGCTTCTCAAGGTGGCACAAGATAAGATATCCTTCATTCTCCAATTCATCCAACTTTTCAATCTTGAAAACTTTACTACAAACCGTATTGAAGAAGACATAAAGTCTAGTCAAAACGACCCGAAGATCATATTCGACGATGCCTCGAATAGCTATTGGGAGTAGATGTTGCATCAAGACATGGCAATCATGAGACTTTTGGCCTACTAATTTCAAGTCCTTCATCGATACAAGCCTCTTAAAATTTGAAGAATACCCCGAGGGAACTTTTGTGCCATATAAACACTCACAAAAACTTCGTTTCTCATCCTTAGACAAAGTATGAGAAGCCAGGGGACAATAAGTTATGTTACCATGTGGCCTTGGATGTAACTCTTTGTGTATTCCCATTTCTATCAGATCCAATCTTGCCTTCACACCATCCTTGGAACTACCTTGTATGTTGAGAAGCGTGCCAACAATACTATCACATACGTTTTTCTCCACATGCATGACATCAATACAGTGTCTCACATCAAGATTGCGCCAATAGGGAAGATCGAAGAATACAAATCTCTTTTTCCATATATTTGTTTCTTTTATACTCTTTGCACTCTTACCGAAGATGACATTGATATTTTTCACCTTTTCATATACTTGCTCCCCAGTCAATGCCACCGAAGCATCTTCATACTCTTAGCCACCAAAAAAGGCTTTCTTTAATCAATGATATGGGTGGCCCCGTCTAAGAAATCTCCTATGTCCAAGATAAACTGTCTTTCTTCCATGTTGAAGTTGATGGTAGCATGTGCCTTCTTCACAAACCGGACACGCTTTATGGCCTTTTACACTATACCCTGACAAGTTCCCATATGCTGGAAAGTCGTTTATAGTACAAAATATCATGGCTCGCATTTTAAACACCTCCTTCTTGAAAGAGTCATAAACGTCGACACCTTCTTCCTACAACTCCTTCAAGTCTTCGATCAAGGGCTCAAGGTAAACATCAATGTCATTTTCGGGTTGTTTTGGTCCAGAAATCAACATAGACAGCATGATGTACTTTCATTTCATGCATAACATAGAAGATAAGTTGTAAATAATCGAGTACAAAGTGCTATGAACTATGTATGTTGCTAAGGCTTCCATATGGATTCATGTCATCCGTGCTAAGGGCAAGCCTAGTCATCCGTGCTAAAGGCAAGCCTAATGTTCCTAGGTTCTTCGCTGAAGTTCAGAAATAATTGATCGATTTTCTTCCATTAAGAAGAATCAGCCGGATGACGAAGCTTTCCATCAGAAATCCTCTCATCTGCATGTCACCACAAATTTTTTGCATCAATGTCATTCGCAAACAACCGCTTGAACCTTAGAATGATTGGAAGATACCATAACACTTTTGTAGGCCCCTTATCTGACTTGTACCTTGGGGTTTCACATATTAGACAATTCTGCTTCTCTTCGAACTCTTTTCTATACAACACGCAATCATTCGGGCATGCATGGATCTTTTTGTACTCCATCCCCAGTGGACAAACTATTTTCTTAGCATCATAGTATCGATGCGGCAACACATTATCATCCAGAAGCATGTCCTTAAAAGCCTCAAGCATTTCAAAAAAAAAAACTCTTGTCGCTCCATCCATGACGTGCCTTCAAGCTTACCAATTTCAATACAATGTTCAACAATTGGTATTTTGTGCACCCACAATATAGCGGGGTCTCTGCATCACCGTACATATTACCATATGCATGTGATTGATGAAAAGCCTCTTCTCCTACTTCACGGATAATGTCCTCTATGCGATCATCCATATCCGTGTCATTATCATCAAAGGTCACTTCCCCATGTTGAGACCCACTTGGTATTTTTTCACCATGCCATATTTATACTGTATAAGTCCTATAAAATCCTTGACAAATTAAATGTGTGTGTATAACTTCAAGACTTAGTCACCTCTCATTCAAACATTTTACACAAGGGCAATAAAACTTCCCACTCTCATCATGGGTATTTTGTTTATCAAATTCTATAAAGTCCTTCACCCCATTCTGATATTCAACACTCGTCCGTAAAGCATTTATCCAACTGTGGTCCATAGTAGAATTCCTATAGACGGAAAGATTTAACATATACATAATCCGGAAAATTGACACTTGCTTATAAAATAAGCTAGGAGAAACTTGCTCATTAAATGCATAACGAAGAATCACTTTTGGTCATAAATGTATCACAAGAATCCAAGAAGCAAAATAAATGCATGACGAGGAAATTAAATGCATCGCATGAAGGTCTTGTGGACTCACCTGTAGCATATAAATTCAAATGCGTTTGCGGAGTCTTTCTTCTCCCACCACGAACGTTGATGTTGCAGACAACAAGAGTAACCTAAAAACATTTATTGGTCAGTTGGGTAGGTCTAAAGTGCAAATATAATCTTCAAAATACAATATTCGTTAACAAAAGAAAAACCCACAAGAACATTTCATCTATTTCGTTCAACCCATGAAAAACTCAGAACGATAAGCAGGACAATCATAAAGTTATATAACCGAAACAACTCTTGCAAACTTTGGTCTATAGATGTTTAGCTAAGGAACCTTAAAGTGATTGTCGAGAGAGCAACATGAACCAAAATGACGAGCAACACACAAACAAGGAGACAAACTCCTAAGTAATCATTTTAGGCGCGACAAGAGAAGTTCAGAGAGGGAAATTTAATATTCCGCGCAACAGAGACTTTTAGTATTTTGGATTTTATTAAGACCGGTTAATCATAAAGTAGCCGGTCCTAAATATATAATTAAATTTTTAAGACTGAGTTTTAGAAGACTCCACCTAAATTATAAAGTAGACAAACTTTTTAAGACCGGAGTTTTATAAGACTTCGGTCCACAATTTTTATTATTTAGTTAAGTTTAAGATCGTATTTTTATAAAACATCCGGTCCTAAAGTCCTCTTTTTTTAAAAAAAAAAAAAAAAAAAAAAAAAAAAAAAAGTATTGCCTTTGGCGAGCGCAAAGAATCGAATGAATAAAAATTAAAGGAAAACTGGAGTTTCTTTAATTACTTTGGAGAATATGAACAAAAAAAAGACACAAGCTTAGTTCTTCTAATAAGTACTTTTATCCTGTTCCAACATTAATGGTTTGCATGTGAATATTTTAGCCATGTGTTTGTATGTTGATTTTTTTAAAAGAAATTCCTCTTCTTTGTCCACCAAAAACCGTCCCCCTCCCCCTTCATCTTCTTTTTTTTTTTTTTTTTAATTTGTGTTTTAATTACTCTCATATCATCTAGAAGGAAAATTCTCATTGGTTCATTTTTGTTCACTAGGATTATGCTTTATCAAATTAATTTTAAAGCCTTTAGATTAGCTTTATGAGGTTTAATCCTAGCCCTCCATAACTAATCTCAATTAATATTCTTAATTAGTATATTTAATTAATTATGGACATCTAATATAATTACCTTAACTATTGCAAATCCATTGTCCATTAATTGTTGATAAATTTTCTCTCTAATTGGTGTAAGTATTTTTAGACCATTTACTTGTCTCTTATGAATAAATTAAGACTATGCTTAATTATGATATTTTTATGATATTTTATTATCCCTAATTTGAAACCTTAAAATAAAATTTTGAACCTTCATTTTGTTTATTCCATATTAAGGAGAATTGTCTTAGAAAATAACTTAAATACACTACAAACTTTGAGACCATATATTCACCTATTTTAAATAGGTAATATTTATCAAAATATTGTATTTATGAGAATTATAAATTTTGGGTATTACAAACCTCCCTAGACCCACGTCATTTTTAGTTTCAACAATTGGTTTTGAAAAACTAGTCATTGACCCTCCCCTGACCCCTTTTATTATTATTACCAGTCATTGAATGTTGAGTTTCAACAACTGATTTTTTAAAACGAGTTGTTGTATTGCATAACTTTTCAGATCCTAGTGCCTTCCATTTTAATTTTAAACTTACGCCATTTCTCTCTTTCTTTACACAGTTTCTAGCTGTCTCTCTCTCTTTCCCTAGCTCAGTGTAAACCTAGAAAGCCTGAAACCCTCTTCAAACGATTCTCCGTCTCTTTGTGCTATTTCTCTATTTCTGTACACTGTTTTTGCTTCATTTGTCTTCCAATCTATTTCTCCATCTCTTCAACCTTTTCTTTCACTTTGTGTCTTTCTCGTTCTTTGACTCAGCCTAAATGCTCTTTGCCAAAGCATTCGTCTTCTCTCGTCGTCTCTCGTGCTGCCGACCTCTCTCGGATATTTGCCATCCTCTCCTCCACTCTCGGCCAGAGTTGTCTTTAAAAAGGTAAGAACTTTACAAAGGACGAACATATGAGTTTCTTTGCTGATTTATGGTTTCTCTATCCCATCTTTTTACTAAAATATGCTTTGAAAGAATGTACATGTGAGCAAGGGCGGACCCAAGTACATGATTGGGGACAAGTGCTCACCCTTGAATGTGGGAATTGGGGATTTTTTTAAAAAAAAAAAAAGAATTAATACATGTTTGAATGATTGTCCATCCTTAAATTAAGTGATCACCATTAATACATCAAGACTATACTTCGTAATTGGATGGGGGATGAATGGTTGAATGATTGTTTAGTGCCTTATATTGAAAAAGATGTATTTGATAGCATTAATAATAAGGCAATTATGATGGAATTCTGAAAAATAAGGTCTAACAGATGACATTGTAATTATTTTTATTGTTAATATACTTTTGTTATTAAAATATATGTACTTGAACTTATTGAGTGACAACCGTTCATTGTAATCTATGTAGCCGCATTTCTAACAACATTTAGCCTTGCTTTTCTAAATGATAGGTTTGTAAAATAACTGCACCTCTTATTACATCATCGTATTCACTTGATTTCATGAATTTTTTTTTATTCTTTTCTTTTCTTGTTTATATTCTTTTATTTTTATTAATGCATTTAAAAACTTTCCTTAAAAAAAAATCGAGGGCAACCCTCAGAATCCCCCCACCATTGGTGCCCACCCTTCATAAATTTTCTGGATCCGCCCCTGGCTGTGAGTATAATTGGTTGTCCCGATAGAAACTCGATTTGCTTGTTGAGTTTCTATTTTGTTGTAGTTTGCTTTTCTTTACTCCTTGTTGCACACATACTCACTTTCAGCTGACTAACCGGTCGCCTAATTTTAATAGCTGGGGCATTCCTTGTTTATGGTTGATCTATAGTTTGTGTTACCTTAATTTTCCATATTTCCCGCTCCAATAATTTTCACTGATAATTACATTACAATAGGATGTAATTGCAAGTCAAATAGTACATGTTATAACTGGATTCTTGTACTATCACACATGAATTTGGAGATGGTCATTATGGATCTTGAGCTAAGGAGTTTAACAGCTGGCCTGGTCATAATGAATATAATATATGAGTAATTTGAACCCTCACTTGAAGCTCTCATAGCCCTCTTCTTTAATTTGAACCCTCCAGTATTAGTGTGTCCCCCACTTACTTTTTCCTTCTCTTTTGAGCAAAATTTGAGGCACTGCTTTAATGCTATTCATTATCTCACCATAAATTATAAGCCTAACATAATGAATATAATATAGCTTATTTAAATTATTAGGATCACTTATTTTATGATATGTGAACATATTGATGACTTAATTATAATCAAATAAGCATATGGGGCCTTGGTGGAAGGCATATGGTTCACGTCATATGTTAAAGTTGATGATTCTAGACATTCATTTCGATCAAGAATAGGAGTACTGCATATCTACATACACATTAATGTTATTATTCCCTCTCATCCTAAATATTAAAACTAGTTAGGGAATTTACTTTTGTCTTATAAATATAAGATCTTTATCCACTTTATCTACCAAATACACAAGAGTAACATTTTTTAAAAAAACCAAATATCTCTACTGAATGAACATATATATATATATATATATATAGTAATCACATAGCAAGCATAATCTCATTAAATGAATAGAAAATACATAACTATAAATCATACAATCACAATGATGTCAATCCAAACACTAGGGCAAAAAGATAATTTCCCCCATTTTTCCCAATTATTTAGGCATTGTTATGGTAATTGTGTTTGCGATAGCTTTTTGAGCCCCAAAACATGTGATTGTAGAGCTAAACATGGGATTGATTGTTTTTATCTTTTTAGTCTATATTTGGATGGGCATTCTGTGTATTGGATTTTTAGGTGAAAAGCTGCGTAAACTCATAAGCCACATTTCCTAACTTCTACCCATGATTGGCTTGGTGGGGCATTTAATGCTCATTAATTTTTTTTCCAACCTGCTTTGGTTATAATGTCAAATGTTCTAAGCTTGAGTATTGTTTTTGGATTAGGTAGTAATAAAATGGATCATAGTTGGATGAATGCATTAAGAATTAGTGAAAAATATGAGAATGGGGTGGAAGAGTACCGCATGAATGCATTAAGAACTAGTGAAGAATATGAGAATGGGGTGGAAGAGTATTTGTGCTTGTTATTCGTGGGTCTTATACCTATGCTTGTTTCTTGGCTTCATGATGCGCTAGTTTGGTTACTTATCCTCGTGGACTGTGTGTCCACGCTTGTCCTTGTGGCCTTAAGCTATGCTTGGTTAATTACTCTCGTGGATGTGTGTCCACGCTTGTCATCCGTCCTATAGAAGTCCTACAATTAGATGAGATTCACTATTTTAAACTGATTTTGTTAAACAAAAATATTTATTACGTATTTCAAATTATTTGGTTCATGATCCTATATGGAGTTATGTTTTCATTCATGATCACATGATGTAGAAATTATAATTTATTGCCATATTGTTATTATCGAAAGGTAACAATGTTTAAATTATTTTCTTCTGTATTTTATTAAATTCTCTAAAAGAGACGTTATTCACCCAAAAAAATTATTTAGTATTGCTGATCTTGTACCTCCAGTCTAGCAATGAAGAGCCTTCTCAGTAATTGAAAGTTCACTGGCTCATTTTGTAGTGCTGCTACTTGATGTAATTATAAATTTAGACTTTTGAATTACTACTAAAAGTTAGATGCTCCACATCGTCTATAGGTAGGATCCTTGTCTTTCTTTTGTCTAAAACATATGTACATGCATATAAAAAGGTGGAGTAGAGCTCCAAATGTCATTTTGACATTTCAAATCATTGTATAATCTTCAGGAAGTCTAACTTACAAAAGAAACTCTATCACAATTTCTACAACATGTTTACTATTTTTTATCATCGTGGAATATAGATATAAATTAGAGGTAGTGAAGGTATATTCTAGATTATGGTTATGAGCTATGATAGTCCTTTTAAGTCTTAAGGCTTAAGGAATGTGAGTTTCCCTCACATTCCATGATTGTCACTCTACTAGTTTTTAGGGCTGACACGAATCCTAATCAAATTTAATGTTTTTCAAGTTCAAATCAAACCAATTGTGACAATGCCCAGGGGTAAAATCCAAACTTCCAAAAGAAACCAATTACTTTTTCTTTTTTTAAGAAAAACACATGAGGACAAGTCATACAAAATCAATGGTTCACCCACCCACTTAAACATCACATTGTCCTCAATGTGAACATGTAACAATAAGCAATGAAAGTGAAGAAATAATCATTTCCAAGTGTAGAGATGACAAAAATTTTAAGTACTATCATCATTAGCAATCAAATGAGACAAATCAAAGAAAAGTATAGGAGAACTTCCATGTTTGTCCCTGACTTGCTCTTTCAATTGCTCTTGATCTTTGTTTCCATAGCCAAGCACATCATCTGGGCTCCAAAATCCTACAAAATTAAAACAAAACATCAAACCAAAACATTGGGCTGCCTCCCAAGAAGTGCTAAGTTTAAAGTTTTTAGCCGACTTTGCAAAACAAATTGCTAATTATATGTATCAAACACAATAATCATCTCGTCTTTATTTCTTTTCAAGCAACAAGGTTTCAAACACAAAAATTAATCTTTCAAGTTAGTTACCTATACTTTATAAATCATAGACATTCTCAAAATACAAGTATTCACTAGATTCAAATAAAATGCAATATGCACATCATTGCAAATAGATATAGGAGCATCTAAAACTTCGAAGCGTCCCACAAAATGTACTTGACTCTCATCAAGAAAAGTCAAAACATCTCTAGAAGAATCATGCATAACAAAAATTGGGACATCCACATCAATTTGGTCATCAAAACTGCAAACCTTAGGCTCCATAGCTAGAACCTCTTCTAGACACCCATTATTCTCATCTAAATCAATTTCAAGCTCACAATCACCTTCTACATTATCCATAGTCTCATGCAATTCCACATCTTCAACTTTCTTACAATAATCATTATCAACACTAGAAGTGGTCATCATGCTTAAGGAATTATCTTGCCTCATAGTCTCAAGGGTTGAAATAATTTGACTCACATATACTTAAATATTTTGAACACTTGACTCAACTCTAGTGCCAAATTCTTGTTGTTGATGACTAAATTCTTGTTGTTGATTCCATATACTCCTTAAATAATCTTCCTAAATTAGACTCTTCCTTATACTCAAGGGTGTTTTCTTCAATAAAAGGATAGAAGTATAAAGGAGGGGTAATTTTATTAGAACAATAATTGACATGTGGATCCCAGAATTGTTTTTGCTCAAACTTCAACTAGGACATTATGAATTATTAAAACAAGTTCGGTTCAGTTATACTATATGGACAACGCTTATATAAATGACTACCTCCACAATAAACACATGACATGCAAACATATTGAGAAATATCAACATATAGAATATAACCATAATTTATTCTCCTGTTATATGCCTATATTCGTTCAAAATATTTATAAAAGCAATCAATGTATCTTGTGTTGAAAGACATGGATCTCTTAATATTAAAACCAGTTGATTGCTAAATGAAAGCAATTTTTTTTTAAGAAAAGAAAACAATAAAATTGAACAAGATATTTACAAATACAAACTTAAACTGTTAATGCTCAATCAAATCCAACCAAATAGTGTTGGCACACAATGCCCCAGCAACAGTGCCAAAAAATTGATAGGGAAAATATATTATAGCCTATAACATAAAGAGTGAATAAAGTATTGTTCTCATGAGGACTTGGTACCAACAAAATAGTTGAGTAATGATTTTTCACTTTTATTTAAATTGAGCAACTAAAATTTAATTCAAATAAGTGAAAAGGAATTAAAATCAAAATAAAGCAAACTAACTGCCACAATTATCAAACGAGCAACCCAAAGTCACTAATCCCTTATTAACTTCATAAACCTTAATATCACAAATTTAATTAATTTAACGTCAATTTTGTTAATCTCGGTACAAATAGCTATAAGTGTATGTCGGTCCACTCAGAATCCTCTTTTAAATATAAATTGTTATGTCTGACATATTTACTCAAGAGGCAATATAACTCGACGCATTCTTTAATAATTATAGGGGGCCATTAGATATATGTCTATCATAATCTAATCTCATATTACTTAATCTCAGAGCCTAGTTAAAATTTCCTTTGTCAAAGTAAATCATAATGTTCAAGTTCATATTCAACGATGGCCAGTCACAAAATAGATAGAGCTAAACAAGATTAAGTAACCAAAATTAAAATTAATTATAACTAAACAATGAAAACAAAATCTATCCACCCATAAGTTCATAGCTCCTCTAGATTGCATAACAAACCAACTAAACATAACAAAGAACACAACAACAAGTTCATAATCCAAAATCTCAAGAAAAAGAGAAAAGAAAAGGGACACAGCATTAATTTAAAGCCTCACCTTTAAGCTCTAGTTGCTCCTTTGTCCAAGCGGCTACTCTGATATCTTCTCCTCTCCATAGTCCTCTCATCCTCCCGTGCGTAAGAAGGAGAATGAAAATCGAACTACTTTCTTTTTCTTTTATTGTGAAGTTTGTATATGTTTATTAAAAGAATTAATTAAATTTCCAATAAAGTTTTTATACCTACATTAACTAAATTAATTAAACTTATGCCCCAATATAATGAAAAATATTCAATAAATGTATTTGAAAGGAAATAATAAAATTATGGAAAATGAAAAAGAAAAAAAAAAACTCTTAAATTATTTATATCAATTGGCTTATAAAAAAATATCATATCAGTTATAACTAAAAATATAAATTTAATATTATCAAGGGTAATTGTAATCAATGAAGAAAAAGGACCAGAGAAAATTGCAAAAAATACCCATATGTTTTGAAATTATATTTCTATCCCGAAAGTATTTCATAAAGTTACACTTAAGTCACTCTCTAGAACTTTTGATCTTCTCACTTTAGTTCCTAGTCACAATTAACTTGCACTTTGACTGGGGCTAGGTCAAATTCTCTCCTTCTTCCTTGACTATACACAGAGGCGAGGGATGAAAATGACAAGGAGTGCCGCAGAGAGCTTTAGATCAGAGAACTTGAACATAGAGCTTGAGAGCGAGGAAAGAGACGGAGAGCGTCGCCACTATCGGGGACATCCTCCCTTACGTCGGTTCTCTCTCCCAACTCCGTTCTCCGAGAGACCTTCATCGTCTCAAAACCAGAAAAATACAGCCACGACTATGGAGAGAAATTGTCGGTTAAGACTCCTACCACCATCTTCTTCTTCTTCATTCTCCTTTACCACTGTCGGCCTCTCTCACACCGCCATCGTCATCAGTTTTTCACCACCTCCCAACACCATTGTCTCTGTCGGTTACCTCCTTTGCTCACCACCGTCGGATTTTCACCACCATTCTCAATCCATTTCATCTTCTTCACCAATACAGCACCTTCATCATTCTCACCCTCCTTTCCTCCACTTCCAAACTCACCATCGCTGGAACTATTCCTCTGTTTTCTAATTTTTGGTGAACATTCTCATCTCCACCGTGGATTTCACCTTCAGTAACCACTGCACAACTGCTCTACTCTCCCACACTCGATTAGGACAGGACTATTTTTCTTCTCCCATTTCAGATTTGGCTAAACCCAAGGCACCTTTTCATTCCTCCACCAAACCTGACGACAACCACCCTCTTTCTTCAATCAATCCCTTTCACTAGTTTAATTTCTTATAGATTTCTAGTGCATTGGCCAATTAAATAGGGGAGTTTATTTTGTTCAATCTATTTTCTCTAATTGTATTTGGAATTCCTAGTTTTAAAAATGTTGTTTTTTATTGATGAGACTTAATTTACCTGTTTTGATAACTTTATGGATTGAATCTATGTGATTGAATTGGATTTTTGTAGCTTGTTGGATTTATATGTATGTATTTCTCTTATTGATTCAATGATATGTGTTTTCTACATGTTATTGTTAGATAGTATGATTGAATTGAATTAATTAAGCGTTGTGTTATCACATTCATATGAAGAGGAAGCAAGTTGCATTAATATAATCCTAATCGCACACTAAGTGCACTTTAATAGTGCCTTAAGAGGTGATTACTAGCTATGATTGTTAGTAGGAGTAATCACTAATTAAGAACACTAGGCTCAAGTGTTTTCTTGGGGTTTTTTTATTAAAACTTAGTGAAAATTTACTTATACATTTAATTGAATTATGATAGTCACTACTCCATTTCCAAGAGTATTCATTTACATCTCATACCCATTTTCATACTCCATTCCATTTTATAAAAAATACCAAAAACAACAGTTAACATTTAATTAAATTGCATTCCTATTTTAGTTTATTAATTGGAAAAGAACCAATTTTCCTCTTCTTTTCATTGCATTTACATAGCATTGAGATTAATTAAGAATCAATAAAAGCCTCCTTAAAAATAGATAATCTATTATAGATTTGTCTATATGCAATCCTTGGTTGATTTTTTTTTATTGTGGACCCTAAGGCTAACGATAAAAGGCCCTCATCACCCATTCGAAAATTTATTTACCAAAAGTACTAGAAATTTATTTAAGGAGTAAGGTGAAAGCTATAAAAAGTAGGTGCAGTTCTTTTTTTAGTTTTGTGTAACATATTTTCAGCTTTATAAAATGGAAGACATTTTTACATCACTGATTCAACTCATTTGTCAATTAGTCAATTGAGAACTTTAATATATTATAATATAGGGAGGATACAGACAGTTGGATAGTGACCAAGCTTTCATTTTACACCGAAACATAAAGGAAAAGAAAAATAACTAAAAACAAGAAAGTTGAAGAGCAGATCAAGTCTCGTTCATTCACCATCCCAATTGAAGAAACTTCGCCAAGAGGAGAATTTCTGCAACTTTCTCCAACCTACGTAATCAACCAAAGTCATCATATATTCTACAATATATAGGCCTATATAGAAATAACATGTGTCACATACTAACAACTATTCACTAATTTATGACAATGCGTATTCTCTTCTACTAGCTAGATAGGAGGGTTACGTTGCATTAATTGTGAGATTCAAAGAAACGAATGTAGCTTTGAGAAATTTTTTTGAATAAAGATATATAAAAACTTTGAACTTATCATAATAAATAGTTCCTCAAGATTGACCATACATCCTTATCGCAATGCACAACAATAATAATCCGGCGAATGAATAATCTTATTATCTAATCAGGGTATCACAATTATATAATAAAATTGTTTACTTGTTAGCCTTGGAATCTTCTCTTTATCTTTGTCTTCAAAATAGCAACTTCAACATAAATCCAGTCATTCATGTATTCGAAGAAGTGAAAAAAGGAACGCTTCCATGAATTATTGAGAATTAAAGTCCCACAGACTCCCCAGAAGCCAACAATGAAGCCAAGAGCCATGCTCACATAAAACCCAGAGCTTATGAGATTATCATCTCCACCTGCATCAATGTTATGTGGATTGGGATTCAAACATCCTTCTCGTGAGTGGTGGGCCACAAAGCCCCTGATTTCCCATATAACTGGAAGCATCAAAGGTTTGAAGTTGGGTGGCTTGGAATCTTTCCGATAAATTGTTGAAGGACAAGTTCAAGACACCGAGAAAACTCAAATTTGAGAAGCTGATTGGAATTTCACCGAAAGAGAGTTCCTCGACAAATCAAGTGATTCCAATCTTTCCATTTGACCCATGTTGAAAGGAATGGGTCCTTTCAAATTATTTCTAGACAGATTCAACGAAGCCAATGCCAGAAGTGTAGCTATGGCACTTGGGATTTCTCCTGTTAAGTAATTGCAAGAGAGATCAATGGTTTTCAGGAGTCCAAGAATCTTACTGTACTCAACATATTCTCCTTTCCATGACAACGTTGCTGTGTCCATCAATGATAATTCACTCAAGTATCCATCAACAGGGTAAGAAATTGCTAGGCTCCTAGCTGTCATATTTGACATCGCGCTCAAATTACCAAAGCAATGAGGTATATTTCCTGTTATATTATTTCTTGACAGATCTAAGATTTGAAGATCTTGCAAATTACATAGATTTTTAGGAATGCTTCCTTGAAGCTTATTTGCTTGCAAACGTAAACCAATCAAATTGTGCAAGTATCTCCCTATCCATGATGGCAATTTTCCATTCAAATTATTCTGTCCAAAATCAATGAACAGCAAGTTCGAAGAATCCATCAAAGATGGGAAATTTCCAGAGAGGTTATTGTTATTCAGATGGATACTTTGAAGATTGTACAAAGTACCAAATGAATTCGGTATTGCCCCATAGAAATGATTGTTTTCTAATCTTAGAACACCCAAGGATGGAAGTTGCTCCCAACAATCAGGAAGTTTTCCAGACAAAAAATTGCTTGAAATGTCAAGATAATATAACTCGCCTTGAAAAGTTTCACAAATGGAAGATATGTTGCCTGAAAACATATTATTAGAGAGAAGCAATGCTGTTGCATTCGGCGGAAAATGTGGAAGGGGACCAGACAAATTGTTGAAAGTCAAGTCCCAAGTACCTCCAAATGTCAAGACTGATTTTGGCAACTCCCCATAAAGTTTGTTATGGGAAATATTCAAGTATTGTAAAGAATTTAGCCAAAGCCATTGAGGAATTGAATCTAAAATTGATGCATTTGAAATGTCCAACGCCTGAAGCCCCCTTTGATATTTCAACCACCTTGGAAAGTGGGGACCGAAATTGCATGATGAAGCTGAAAAGATTTGCAATTGAAAAGATGGCACCCAACTCGAACTGAAGTTGAAAAAAATAAAATTTTTTGACACATCTAAATCTGTCAACTTAGAGAGATTTGATAGATGTGTTTCATTAACAACACAAGTCAACCTATTTGAAGAAAGCTTCAACAGAACAAGGTTTGGAACTTGGCCAAAAGCACTTGGATGAATATTCCCAGTCAACCCATTGTTTGAGAGATCTAAGAAATTCAACGATGCAAGTCCAGCAAACACCGGCAATGGCCCTGTTAAATTGTTATCGCTCACATACAATCCGGAAAGGTAAGGTAAGTGCCCAAATGATTGTGGAATTGACCCATGAAGACTAGTGTTCTGAATACCTAGAAACGCCACTTTGGAAAAACTTGAAAAATCGGGAAATGGTCCACTAGCAAAAGGATTGCCTGATAAACTCAAGTCCTTTATACTATTTTGAACACACCCCAACCGTGTTATCCAATCACTTAATTGATCTAAAAAATAGTTGTTGTCCAACGCTAAGGTTTTCATTCGGCACAAATTTTGGATGGATTTTTGCATGCTACTCTCGAGTTTATTGTTTGAAAGATCAAGCTTTTCAAGAGAAGTGGTATTTGTGAAAGCATCTGAAGGAATAAGTCTCAAAGAATTGCCAGAAAGATGTAAAGATTCGAGAGAGTTCATTTTTGAAAAAGTTTTGGGACTAATAAGTTGCAAAGTATTTGAATCAAGATTCAAAACTTCAAGGGAATTTATATTCAGAGCATTTGGAGGAATATAATCCAAAGTGTTATAAGAGAGATCAAGATCTATTAAGACCTTGCTAATGTTAGATACCCAGGGTAGGATTGAAGAGTCTATATAATTGTGTGAAAGAGAAAGAACTTTGAGGGTAGTGGAAGAGTTAGTGAGAACAAAAGATGCTGGATTGACATGAGACATAAGAGAACATTGGTCCAAGTAAATTTCAGATAGAGCAGGAGCTTTGGATAATGATGATGGCCAATCAATAGCTTGACTTAGATTATTGCTTGATAGGTTAAGATATCTCAAAGAAGAAAGGTAAGAAATGCACTCAAGATCATTCACAATCAAATTATTACCGTCAAGGCGAAGAGTTTGCAAATTGGATAGATTTTGCAGTCCACGAGGAATTGTGCCTCCAATTGAACTACCAACAATATCTAACTCTCTTAGTTGACCAAGTGAACCAATGCATTCTGGAATTTTGCTCCCTTTGAAATTGTTGAAATTGAGATTCAAGTAAGTAAGATGCTGCAAATCACAAAATGAGGAATCTATATTACCAGAAACAAGAGAGTCAAGATCGAGCTTGGTAACATGACCTGTCAAATTACTGCATGATACTCCACTCCATTGACAGCAATCAACTTCAATTTTCCAGTTGGACAACATGCCGGACGCATCAGTAATGAAACCATGTTTTAACTTGAGAAGAGCTTGCTTATCTGTTTCAATGCAACTGATCTTCATATTGGAGTATCCTTCACAACAAAAGAAGCATAAAACCCCAACAAGCCAAGAGAAACTAATCTTAGCGCTGTACATGATGATGAGCTTGCTTAATTGGAATTCTTTTAATTTGGATAGTAAGAATAGCTAGGGAAGAGGTATGTCTTGTGGAGTGAATGATCCATGAGATCATTATTTATAAACAAGTAACGATCACCAAGTTTTCGAGATGATTTTATTTTAGCTAGTAAAATTATTGGCGTCAATGTGATAAATATTAATAATTCAATGGATTAATAACTTGAAGTTAAATTCATTATTTGGTTGGAAATTTTTATTCATGTCGGGCCGTACATATTATGAGAAGGTTCATGACGGCCTAGCTTGAACCAAGATCCAAGTATAAAATATGAATCACGCTTAATTTCTTTTAATTTTATTAAAATTATTATATTTATTGGATCGTCTGAGTCTCATGCATTCAGTAAAACCCTAATCATCCACGTAAATCAAGTAGAAAGAAATACTCCAAAATAAATTGCAATGACAAAATTAAATAGTTACATATCAAAATAGAAGACTTACAGCCGCTGTATGTGTATGCTTATGTTGCTTTAAGACCCATAAACATGACTTGACTTGTCAGAACCAGACTAAGGAAAAATTGCTGAAAAAAGTCCCACATTAAAAATTTATTACCCAAAGCACATAAGGATCCAAGTTCTTGCTTGAGTGGGTGTAACTTATTTATCTTCAAGTGATGCAACTCTTCTTTAAGTGTGCACATCATATCTTCAGCTAGTGCAAATGTCTCATGTTTTGCCCATAATTAACTATATGTAGCACATAGAATCGGATCAACTGAAAATAGGTTGCATCTGGATCCATAACCAATTAAGTTTCAGGTACCGTTGGTCAATAAATGTTGCAATAGGGCATTTTTTCAGTATAATTCCTTACCTTATTTTTTTTATGAATACGGGCTGAATTTCATTGGTTGAAAATTTAATGAGTGAGCAAAATTGGAACTGAGTGTTAATTATATGAACAAAATTAGAAAATAAGTATTAATTATCTTACAAGTGATTTATATTTTGTATCAAGCTATTCTCTAAAAACGCTCTATATTGTGGACTAGAAGGAGTATGTATTTTCTAAAACATCCTAGTTATTCTCTTTAATTCTATCATTACCCCCTTCCCCTTAATTATTGTTAAGGGAGTATCAATGAAGGTAAAATAAGAAAATATTGATAAATATAAAAAATATATCTTACATTTAGTATCAACATCGACTCCTTAAATATATTTTATATTAAGGACCGGAGGAAGTATCATTACCTGAATCCTTTTTAACATATCCATTTGCATAATCTTACTGGTAATCTATGTGCATTAAATTTATGGGAATGGCTTGCCTCTGCTGCTCTTTATATCCTGCCATCCTTTTCTCTGCAGCGTCGTCGTTGTGTGTGTAAAATAACTTCTGAAACTTGCCTCATGTCCGCTAGTCTGTCCGAGATGCTTTCAAAGTTTATCTTCCTTCTAATGCTAAAAATATTATTTTAATGTTTTAATAGCCAATAGTAATAAATTTATATTTTGAATTTATGCTTAAATTTTTCAATTTAATGATAGGGTAAAACATTTCATATTTTTCTAAAATTTTCAATTTTTATGCTTCTTTAATAAATTTACAAAGTTATTTACTTATTCAAATAAAATTAGATATAATACTCCTCACTCCTTAATATAAGACATATTTGGGAACTTAATATAAGACATGATATAATACTCCTCAGCGGATATTAGGAAATAATCGAAAAATATAAAAATCATGTCTTATATTAGAACCCAAATCAAGTTCCCAAATATGTCTTATATTAAGGAGTGAGGAGTATTATATCTAATTTTATTTGAATAAGTAAAGAACTTTGTAAATTTTGTTAAAGAAGCATAAAAATTGAAAATTTTAGAAAAATATGAAATGTTTTACCCTATCATTAAATTGAAAAATTTAAGCATAAATTCAAAATATAAATTTATTACTATTGGCTATGAAAACATTAAAATAATATTTTTAGCATTAGAAGGAAGATAAGCTTTGAAAACATTAAAAGTGCATCTCGGACAGACTGGCGGACATGAGGCAAGTTTCAGAAGTTATTTTACACGCAAAAGACGACGCTGCAGAGAAAAGGATGGCAGCGGAGGCAAGCCATTCCCTAAATTTATCAGGTTCTTCTCATCCCACCAATAAAAATTTTAATAGGGGACTTTTTCCCACTTTTTCTATTTAAGGACCCACAAAGCAAAAAAGGAAGACATGCACGAACGTGACGGTGGGGGTAATTTTTACATTTCCATAATTTGTGCTTTATTAACATTACATTATGTCATTGCCAAAAAGTCAAAGAAAAGAAGACATGAGAAAGAGCAAAAGATAAATGCTGTTACTGCCTCTTGCATGTGCGCCCAAATACTTGGAAAGATGAATGTGAAACTAAGGAAATTACTACTTCATTCCAACTAATTTCTCATCCTCATTCAACTTTCCATGCTCCTTCCCACATGACTTCAACTTGTATCACCACAGTAAAGTCAGCTTGGCGTAAAGACTCCGAGTATTCTCTGAATATCGAAAAATAAACAATATAATATTTCTCTAAATTACAATTATGTGTGTATTAAAAATTAATCCACAAATATTACCTTTTGAATTTTAGACTGTTGACTAATTTATAAAAATGATAGGATAGAGGTTGATGTTATAAAGCTGTAGCCCGTAAGAGACATGTCAAGTGTGGAGAAAAAAAAACAAAAAGTTAATGCGTGTGGGGCTGGCAGAAGTTACGTTCAATCAATTGATTTTTTTTTTTTTTTTTACCCCTTGATTTTGAGCTCAACTAGCAAAAGGGTTGGCCACTCTCACCAAAGAGAGGGGGTTCGATCCTGGAGTTGGTCAAGGTGCTGGGAGGCATCCTAGCACCTAAGTGCCTAGGTAAACGCCTGAGGTAATAGGCGGCTCGCCCTTTCCAACATCGATAACCTAGAAGGAAGGGAGATTTCATCCCGCCTTTAGATCGCAGTGAACCCAACCATTTTCCTAAAATTTTATTATAAAAAAAAAAAGTGAATGGATGGTACCTTTTAGAGTTTACGATTCGAGTTCACATCATTATCACAAATTTACTTAAACTCCCAAGTTTCACAACCTTAATAGTAACTACTAATAAGAGAAGGTGTCCAAAAAATATAAGAACATCAATATTTTTTCCCTCCAAAAACCTTCCTAATTATGATAAAAGGGAACTGTGATATGGCTTGCAAAATAATTAAATTCTGGGGAATGAAATTTTTCCTTTTGTGGCCAAAATTGGGGAATGAGATTAACTTCAAAATAAACTCAAGCAAATGATGACGAAATCATAACCATAACTATCAATCAATTTAATAAAATAGAGTTTGGGGTATTTCACCGTAATATTGATGAATTAAAAAAAAAATGGGACCCAAGGAATGAATTTGAAAGAAAAAATTGCTTGAGTGGGGTATTGAAAAGGTGCTCACAATTACTGTAGACAATGTTGGCTCTAATGATGTTTCAATTGAATATTTGAAAGAAAAAATTGTAAAGTAAGGGCATTCAATTATGAAATGTCAATATTTGCATATGAGATGTGCGGCACACATAATATGATTGCCAGTGAAGGGCTCGAAGAAGTAGGACAACTACTTAAGAAAGTTGTTGTTCACTTAATTAGACAATCACCAATTAGAATGAGAAAGTTTGAAGAGAGTTGTGTTAATGAGAAAATTTAGAGCAAGCAAACATTATGTTTAGATGCCCCAACAAAGAGGAGTTCTGCCTATTTGATGTTAGAGACTGCTCAAAAATTTGAGCCAGCCCTTAAGAGGTATGAGGGGATCCATACTTTCATTTTCTGGGGAATGAAATTTTTCCTTTTGTGGCCAAAATTAGGGAATGAGATTAACTTCAAAATAAACTCAAGCAAATGATGATGAAATCATAACCATAACTGTCAATCAATTTAATAAAATAGAGTTTGGGGTATTTCACCATAATATTGATGAATTAAAAAAAATGGGACCCAAGGAATGAATTTGAAAGAAAAAATTGCTTGAGTGGGGTATTGAAAAGGTGCTCAAAATTACTTGTAGACAATGTTGGCTCTAATGATGTGTCAATTGAATATTTGAAATAAAAAATTGTAAAGTAGGGGCATTCAATTATGAAATGTCAATATTTGCATATGAGATGTGCGGCACACATAATATGATTGCCAGTGAAGAGCTCGAAGAAGTAGGACAACTAGTTAAGAAAGTTTTCGTTCACTTTATTAGACAGTCACCAATTAGAATGAGAAAGTTTGAAGCGAGTTGTGTTAATGAGAAAATTTAGAGCAAGCAAACATTATGTTTAGATGCCCCAACAAAGAGGAATTCTGCCTTTTTGATGTTAGAGACTGCTCAAAAATTTGAGCCAGCCTTTAAGAGCTATGAGGGGATCCATACTTTCATTTTCTAGGGAATGAAATTTTTCCTTTTGTGGCCAAAATTGGGGAATGAGATTAACTTCAAAATAAACTCAAGCAAATGATGATGAAATCATAACCATAACTGTCAATCAATTTAATAAAATAGAGTTTGGGGTATTTCACCATAATATTGATGAATTAAAAAAAAATGGGACCCTAGGAATGAATTTGAAAGAAAAAATTACTTGAGTGGGGTATTGAAAAGGTGCTCACAATTACTATAGACAATGTTGGCTCTAATGATGTGTCAATTGAATATTTGAAATAAAAAATTGTAAAGTAGGGGCATTCAATTATGAAATGTCAATATTTGCATATGAGATGTGCGGCACACATAATATGATTGCCGGTGAAGGGCTCGAAGAAGTAGGACAACTAGTTAAGAAAGTTGTCGTTCACTTTATTAGACAGTCACCAATTAGAATGAGAAAGTTTGAAGCGAGTTGTGTTAATGAGAAAATTTAGAGCAAGCAAACATTATGTTTAGATGCCCCAACAAAGAGGAATTCTGCCTTTTTGATGTTAGAGACTGCTCAAAAATTTGAGCCCTTAAGAGGTATGAGGGGATCCATACTTTCATTTTCCGGGAATGAAATTTTTCCTTTTGTGGCCAAAATTAGGAATGAGATTAACTTCAAAATAAACTCAAGCAAATGATGATGAAATCATAACCATAACTCGCAATCAATTTAATAAAATAGAGTTTGGGGTATTTCACCATAATATTGATGAATTAAAAAAAATGGGACCCAAGGAATGAATTTGAAAGAAAAAATTGCTTGAGTGGGGTATTGAAAAGGTGCTCAAAATTACTGTAGACAATGTTGGCTCTAATGATGTGTCAATTGAATATTTGAAAGAAAAAATTGTAAAGTAGGGGCATTCAATTATGAAATGTCAATATTTGCATATGAGATGTGCGGCACACATAACATGATTGCCAGTGAAGGGCTCGAAGAAGTAGGACAACTAGTTAAGAAAGTTGTTGTTCACTTTATTAGACAGTCACCAATTAGAATGAGAAAGTTTGTAGAGAGTTGTGTGTTGGTCGATTTCCTTGATGGCAAGTGAACCAGTCAAACAAGTAATAAAGAGTAAGTAGAGTATCGTCCCACAGAGACTGAGATATTGAGGAATGACGCGCAATTGCTATGACAGTTGTGAAAGCATGAAGTAAATATAATGGTTGTGAGGGTTGTGTGCTTTTGCTACTAGCAAACGTAAACAAAATAACCGTAACGAGAGAAGATATCGGTGAGAAGTTTAGGGCTGGACGAATCATCCTTAAGTGCATCAATCCCCCGCTTGCTCTACCCAATGCTATAGCATCTATATTGTACAGCTTCCGCAATTGCTACAGCATAGCTACCATTTACAAAGCTATTTGGTTAACCCACCTCTATAGTCTTACGAAGCTTCCGCGTTCGATACTTATGATGCTAACTATACTCCTTCCATATTCCTATGGCAACTTTCTAGTCAGAAGATCCGTGCTACGCTCAGGGTGTTATGGTTATGAGAGGTAGACCCATTCCTGAAGCCTACAATAATAGGTCTAGCCGTGTACGGGCCGCCTGGCAAACACTGTTTTTCAGAGGTCTAACCCCAACTCCTTGCTAGTAAGCTAAGGCCACAAATCTAGCCCTTAACTTCTGTTAATCGACTAGTAATTTAGAACACTGATACGCAAACCAAATTTATTGAATTAAGAAACTGCAACTGGGTTCATTCAACACTTAAAGACTCATCCTCGTCCAGCCATATAAAGTTAAGTTCATGACTGACGAGGGACACATAAAACAGACACTAACAGAATGACCCATGATCGAGAACATAAAGATAAAAAGAAAGGAAAACAGAAAGTTCTGGCGGAATGTCCGACGGCGTGGTCAAGGTCCTGTCACCTCACCACTCCACGTCTTCTTTGTTTTGTCGTACTGCAGGGAAGGATGCTGGGTTATCCGGAAATCTCGTGCTCTTGTGAAATCTCTCACTCTTCTCTTGAGTCCGCCGAAAGTTAGAATCGCTCTAGGGCTCTCCGACTCGTTAGGGTTGGCGCTCGCTTTGTTTCCTTTTATAATCGACTTTTCTTGCGGCGTAAGTCACGGCGAAAGCCGGGTCTTTCCTAATTGTCGGGATCTATCATTTCTTCTGCTCCGAGTAGATTGCTTCTGTTGATTCTGCGAGATTCTTCAAATCTTTTAGTTCCGATCCTCCGCATCTTCTATTCCATTATATCAGCAACCTATCTGTCAATATCGCCCTTTATTTATTCCTGAAATCATCTGGGTAATCAGTCAGAAAATATGCTGCATAGCATTGCGTCTTTTACTTTGCTATAGCATTCGGGATGCCTTGTATTACACTTCGAATCGCTGTCAGAATGCTATAGCATCGTATCAGCCCTGCTATACGATTTCTCTTAAAAACAAAGTAAATTGTTCCATTCTTAGCATATGCAAATGATTCCTCCTCTTTAGTCCCCATACCATGAATGTATGTCTTTTTGCTTAGATTATCTGCAGTTAAGATTGTATTTAACATTTAATTTAGTCATAAGTATAGGGAAAATATGGTACGAATTTTGCTCTCGTTGTGTCAATGAGAAAATTTAGAGCAAGCAAACATTATGTTTATATGCCCCAACAAAGAGGAATTCTGCCTATTTGATATTAGAGACCGCTCAAAAATTTGAGCCATCCTTTAAGAGGTATGAGGGGATCCATACTTTCATTTTCTGGGGAATGAAATTTTTCCTTTTGTGGCCAAAATTGGGGAATGAGATTAACTTCAAAATAAACTCAAGCAAATGATGATGAAATCATAACCATAACTCTCAATCAATTTAATAAAATAGAGTTTGGGGTATTTCACCATAATATTGATGAATTAAAAAAAAATGGGACCCAAGGAATGAATTTGAAAGAAAAAATTACTTGAGTGGGGTATTGAAAAGGTGCTCACAATTACTGTAGACAATGTTGGCTCTAATGATGTTTCAATTGAATATTTGAAAGAAAACAATTGTAAAGTAGGGGCATTCAATTATGAAATGTCAATATTTGCATATGAGATGTGCGGCACACATAATATGATTGCCAGTGAAGGGCTCGAAGAAGTAGGACAACTAGTTAAGAAAGTTGTTGTTCACTTTATTAGACAGTCACCAATTAGAATGAGAAAGTTTGAAGAGAGTTGTGTTAATGAGAAAATTTAGAGCAAGCAAACATTATGTTTAGATGCCCCAACAAAGAGGAATTCTGCCTATTTGATGTTAGAGACTGCTCAAAAATTTGAGCCAGCCTTTAAGAGGTATGAGGGGATCCATACTTTCATTTTGATCTTTAAGATGGGGTGCCTGAAAAGAAGATTGGAAGAATGTTAGGATGATGACTATGATGTTGAGTCATTTTTATGATTTGACTTTGCAAATTTCTAGTTTTTTATATGTTACATCCATTAACTTCTTCCATGAAATTTACATGGTTTATTGTTTCTTGGATGAGTTGACAAAAAGTGATTTGATGGAGTTAGCTAATGTGGCAAGCATAATGAAGGAAAAATATGACAAGTATTGGGGAGATCTTATGAAGATCAATAAACTTCTCTATATTGCCACCGTCCCTGATATAAGCTAGATTGGGTGCAATTTGCTCTATGTAAGATGCATACACATGTTGTTGGCAAACATTTGGGGATGCATATTAAAGAAGTTTATTTTTTTATATAATGAGTACTAATAGGTTCTTACTCCATCAACACAGCCTAAAAGGGGAGCATCAAATGACACACCAAATGACACACAAGGAGATGATCTTGTTGATAATGATGACCCTAGTCTAAAAGTTAGAAAATATCTAGACCATAGAAGATCCAACTCCTTACCCCTTTCAAACCACTCAGTATCCTAGGCTTGAACACCATGGACCTTCCAACTATGTCCAATTTTATCAATAAAAATCATGAATTCCCACTAGGTTTCAAATCAAAAAATCACAAACAAGTCCAACAAGTGGCTAAAAGTAATTTGTTCTATTGGCTCCAACTCCTTGTCAACTCCCTTCATAGCTCATCAGCTATTGAACTTTTCAACATGGACAAACCTTACATGACTATTCCTCTCATTAAAGGTGCTATCTCTAAAGAAATGAAATGGTATCTTTGATCCCAGTCAACCTTGTTGTAATATCCCAAATTTTGGACCCTGGGCATTGAGGCGACTAGGCCCAGTTCGGGAAGAGTCCCAGGAATGTCGAGAGTTAGGGAGCTTCTCTGGGACTAAGTAACTCGGCCATATGGGTTAATGGACCTAGTACATATAAGCCGTAGGATTAAAGTGCCAATGAAAGAGGGGCACAAAAGGCCTATACGATGTAAATCTGGTGGAAAAGATGCCACCTAATGGTGTCCAAAGGTGTAGGACAATTAGTTAAGTAAAAATATGTCGGTATAAGTAAGTATATGGTATTTTGAGGGCAGTCATGGATGTCCTACATTTTTGAAGTAAATAAGAAGGGGAGAGAGAGAGAATGTGTATCTGAACCAAGTGTAGGAGGAAAAGTCAATAATAATAGTGCTACGTCGGACACGTGGCATTTCGAGGTCAGAAGTTGGTTTATCAGGTAGCACGTAGTACGAGGCGGTCATGAGATACTAGAATATGGGTTTCTTGCTCCCCAAGGCACTATAATCCGTCCACCTGTGATCAGGGAGAAGAGACTATTGATCCAGGCCCACACAAGTCCCACAGTATAGCATGAATACGAGGAAAGGTGCAACCGGCAAGAAGGAGCTAAGCAGGACCGGTTAGGGTTTACCGGAGTTAGGCCCAGACCCCTGGACACAGAAGGAGGACAAAATTGGTGGGCCCAGAGGAGAGAGAAAGTGACTTGGAGGAAAAGAAAAGGTCATATCATGTAATTATGAAGAGAGAGAAAAATAAAATAATCAGGTTTAATCTGGACCACATCTTTTGAAACTGACATGACAATGGAATGACAAGTAATTATGACACATAAAGGGTAATTATGGCATATCCTAGGGCAGATCACGCGGGTCCCACTGTCTTGGAGAAGAAGTAGTGCAAAATGACCGTTTTACCCCTAGGCCAAAAACCTACAACTAGTAATTCCAGAGACCACCATTAGGGGCAATTTTGGAATCTTATTTTTGGCTTTGGAATGCGCCACCCATCTTCCCAAAAGAGTTCTCTAGAACCCTTGAGAATCAAGTAAATAAATTTTCATTAAATCCGAAGCATTTTCCCGACCATTGGATCATGATCAAAGTTGGACAAGGGCCCCACCTTTGGAGTCTATATAAGGACACCTCCCCCTTCATTTTCCACCAGCCAAGAACGAAATTGAGGTGAAGAGAGGGAGTCTCCAGCTGAAGACTTTGGTCCAAGGGAAGAAGAAGCCATACGCAACCGAAGACTCAAGGTAAGCCCCTAACCGATAACTTGATACTTGATGTTTCTGCCCTATGGTGATTTTCGTGGAGTTGCAGTAGGATTTTTTTTTATTTTTGAGGTTTTCATTGAGTCCAAAACATGATTTTGTGTGGGGTTAAGTCAAGGTTACCTTTGTCACACCCGAAAAACCCTAAGACGTAAACTATGCAAATCTGTCGATTTGGGGGTTTTCTGGGCAGCGTATACTAATCGATGGTTTTGAAGAAGTAAATGAAGTCTAATTGCTTTGAAATTTTATATGAGTAGACATCCTAAGGATGATTTTGATATAATATTTTGTGTCATCTGCATTTTCCAACCAAGAGTTCTTTAAGGTTGAAAATGACCAAAAAACCTAGACTCCATCTCGGACCAGTGGCTAATGTTTGGGAATAAAGACAAGTTTCGAACCCATAGGACTTTGGTAATTATTTTTCCTATAAAATAGACGTCCTAAGTGTTCTAAATCCATTGATTTCATGTTAATACGATTTTTCTAGAATTTATTAAAAATCGGCAAAGTTGGGTCAACGTTTCTGGAAAATCTGGTGTTAGGCGAAATTATGGATCTTGAAGTAAAAATTTGAATATGTGATTGAAAGTATAATGTTTTGATGGACCTAGGGTGATAGCACGTTTGGGACGTATTTCCAACCCCAATGGAAGAGGTTACTATTTTCAAGGCGTGCCAGGTAGTAACTGTTGACTTGCATACTCTATGTTGCTCTTGCATGTATGTTTTATTATGATGCAGGAGTTGGGCTGTAGTACCTAGTGGACTGTGTGTCCTTAGGTTACTGCTGAAGTCCAAGATATGTTGGGCTGTAGTACCTAGTGGACTGTGTGTCCTTAGCTTACTGCTGAAGTCCGAGGCATGTACTGGCTGTAGTGCCTGAAGGACTGTGTGTCCTTAGGTTGCTGCTGAAGTCCGAGGTATATGAGGTAGGTAGGGCCTATGTGACTGTATGTTCATAAGTGGCCACTATGGCCTCAAGGGGTGGGTAGGGGACTGCAGCCCTGACTACCGAGGCCCTTAGCGCTGATAGTTCCGGTGGCTTGTCTCGACCAGGCAGTCCTACGGAGGTGATACATGACGGTTTGTTGTGCCAAGAGACATGTTTATGTTTACTTCCTGATTGTGATTTGCATTGCATGCATTGTATACATATTGTATATGAGTCTAACAGTTACTCTGGGGTTTAATTTTGAACTCCAGTCTGGTTCAAAAGATACAGGCTGTTATGTTGAGCTGTTCAGGAAGATGAGGGTAAGAGCAATGAAGCTGATAATTGAAGACATATGGAATGCCCTATCTCATTTTGTATGTTTATTTCTGGATGATTGTAAATTACGTTGGGTTATTGTACCCTTAACCCTATGGGGACTACATTATGTTTTTAATTGTACATTTACCGGTATATTGTAAGTTGTCCAAACTGATCATATGCTCTACCGTGCACACTCTGATATATGATTAAAGTGGCTTATTAACAAAGAAATGGTAATAAACGAAAGGGATTCCCTCTAACCCGCCACCCGAAAGGGCGAGGCCGGTAGGGGTGTAACACTTGTACACCTGCTGCATAGTTCTTGAGCCTCTTCTTATTTATCACTACCTCCATGACGATAACAACAAAGATTCCCACCTATAAACCATGCTCCAGTGGTTCTCACCCCTTCCAATCTAAAGAAGAAAACTTGGCCAAATCATTGAAGACCATGGACTTTGGCATATCATTGAAGAATGCCAAGACACCCAATGTTTCTTTGTTCTCCACAGACCTATAATTTAGATTTCCAAGAAATTATCTATACTACTAACCAAGCTCACTTCTATGAAGAGGCTTCAGGTGGCTTCTACACATTTTTCATTCATTCGTTTCTTCCTTGAGGCCTTAACCATGATTCTTTCACTTTATATTGTGCTAGGTCCTAGATCCCAGCTTACTAAAGTGATTATCAATAATATTTTAAGCAAATTGAATAACAAGTCACCCTTTCATTTGGAAGGATTAGTTGGAATTAATCATCATATTGAAAAAATTGAACAGTTACTAAGTAAAGCTCATATTGTGGGGATTTTGGGTATGGGTGGCATAGGCAAGACCACTCTTGCTAGTGCAATGTTTGACAAGTTGAAGGAACAATTTGAAGCTTTCTCATTTGTTGAAAATGTAAGAGTACAACAAGAAATGATTGGTTTGGGTGTATTACAGGAAAAATGTATGAACGCTTACAGTTTAATATCAACTTTTTGTGAAGAGGCTTGACCTAAAAAAATTCTTCTAGTACTTGTTGATATTGATAATTCTATAGCAATTAAAAATTCAATCAAAGTATGCGGTTGGTTTGGAGAAGGAAGTAGAATTATGATCACATCAAGAGACATGCAAGTGCTTAACAATATCTTTGCTTCAACAACATATCATTTTCAGGAAAGAGAATTCTCTCATGCTCTACATCTATTAAGTTTGAATGCTTTTAAGTGAAATGAGTCATTTAAAGACTATTTGGAGTTATTACATCACTGTAAAGGAAATCAACTAACTAGTACTATTTGCAATAATCCACAACGAGTATGATTTACAAATCGTACTCGCTAATGGATTTGATTATCTACTGCTTTTTGTAATAACTCCAAATAACATTTACATGACTCATTTTGGTTAAAAGCGTTCAAGCTTAAGAGATGTAGAGCATAAGATAAGAGAACTCTTTTTTTCTGAATATGATATGTGGTTAAAACAAAGGTATTGTTAAGCACTTGCATATCTATTGATGTGATAATAATTCTACTTCCTCCTCCAAACCAACCACATTCTTTGATTAAATCTTTAATTGCTATAGAATTGTCGACATCATCAAATACTAGAAGAAATTTTTTACGCTAAAGAATATTCTTTACAAAAGTTTATCTTTAACTTATAAGCATTTATATCTTCATCTTTTAACAACTTTTTAGGCATTTTTCCTGTAATTCAACCAATCCAATTTTTTCTAGTTGTACTCTTACATTTTCAACAAAGCTTCAAACTCTTATGTCAAGCACATCACTAGCAAGAGTAGTCTTGCCTATACTACCCATACCCCAAATCCCTACAGCATGAGCTTCACTTGGTAACTCTTCAATTTTTTTAATTTGATGACCAACCACAACTAATCCTTCAAAATAAAATGATGACTTGTTATTCAATTCGCTCAAAATAACCTTAGCAATCATTTGAATGAGTTTAGGTTCAGGCCTAGCACAAATGCAAATTAAAAGAATGATAATCTTTAATGCCCAAAGAAAGAAAACAATAAATAAATAAATAAAAATGTGTAGAAGCTACCCGATATTCTTTAAATGCTACCCAGAGAGATAAATCTATTAGCCACTGAAATTGATAAAGCCAAGAGGATCAATAAAGCTTCTGTGAGCCTTAAAGCAATGTGGTTCCATCCATTTGATAGCAATTTCTAGATCCAACCTTCAGCAACCTGAAATTGAGGCCAAAGAAAGAGCAAGCAAAAGTTGATTAGATAACTATTCTGAAAAACCATAGTTTGAAACAAACAAACAAACAAAAATATGAAAGCTTATTTGAGAGTTTTTTAATGAATTAGCTTATGAAACAAGAACTACAAAAACAGCCTACTGCAATACTTTTTTTTTTTTTTTTTTTTTTTTTTTTGCCTCCATATTTTTGAGTAGCCACCAAATAATGTGAATTTTACTAATGAACTTTGACACAGTAATAACAAGACATAAGCCAACAGATATCAATTACATCATAACAAACCATAATTTTATTCATTCACCGTTCATGTAGTCACATTACATGCATAAAGGAATCTGTAAGTGCATGATCAGCCAGAAAAACAAAATGTAAAACAAAATGAAGCGAAAAACCAGTCTCAACATTGCATTATTACGTAGGTGGATAGATAAGCTAAATGAGAATATCCGATCAAAAACAATGTTAAAGTCAAATTATATCATAAAGACCTGAGTATCAAAAAAGTTGCTGACTCAGCAAATGTAACACCCCAAATTTTATACTTCAAATTGTGTCAGTTGACACTTAGTTTTAGAAAAATCGATAGAGTTTAAGGTGTTACCACTCAGAGTAATGCGGAACGGAGAGCATGTGCTTACATTTGGACAATGAGGAACTGATATAAAATGCTCAGGCATAAGTTGGTATATTACAAATTTCCCGAAGAAATATTCATGGTATACAATGATACATGACTGTATAATTACAATATTACATGGTAACTATACAATCTTAGACCAAGCCTTAACTAGACTTGTGGCTTAGAACCCAACTCAGTCAATTAAACATATTGGTCAGGCCAGTGTCTAGTGGAAGTCTCCCCGTCTTTGACGGTGACTTATTGACTGAACTACATAGACGAACCCTTTCTAAACACCAAACGGTTTGAAATAACTTTGTCAGATTCATGCCAGAACTAGTCTCTGTTAAACTTCTTCTGACTTTTGTCTCGGCTGGTGCCTCTTTATGGTTCCGTTCATCAGTGCCTCTCTTCAGCTCCGTCCTTCGATGCCTCTTCTCGGCTCCAGTTCCTTTCCTGAACCTTTAGTCAGGGCTGAGATTCAATCGAATTGAATCTCAGGTAACAGTTAACCTCTATAGCAGATATAACAATATATGACAGATATTCATTACATATCAACATCAACCATACATAGCACACAGCAGATGTAAGGTTACAACAATATAATACATAGCACACAGCACATGTAATGTTAACAGCACAACAATACATAGCACACAGCAGATGTAATGTTTGCAACGTTGCACTAACCAGTGCCATAACAGCTCCTTGTGTCCTCAGCGCTAGGAAAACAACACTACGGCGTTATTAAGACTATAACCTGCATAAAGCTAAATGTATATAAACATGTGAACTAAGCCCCATAACTTAGCCACAGTGCATGACCCAAGACCTAGTCTTGTCCATGACTTCATGAATCTATCAATCATATACGATCATACAATATATAGGTGATTAAAGTTACTAGTACGCGAACGTACCTTTCACCGCGTAGTTACCAAAATGCCCAACTTTTGATCTGACTCCGGACTTCCCGAATATCCTATACATTATCATCAGATTATTTCCTTTTCCCTGATATTATAATTAATATCATATTTCCTAGAATAATATCAAAAAGGATATTTTCACCTATATATTTTGACATTTCTACCCTTACATTTTCTTAAAAACGCAATGCTGGATTTTTTGGGCAGATTTTGCAGCAATTTTAAAAATTCATAATTAATTCTAAAAAAAACAATTTGGAGTGCTGCAAAATTCCTCTTTACCCTTGACATATCTATTTTCAAGGAAAAATATTTCCAGATACTAGAACATCAAGAATCATTCCCAGTTTAATATTCTCTTAACACTGTCTAGTTTTAATCCCAGAAAAATGGCTTAACTTCAAAAATATATTACTCCTTGTGTAGAACTCAAAATGGTTCATATTTTATATATATGGAAAGCCATACATGTCTACTTTATTCCTGTAAAATTTCATGATTTAATGAATTCATTTGAACATAAAATAACAGCATCAATATTCACTGCCAGCAAAGGATTTACATTAGCAGTTTTTCCAAACTTTTATCACAATGATCTATTAATTCTAAAAAGTATTCCCTAACATGTTTTCCACTCTATTTTGCATTTTAAATGCAATAGAGACTTCCAAACATGAAAAGGAATATTTCTAACAATTTCCTAGATTAAACTACTATTTTATCAAGAACTAAAAGCGTAAACTCAAGAACTAAAAACTAGAGCTCAATAACTTACCTTTGGATCTTGAACTCCTTCTTCCTTTTTCAAGAAAACTCTCACTCTCACTCTCTTAATCAAAGAAAAATAGGTGTTTTGGGTGATGGTGTGAAGAATTGTGAAGGGATTGGTGGTCTATTTATAGGGAAAAATCAAGGACACAAATGGCAATTAAATTTGACCAAAACTCCCCTTAACCTTTGGATTAAAATAGCTTTATGAAATCAAATCCCATCCTTCCATAAGGCTGCTGACATCCCTCTTTATTCAGACATTTAGTGTGTATTTTAATTAATAAAACACCTCTTGTTTCAAGCTTTCTGATTAGTTAGCCCAAATATTTGACTTTTCAACTCTTATGAATTAAAATTCTCATCATTTCTCATTCTTTCATTCAGCTGGAACGTGCTTGACATTTGGGGCTGATTGAAGCTTAATTTATTCCCTTAATCAAGTGTTTATATGTCCACTAATTACATATCTCATTGCATAATTGATTTATTAGCTAATCATAGCAATTAATGCTTATTTAGACAAGTATTATTTCATTCTCTTTGGCTTAATTATTTTCAAATATAATTAGCCCTTTTTATGCTTTTAATTTGTCTTTAATTAATTAGGAGAATTTATGCAATTAATCCTAATTAATGCAAGCTAATTTGTCCATTATTTTCTAATTGACACTTAATTCAATTAAGTGTTTTTATAACTTTTTCATGGCTCTTTTAATCTTAAAGTAGCCATTATTCTATGTGACTCCGTGTCACATATGTTGACCAATTTAATATGGTAACATATTCCAAAAATACAAGATTTTCAGTAAATTGAAAGTATTACAGCAAAGAAGATGAACCTACTTCTATTATATTCATTAATATCTGAATGAAAAATGTAACTCTGGAAAATCAAAAAACTTGTTATACAAAGATAGAGAATCTAAGTGGAGTATCATACACGAATCATCATATAAACTCTTGAAAACAGA
Organism: Acacia acuminata; assembly: GCA_019022655.1. Lineage (NCBI taxonomy): Eukaryota > Viridiplantae > Streptophyta > Magnoliopsida > Fabales > Fabaceae > Acacia > Acacia acuminata. The sequence continues at coordinate 1,407,451 of JAFJYI010000164.1, read as the reverse complement.
ACAAGACAAGGAAAAAAGAAGAGAAAAAATAATCGAAAACACCAACAGGAGGCAAAGAAGACGATCTGATTTGTTCGAGGGCTTCACGGTTGCAGGATGTCGTGGATCACTCTGCTCCCTCGGCCACAAGAAAGATGGACCTATTTTTAAACGAACCACGCCAAAGGCCTCTGCTCCTAAACCCAAGTATTCGGGGAGCTAGGGTTTTATGAACATCAGGTCAGGATTCGGGTCGGTGTTCTATTGACCCGGTTCATTTTCCTTTAGTTTTTTAGGCAAGGTAAATAGCATATGGTTTGGGCCTCTACTTTAAGTTGGACTATCATTTACTCTTTTTGGGTTATTTATCTTATCTGCTCCATGTTTTTTTTTTCGGAATACAAAATGCGCAACTCAAACAATAATAATACATTATTAACGGGGTTAGCACAAGTGATAAGCAATTTACCCCTCGTCCTTAGGCTCAACTAGCAAAGGGGTCGGACACTTTCACCAAAGAGAGGGGATTCGATCCTAAAGTTGGTCAAGGCGGGAAGGTATCTTAGCTTCTTTGTGCCTAGGTTAACGCCTGAGAGTAATAGACAATTTCACCTACCCAACATCGGTATCACCTCGAAGGAATGGAGATTTCGCCCTGCCCTTGGATTGTGGATGAACTCAACCCCTTTCCTAAAATTTTAAAATATAAAAAAAAGTGATAAATGACTTGTGTCGTTTAAGTAAAGTCTCAAGTTCGTGCTTTGTGAATGCAGGAAAAACCCCGCCAAGTGCATGACACGGGTCGGATCCCGATTACCCAGGGTAGAGCTCTAAATACCGGATGGGCAACCAAAATAATAATAATAATAATACATAAAATTATTTAATTTCTGAAAATTACTATTTTTTAGTTTACTATTGTGAATATAAAAATGGATAATTTTAATTTTTTGAAAAATATATTTTTTCAACCTAAGTCATGAAATGGGGAAAAAATTCTTGATTTTTAATGATAGTGTCCTTAATTTTAATTTTCCTGTTTTTAGTTCAAATTAATGGGGGTGCAAAAACATTATTGAGCTTTATAATATACTATAGTCTAAATTTTTTTAGGTCAATTGTGAGGCTTATATAGCCCCAAATAAATTACATCAAAAAAACAGGATCAAATTATTGCTTGTACTAATCACCTTAGAGTTATCTAATTGCTTATGTTTGATAGTGAAATTCGTCATCATTGCTTAGGGGTCATTTGGTGGTATAAGGGAATGAAATTTGTTTTGAACTGGATTTAAAAAATTAGAGAAGTAGAATTAAAAGTTTTTAATTCATTTTTTTTATTTTTTTGATCTTACATATTCTCTTTATTAAAATTTTATAATCTCAGTTCTTCGATTTTTTAAAAAATACAACTCATAAAAATTTTGCTTCCCACCCTCTCCAAATCCTTCATGCCAAAAATCCCCTTTAAAGTTAGGGATATAATATGTTATAGGCTTAAGACGCGTGCAACAACTTAAAATATTTTTCAAGTGCGTCAAGTATCTTAAAGTAATTTAAGATACGTCTAGTCCCTTAAAGTATTTTTCTATGTGAGTCTATCACTTAAATGTATTTTATGATTCATCCAACATCCTAAGGCATTTTTTAAGTGCGTCGAGTACCCTAAATATTTTTTTCGTGTGCATCCGGTACCCTAAAGTTACTAATAAAAAAAATACTTTAGCTGATGATACACCTTCATTTAAAAGACTTTTTGAGATTACATAATGAGGTCTAAATTTTTCCTTAAAAAAATTTCATGGGCAAATTTTAGTTTCAAAAATAAAGATTTTAAGGGTGAAATTGTGCCTCAAAACATTTTAGGATGCTAATGCTCATAAAAAAATACTTCAAAATATTGGATGTACATGAGAATATATTTTAAGATGCTGAATGCACTACAAATTACTAGAAAATACTTCTGAATATTGAGCAGCCCATAAGCATATATTCTGCTTGGAATTTTAGAATTAGATATGCACCACGTGAAAACATTCAATATTAATTTTTCAGCAAAAGACGCCTATTAAAGATGTGGTGATTCTATAGAAGCCCCACCTTGGATACAATATTTACAAGTGGTACTGGGAAAATCTGTTATAGGCTTATACCTTTTCTTACATGCTTTTATCAATTTTATAATCTCAAGTTTTTGTCAAACCAATGAGTTTAGTCTAATTAAAGTGGCTAGTCCCTCATAACGTAGTGAATCAATGTTTGAATTTCCTCATTAGAAGATATACTCATCTTTAGTGCTTAATAGTAGTACCTCAAACACAATTGCTTCCGTTATTATAAAATTATCTGTACCTAACCAAATAATAATAATAATAATTTGCCATTCATTTGGGAAAAAAGGTGAACTGTTAGGCGCCTAGTTTCTCTCCCATGTGGTTCTATTGCATTGCCTCTCCCTTACTTCAAGCGACGTTTTTTCTGCGTGCAACGCAAAATCTCTTTCAATGCTAGATCCAGTCGTTCTCCACTTTCCTCTTACTGGTTTAAAAAACAAAAATTCCTCCACTTCCCTCCCAGACTCACCCATGTGATCAGAGAAAGGCTTGTAATATATTTAAAAAATATTTATTCTTTTAAAAAATTAATAAATGACATGTTTTTATGGTTTACCTAGAGTTTGAGGAGATTTTGTGTTTCGCACAAAATGACATCGCTTGAAGTAAGGGAGAGGTAGTGGACCAGAACCACTTGGGAGAGAAGCCAGGCGCAAAAGGAGAGTGATTGTTCCAAGGGATGGGACTAGAGGTGAGCAACGGGCGGGCAGGGCTACCATGGCCCGCCCGTATAAAATAAACGGGTATATATGGGGTGCCAAAAAATAAATGGGTATGATGTTTTACCCATATTCCATCATGGGACTTGTCTCTACCATGGGTCTTTAGTTGATATATTTTGCTTTCGGAACACATCAGTGGACCTCATATGTCATGTGGCCCAAAAACTGATGTTTTACACTTTATTTATTGATAGCGAGTGGGGACATAGAAAAGTGGGAGAATGGCATGTGAGGACAACTCAAATAAGGTTATCAAACTCAGACAGCACCGGGTAAGTCAGCTCGAAGACAAACCATCCATGAAACCAGTTTGGGTTTGGGTAGGTCACTAACTTGGGATTTTTGTGAAACTTGGTCTCAATCACAGTGAATTGTTGGGTTAACCTGGTTGCCTTTTTTAAAAATATTTAAAAAATTTATGGGGTAGGCGACAACATTTGCCAAAGCTAATAACAATTTTTCTGTTAACAACTATTAGTTTAATAATTAAAAAATTGTAGGTAGCAAAATTTTATTATCATCTATTTGTTTTGATAATTTGCTAGGAAGAATATTTATTGATCATAGTGTCATTAGATGGTCGATACTCAATTAGTAATTTGGTACTAATGTCAGTGTTTCAAATAAATTGTAACGAATGTTAGATAAGGATATGATTACTTTGTTAGTAATTCAAGGTTTTAAATTGATGATATCATGATGGGAATTTAAATTATTTTCTAATTTTTTATTCTACACGGATCTGATTCTAGGTTAACTTTGAGCTAACCCACTATGTTAATCAGTTCATAGGTTGGCCCGGAATTTGACAACCTTGCACTTAAATAGTCATAAGATGAGCTAATTACATTGGAGATCTTAGGTCCTTTTTGAACATTTAAATTTTTTATAGTTACCATATTGGCCATAATAAGAAATTACACTACCTATTTGGCACGAGGGAAACAGTGAGAAGGGGAAAAAATTTATGAATTCAATTTTAAAAAAATAGATAAATGAGGTAATAACAACTACAAGTTCAATAATGCTAGCACTTTAGTAGTGCATGGTATGTAAGCAGGCTTAGGAAGCTCTGGTCTAGGGTTCGATCCCTACGTCTACAATCGTTGCTTGCCAATTCCAAAAAAACTAAAGCCAACTATTATTTTATAAACAATTAGTTGGTTTGAGGAATCAAAAACTCATATGATAAATTCAATGTAAAAAATAATATCAAGCCAACAAAATATCCAGCTCTGAACCCCCTCAAATTAAAAGCATCCTATATAGGTTTAGATGCATTATTGTGCATATATGAAAATGTTCATTATAATACCACGCATGCATTAATGTCAAAACCTACTAACACATGCAGGAGCAAGGACGGACGTACATATGATTTTTTAAACAAAAAGCCAAACCTAACACACCAAATTAAAGCATCTCAAAACTTGTGAAAATGGCTCTGGAGTCAAATCATTTCTTAGAATCATATGTGATACCCTAAAAATCGTATTTAGCATAACCACTATATTTGATAAATGATATCTATTAGAATAGGTGAATATGTGGTCTCAAAATATTATAGCTTATTTAGTTTGATTTAGGGAATTTTCTCCTAGAATTAAATAAACCAAAGACCTAAATTTTCTAATATTCTTTTAGAGATCATAAAATACCCTAATAACTCATATGAATATCATATCTTAGCAAATAAAATACAAAGGTGAATTTGTTATAATCTATTGGTTATATTTTCATCTAAATTCCACTTTGGAATTAATTAACCCATGGGCAATTATAAGACTACGTATTGAAGGCTATAGTAAATCACATAAAATAACAACTATTTTGAATGATCATAAGGCAAGAAAATAACACATAAATTGGTAATTAATTTATAACCAAAGGTTATGAAACCACTTAAAAATATTAAAGCAAATTAGTAAATGAACAAATGAACTTGCAATAAATAAGATTAGTGACAAATACATATAACTACCTATTAGGGGTATATTCTAGCCTAAGTACAAGTGATAGATGGCAATGAAAATAATAGATATTAAAGAGAATGAAATACCCTATAATTATCACATTGAATCATAGTTCCTATTTATTTCTAAAGGGCCATAAAATGTTATTAAAATACCCAAACAAATTAAAAGAAATTGTCAATAATGTTGGGCAATTAAATTTACATCAATTAAAATATTCGCATTTAATTCTTATATCGTCAAGAATAAACCATAAATGGTTGGGAAAATGACTAAGGTAACTAAAGAGCATTAAAAACCATTATTGGGCAATTAAATTGATATTAATTGGATTTTTTGCATTAACATTCATAATTAATCTAGTGGCAAATATTAATAAACAATTTGGAATATTTGGACTTAATTAAATATTAAAGAGTAGTAAGGGTTCAATATTAGTATCAAATGAGTTTCCAAAGATCATAATTAACGTAATAAATCAATCATACAATTACAATTAAGCCTTGTAACAACTAAAATACTATATTAGGGATTATAACTTGAATTAAATTAACAACCCCTAAGGGTATAATAAGGGGCGAAATTTGTGATAAATTAAGAAGCAAAAGATTAAACAAAAATATAAGATAGGAGCACAAGTAATATAAAATAAAAATCTACCAAAGCAAGTAGGATTTTTCTACATAAATGAGGAAGTAAGAATTGAAAGAATGTTCTAGAAGGTTCTAGAAAGTTCTAGAAGATTCAACAACTTGGAGAGCAAGTTGGGAAAACTTAGAGAACAAGTTGGAAAACTTGGAGAACAAGAGTCAAAAGCACATGTACAAAAACTTGTTGGACAAGGAGGGCAACTTCTTGAAGAAGGATGAAAAAGGTGAAGGAAGAGAGAAGAGGAGTGGCTTCTTGGAGAAGTTGCTTGTAGCCTATAAATAGGAAGCAAATCCCTCTTCAATTCTTCGCACCAAAACTCAACCAAGAAGGTGAGTTCTTAGAAAGCAAGAGTAGAGAGAAAGTGAGAGTGAAGGGTCTTGGAGAAGGAGTAGCAAGGTTCTTCAAGGGTAAGTTCTCAAGTTCTAGCTTTAAGTTCATAGATAGAAGTCGTTTTAATCTTAAAAATGCTAGAGTAGTTTTATTTTCATGTTTTTATGGTTAAAAATAGCTTTATTTGGAAAAATTGATGAAGGAAGTGATAGAGCAAAAGTTTTGAGAGAGAAACACCGAAGTAACAAAGTTACGCGAAATTTTTTGGGTATGCGATTTCTGGAGTCAGTAGTAAAAACGCCATAATTTTATATTGAAGATGAAGTCGATTAATTATGAAATTTTTCATGGTTAAATTAGATATATAGACCTTTCCAAATATACCTAGATTGTGTCATTTAGAGTTTTGTGCAAGGATTTAAAAATTCTTGAAAATAAGCTACAAAATTCTGGAATTTTTCTGGGCAAGATATGAACACGTGAAAACTTGGAATTTTTCTTAAGTTCTGGGAAAACCTTAGTATTTTTTCTCACAAATAGACATCCTAAGGAGTCTGGAGAATTTTACGGATCCTTGTTTCGATTTTTGTAGAATTAATTATGAATTTTCAAAGTTTGCAAAAATTCTGCCCCGAAATGCTGAATCAGCGTTTTTGAAAAAACTAAAGGGATATAATTGGAGTAACAAATCCACCAGGGGTAAAAAGGATGGTAGTGGCTAGAATATCTCCTAAGATATTATTTACGAGGTAATAATGTGATAATACTATTATAGGATATTCGGGAAAATCAGGAGACGTACTAACCAAGCAAGCTAAGGTACGGACGCGTACTGTAACACTAACTCTGATGCTTATTGTATGCTTATATGTGATAGATACTTTCATAAAGACATGGACGAGACTTTGTCTTGGACATGCACCGTGACTAAGTTTATGGGGCTTAGATCACTACATATACATTCAGCTTTACACGGGTTATAGTCTTGATAATACCGTTGAGTTTTCCTAGCGCTGAGGACACGTGGATTCGTGGCACTGGATAGTGCAGACTATTGGTGTTGTGTGGAAAAGAAAAGATACTATTACTGTTTGTTTGATTGTTGCTGTAATGTCATGAATATTTGTCATACATATATTGTCATACTTAAGCATGAGGTTAACCGTTACCTGAGGTCCGATGGGCATTGGACCTCAGCTCTTACCATAGCTTCAGGGTCTGAGGAACCAAGGACCGAAGACAGGAGAAAGCGGAGTAAACAGCACGAGTAAAGACCCGACTGAAGATCCTATTTTTAGACTTGTACCATTATAACATTACTCGGATAAATGTACTGTACATTATGAACAGACGGATACGCCACAGCTAATGATATATCAGTTACTCACTCTTTTACTTGTGTTAGTTCTCTGCAGGTTTTGATGATAACTGCCATTTGTGAACACAAGATATGGTTTTGTCTTTGGTAAGTTGAAATTCTTACTGTCACGACAAAACTCGAGTATTGGTCTCAATACTCGAGTATTGAGTTGACAAAGGTTTGCTCAAATCAATTACACAAAGCAATACTCAAGTATTGGATACAATACTTGAGTATTGGACTTACAGAGAGCACTCCAAGTTTTTCACCCAGAGCCAAACTCGAGTATGGATATGAATACTTGAGTATGGAACACACGAGACAATTTCAACATTGACTTAAGATCTCAATACTCAAGTATTCAACCGAATACTCAAGTATTGGTCATACAGAGAGTCATCAAGTTTTTCCATCTTATGGAAACTCGAGTATTGATTCTGCATACTCGAGTATTGGTTTTTTCACAAAGCTTTCATACCTAACACTCTTTTATGAAAACTCAAGTATTCATTTGAAAACTCAAGTATTGACTTGACATCAATTTATCAAAGTTTTCAAGCATCTTGAATACTAGAGTATTGATACACATACTCGAGTATTGACCGATTTGTGAAAAGACTACAAGTTTTATGCATATATTGAATACTCAAGTATTCATTTCAATACTCAAATATTGACTTGGGAAAGCCTTCACAAAGTTTTTCAAAATGAATGCATACTCGAGTATTGAGCCAAAACTCGAGTATTGGGCATACGAAAAGCTTTCCCTTTGTCAATGACTTGGACACTCAAGTATTGGAATCAATACTCAAGTATTGAGGTTTTGAACTCAAACTTATTTTCATATCAAAAGTACAAAACTCGAGTATAGATTTGGATACTTTGAAGTATTGACCCTATTTCAATATTAAGATCCAAAGTCAAATCTCGATGATTCTTCTCTCGTAAGAAGAATACTCAAGTATCGAAATGAATACTCAAGTATTGACTTAAGTGCACAGTGACAAAATCAAGTATTGATACACATACTCGAGTATTGAACGCTAAGTTTGAAAATCAAATCGACGATTTTGCTATACCTTCTTGTTTGATCCTAATACTTCCTATGATTATTCTCTAATATTCCTAGACATGTTTAATCACTTTATTGATGAGTTTCGAATGAGTTAGAGAATGTACATTGAAGGTTTAAAGCAAAAGCAAAAGTGATGTCGGCACATTAAATACAAACCCGTTTGCATTCTTTTGGGTAATGATCTATCTACACACGCCTACAAGGGATTAAAGAATGATTTCTACATCCGGTAGGCTTGCTATTCCAACAGACTAATTTGCGAGAGAGTCAACTCGATATTCTACCCAGTGGATTAAGTGCATATTAGAGAGAAAGAAGACCTTACCTTGCCCGAACTTTGGCTAATCAAGGCAACGGTAATAATGAAGATTACAACGGTCAATTAATGTTCTCTTAGTATAAATAGAGATGCATTCAAGTCTTCTCAACTACTACAACAACTGAAAACGAAATACATTCAAGTCTAGCATTTATTCTTTCAGTTTTCAGTTGTATTGTATCTTTTGATACTTTGTACTTCAGTGATTATTCTTATCTACTCTTAGAGAGAGTTTCTACTTGAAAAACATTTATTGTAAAGAATCATAAGTCTGAGGACTTGGTGATTTGGGAGTTCATTGATTACAACTTGTAAGGGGAAGTGAGTTCTAGTGAGAGAACTACTCTTGAGTACAGAGTGTGTAATCTTTGTGATAGTGAAAAAATCAGAGAGTCTGGAGACTGGATGTAGGTCAAGTTTGTTAGGACCGAACCAGTATAAATCTCTGTGTCCAGCTACTCTTCTTTCTACTCTGTTCATCTCTTTTTTTCTTGTCTAAAAACAGAGCAGTTAGAGAAATTTTTTAAATACCCAATTCACCCCCCCCCCTCTTGTTTATATAGCTCCACTTTCAACTTGCTCCGATGCTCTACTCTGATTGAAAAAAAAAAAATTATTCTGCTCTTAAAAATTGGGGTGTTACATCATATGACTTAATAATTCAATTACACAAAATAATTTTGAATTATATATAAATGCTTCTCTTAACATTTAAAACTTAATAAGAAACCACAGTAAAATTTTAAATTTATGTAGATAACCATTCACTATCAATTATATACATTAAATTTTATTTTTGTGTACAATAACCTCCACAAATTTTAAGTTATATGCATATAATACCTTTAAAATTTAGGTTATGTTCAGACAAAACTAATAACAAGGGAGCTGTCTACATAAATGTCAGAGTTTAAAGGAGTCTACATTAGGTGCCCTTTATGTGCTCATACCTCTATTAGAGGGAAGAGCATTTTTTTTTATTGCATTTATTTAGTTTTAAATTATATCTTTGCTTTTTTTTTTTTTTTTTTACCCGGTATCTCAAATTAATTAATTTCTAGTCCGCATTCAAAAATATGTGTCCGTAACACCCGGTAAACTAAAAACTAATTAATTTAATATACTTGGGTGCAAAAAAATTCAGAAAGTAACATATAATTTAAGTCTTAATAAATACAATATATAAAAAATAAAAAAATATAATCATCCCTCTAATAGAGGTATAAGCACATAAGGGGCACCTAATTATTGGGCAACTAATGTGAACTCGAGTTTAAAAGGGTTTATTGTAAAGTTTAATCTCAAATATGAGGGAGCCAAAAGAAATACTCCTTCCGATATTGAATATATGACATATATGTGGGTTGATTTAGTCCTAAATATAATATCTATTTTTCATATTTGTCTATCTTTTTTCAATTTACTTCTATTAATGTTCTCTCAACAATAATCAAGAAGGAAAAAGAATGAGGAAAGTAAAGAAAATGATCAGGCTGTCTTAGAAAATAAATGTCATATTAATTAAGTCCCTTAATTTAATTAGATTAGGTAAATAGATCTTGTATTAAAATCAAAGGGAGATATTCTTTTACCCTTAGTAGGGAAATTAAGTTTTATTGTTTGCAAAAAATATTTATAGTTAGAAAAAATCTCTAATTTAATTTATTTAGCTTGCACCAAGAGCGGACCCAATGTGGGAGGGGTGGCCTCCAGTCCCCTAATTTTTTTTAAAAAAAAATTGTATATGTGTGTGTGTGTTTAGTTGCAAATGAAGGTCTAGCCACGTCATGGATGCACATTTGGAAGTCTCTATGTACTCTTTATTATGCCTCTATATATATACACCTAATTAATTTTTTTAAAAGAGATTAAGGAATCTAAATCAGTTGCTTAGTTAATAATATATTGTGTATGATTAAATTATTCAGAAAAATTAGTTTGGAGAAAAAACCATAAATATAAATATTTTAAATTATTTTAATTAGCTTCCTTAATCTTCCACACACACACAAAAACCAATTGAGTCTTATATTTAGGACTGGATATTATGTTTAGCATGTCATGTATACACCTTACAGATCCATATATACAACGCCCTATCGTCATGTATTTCCAGTGCCAAGTTTTGTCTTATTGTTGATAAAGCTAGTGATGTATCTAAAAAAGAGCATATGATTATTGTTTTGAGATACATCGATATACATAAAGGGTTTTTGGTCTTGTACATGTGAAAGATACAAGTTCTAAGACTTTGAAACGAGGAATTTTTAACACTATTCAAGATATTTCAAATGTTTTATATCTGGTTTCAACTACAAAAAAGTTACTTCATAAATTAAGAGAGACAGTGATGCTTTTTTGGTTCATCTTCAAGAATTTTGCATAAAATATGACATTGACATTCAAATATGAGTGTAAAATATATTGGAAAAAGAGGTCATGCTCGAAATAAACAAGGAAATTTTTCTATTGAAAAATTTTATAAGGTAAATATCTTTTGTGCTACAATTGATTACCCTCTTATTGATAAAGTGATTAGACTTGTATCACTTTTTAAGTTTCTACAACAACTACTGAAAGATCTTTCTCTGCTATAAAGATAATCAAGAACAGGCTTCAAAATAGAATGAAAAATTAATTTCTTGATGATTCTTTGATTACATACATTGAATTTTTTTCCTCGTTTTAGCATGGATTCAATTATAGATGAGTTTAACAATATGAAAACAAGTAGAGTAAGAGTCAAGTGAAGTGATCTTAATTTCTGTAATAGATTTCTTTTAAATTTTTATATATTAGGTCTATATTGTATTTCAAATACTTTTATTTAGGGTATAATTTTTTTTTCACCCCCTGTCATCAAAATTCCTTGGTTTGCCTAGGCTTGCACGCAGATTATTTTCAGGCATATACACAACGCCAAGAAAAGAAGAAGAAGAGAGATAGTGTTTGAAATGCTTGAACTGTCACACACACACGCAAAGTAATATATGGGCCATTTCATAATCGTCTTTGTGGGAGTTATAATGTGTTCATGTATTTTATAAACATGTTATTACAAATAAAGTTGTTATTGCCTTCTAAAAGCTACAAATTTTCTATTGTTATTATTATCACTAATGAATGATGAGAGGGACAAAAATTGGTGTAGTTGTTAAAGTTTGAGGTTTCGAGAATTCAAAACTTTTGTTGTTGTCCTAACGTACAGTTTTAAAAGAGCTCCAATAAAATAATACTCATATTTTAAAACTCTGTTACGTATCCATTATTTTCTTTTTGTTTGATAAAAATAAACTATACTGAGAAACATTGCTCAAATTTTTTTTTTTACATCTTCCTCATATTTTTTTGGGAAAATTCATTTCAAGTCCTAAGAAACTAAAAAAATGTCAAAAAAATCCCTCAACAACTTCTTTTGTGGGATTAACAACTCTCATGTGTGGGATTAAGAACTCCATCTGTGAGATTAAAAACTCTTAAGGACTTTTCGACATTTGAATTTCTCTTAGGACTTTTTTGATATTTTCTTGATCTCTTGAGACTGAAAGAAATTTCCCATATTTTTTTCTTTAAAAAATTCTCTTCCAACTTTATATTCTTTGCCACGTATACATAATATATATATATATATATATATATATATATATATCTTATATTTATATTTATGATATAAAAAATATTTTCTGTTCTCTTTTTAATTAAAAAATACACAAAAATCTAATTTTCTCTTTAAGAAATGAAAAAAAAAATCCATGATGAGATCTTTCCTTAAAGGCATACACTTTTTTCCCCCTTAAAATAGGGTTATTTGGAATATATTATTATTTATTTATAAATCTAAACTTCTTTTATATATAATTCTCACTACTACGAAATTACGATATGTTAAAGTTATTAACTTCCATACATCCTTCATATATGCGGGTACTATATTTTTTTGGTGAAGGTACATTACTATTCCAAAGCGTGATGTATTATGAATCTATTATAACAACTGTTATATGTTGAGATGTGGTGAGACCATGATGTGCGTAATGTTGTCACGACAATAAAAACGGGTTCACGTAAACGAATGTTATATATACCATAATGTTAGCACAATAAATAACAATCTCAAGTAAACAACCATTATAAACTCTGTAACATATATACCGGTGTTTTTAGAAAAAACTGTTATATAAAGTTTAGCATACTTAGAAAAACTGTTATATAAAGTTTAGCAAACCTAACGGTCATTATATCACAACTGTTATTTATTTGATATAAATGCTAACGAGTTTAATGAAACAACTATCATATATAATGCATAAATATATAATGATTTTTATGTAAGAACGGTTAAGTTTTGAGGCAATTTTTTCTTTTTCCAAAAAAATGGGGATTCTCCTTTCAAAAATCCCCTATCATATATACAAAATGAAAATTGCACACAAATTTGTATATTACAAAAGCCCACAAACATCAAGTGCAATTTGGAATGGATCAAGAAATTCATAGCTTTGTGGTTAGGTTCAATGGAACTCCCTACCCTAAAGAGTTCAAGGGGTATACAACCTATAGAAGAGTTGATAGAGAAGAAGGGGTTAGATCTATAGTATGACATCTGCCCCTTCTCGTTAGGTTACATATGGCGTTCTATAGATATAATCTCTCTCTCTATCAAGTCTTGCTCGAAGCTGCATACCCCTTGAGCCCTTTACGGTCGGGGAGTTCCATTGAGCCTAGTCACAAAAGCGAAATATCTCGATCCATGACAAATTGCTTGGTTGTACTCAATTTGTGAGTTTTTTTTTCAATTATATAGTAAAATTTAACAAGCAAACCGAAAGAAAAAATTCTATCTAATGCGCGCGCGCGCGCGCGCACACACACACACACACACATATATATATATATATGTCTGTGTGAGAGAGAGATAAGGCAACAATGTACCTTTTTGTCATAGATAGTATGACAATAAGGTGGTCATGCCATACTAGTATTTTAAGAACACAACATAAGCACAACTCCTCCCACTAGTATTTATAGTGGACACTAGAAAAGATAACTTGGATCGATGATGACCGTTACCTCTCTAAGCTAACATGATTCTAAGGAAAAAACAATAATCAATGAAAAAATTAAGGAAAATGACTATGCCATTTTAGAAAATACATATTAACCAATTTCCTTAATTTAATCGATTAGGTAAATAGATCTTATATTAAAATCAAATGGAGTATATTCTATTACCCTGAGTAGGGAAATTAGGTTTTATTGACAGCGAAAAACGTTTATAGTCTGAAAAAATCTCTAACCTAATTTATTTAACTTGCACGTAGATTATTTTCAGGCGTACACAATGCCAGAGGAAAAAAAAAATGGTGTTTGAAGCTCACAATTGGATAGAAATCAATATGTTAAGACATTGATTATTATAAGTGGAAAAGTAATCGAATTAAATGCTTAACAAACATGAAATGATTGAACTATCACCAAGGCCGGACCTAGGAAATTATAGAAGGGGACAAAATTGATAAGGGGATTCGGGGTGCTTTGCCCTTGAATTTTTTTTTTAAGGAAAGTTTTAAATGTAATAAAATAAACAAAATAATATAAACAAGGAAAAAATATATCAAAAAAATATTTATGAAATCAAGTGAATATTGATAATGTAATAGGAGAGGCAATTATTTTACAAACCTCATTTAGAAAAGTAAGGCTAAGTATTGTTAGAATTGCGGTATATAAATTACAATGAAGTGTGGGCACTTAATAAGTTCAAGTACATATATTTTAATAAAAAAGTATATTACAATAAAAATAATTATAATGTCTTCCTTCTAGGCCTTATTTTTTGAAATTCCATCATAATTCAATTATTATTAGGGCCCGTTTGGATGGGCTTTTAAAAAAGTGCTTTTTTTAAGCTCCAAATTGGAGCTTTTAGAAAAAGTAGCACTTTGACTTTTTTTGTGACTTTTTCTTTTTTAAAAAAAATATCATCTAGACACATAAATTAATTAAAAAAGCATTTTTTTGCATTAAAAAATGTTTTTTTCTCAAAAAAACCCATCCAAATGAGCGCTTAATACTATCAAATACATCTTTTTTTCAATATAAGGTACTAAACAATTATTCAACCATTCATCCTCATCCCATTACGAAGTGCAGTCTTCATGTATGAAAGGTAGACACTTAATTTAAGGGTGGACAATCATTCAAACATGTATTAATTTTTTTAAAAAAACAAAAACAAAAACAAACAATCCCCAAATTTAAGGGGGCACTTAAGCCCGGGAATCAGTTTCCCGGCTCGTCGGGGACCGTAGGGGAGCTCGTCCGTCGGATGAGCTCCCCATCCAGATCCTGGATCCGGGCTGACTCGAATCTTATTTTTTTTATTTTCTTTTTTTTTTTTTTCTACATGAAAAAATCCTTTTTTCAAAAAATGTTAGTTGAGAGATTATCTTTATTTTAGGTCCTCTACCCATTAAAATTATTTTTGATAAAAAATATGAAAGTAAAAAAAATCAGATCTGGACGGTCCAGAGCTCGTCCGTACGGACGAGCTCTCGCTGCTCGTCCTACAGACGAGCACTGAAGCGTGGTCCCTTAAGCCCCTAGTTTAGTATGTATGTGGGTCCACCCATGTCACGCACACACGTCCACTTTTCCAAAGTAATATGTTAGGCCATTTCATTATCTTGTTTTTCGGAGTGTGTTCATGCATTTTATAAACGAGTAATTATAAATAAAGTTGAAATTGCCTTCTAAAAGTAACAAAGTTGCTATCATTATTATTATCACTAATAAATGATGAGAGGGACAAAGTTGGTGTGGTTGTTAAAAGTTTGAGGTTTTGAGAATTCAAAACTTTGTTGTTGTGCTAACGTATAGTTTTAAAAGAGCTCCAATAAAGTAATATTCTAATATGACTTTTGAAAATCTGTTATCGTATCCATTATTAGCTTTTTGTTTGATAAAAATATATTGAGAAAAACAGCTCAATTTTTTTTTTCATCTTCCGCATATTTTTTTTCTTTAAAATATTCTCTTCCAACTTTATATTCTTTGCCACGTATATATAATATATATCTTCGCTTTATATTTATGACATACGAAAATATTTTCTATTCTCTTTTTAATTAAAAAATACACAAAAATATAATTTTCTTTTTAAAAATGAAAACTGTTCTTCCATGATGAGATCCTTTCTTGAAGACGTACAGTTTTTTCTTAAATTTTTCCTTAAAAGAGGATAGTTGGTAAGGAAGAAAAAAATTTAAAAGAGGGTTATTTGTAATATATTTTTAATTTATTTATAAATCTATACGTTTTTTTATCTATAATTCTCACTACTACAGAAATTATCATTTGTGATGGTTATTAACTGTCTTACATTATTTTTCCAAACCATTATATATGGAAGTTTCATATTTGCTCGGTGAAGATATATTATGGTTATGAACAGGGACGGCTCCAGAAATTTATGGAAGGGGGGCACTATTGGTTGGAAAGGTGCGGGGTTCGGGGGCAGCGCCCCCGAAATTTTTTCCACTTGTCATCAAAAGCACAAAAAAATAATACAATATTCATAAGGTTTTCACTTATCATCATTTGTAAGTTTGATCATCAATAAGAAAAAGAGCAAGTGTTAGCCATAAAATGCCCATGGTAGAAAATTAGGAACCTACATGCTCCAAGCAATTTTTTGTGCTGGGAATATCCACCTAAAATATAGAGAAAAAGCAACAAAATGCTAGGAAAGTCTCTTAAAAAGGAAGCGAGATCTTTCCTAGTTGAGGTCACAATGCTAAAATATGTACGCAAGTATTTTTACGGGGGAAAGAAGAGCAAGAAGCGAGTGAGCTAGGCGTGTTGAGGAAGACATAGAAGAGGGGAAAACAATAAAAAAAAATTTTAAATATATATATATATATATCAAGGGGGCACGTGCCCCCTTGTCTTATAGGTGGATCCGCCAATGGTTATGAACCATGATGTATTTTGAATCTACTATAAAGGTTTCTAGGATAACAATTGGTATTTAGTGAGACGTGGTGAGGCCATGATGTATGTAATGTTGTCATGACATTAAAACGGGTTCATGTAAGCAACCGTTATATATATTGTAATGCTGGCAAAATAAATAAAAGTCTCAAGTAAACAACCGTTATAAACTCTATAACATACATAACAATGCTTTCAGAAAAACCGTTACATAAAGTGTAGCAAATGTAACGGTCGCTATATCACACCCGTTATTTATTTAATATAAATGCTAACGAGTTTAATGAAACAACTATCATATATAATGATTTTTATGTAAGAACGGTTAAGTTTTGAGGTTTTTTTTTTCAAAAAAAAAAAGGGATTCTCCTTTCAAAATCTCCTTGCATAGATATAAAATGAAATTGTACACAAATTTGCATATTATAGAAGCTTGCAAACATCGAGTGCAATTTGGAATGGATCAAGACATTCCTAGCTTTATGGCTAGGCTCAATGGAACTCCCTGTCGTAAAGGGCTCAAGGGGTATGTAGCTGATGAGCACTATTTATGCCATGTTTTCTCTATATTTTATGACTGGATTGTATGGTGAATATGAGCTTAACTGTATTTAATCTAAGCAAAAAGGCGATAATTTATTGTACAAGGAACTTAAGGATAAATTCCACAGACATCCTAAACATGTGCTGAGAAAAGGACACGTTTTGAGGTTTTATGAGAAAGTCGTATAACATAGCTGATAGTATACTATAGCACCAGAACAACATTATCCAAGTGCAATACAATGTATCCCTGAAGCTATAGCAGAGTAAGTGATGCAATGCTATGTGGCATATGTTTTGATCCTTTGTTAAGGTTGTTCCAGGAAATATAGTGCAGGTCAGGAACAACGGTTAGATTACTGACGTATTGGAATAGAACATGCAGAGGATCGAAACTAAAGATTTAAAGAATCCCGCAGGATCAGCAGAATCAATCTACCGAGATTGGAAAGAGAAGATACAATTGAACCCGACAGATTAGGAAAGGCCCAGTTTGTTGAACGTACGCTGCAAGTAGACCAGACTATATAAGGAAACAACAGCCAACCCTAAAAAGGGTCGAAGTCGTCGAGAGTTAAAGACCAATCATATATAGCCAGACTTGAAAGAAAAGTGAGAGAAGTTGCAAAGTACGAGGACTGCAGGAGAACCCAGCATCCTTCCTTGCAGCGAGACGGAGACGAGACGATGTGGAGTTGTGACGTGACAAGGCTTCTTCCATGCCATCAGAATCTCTTTCAATCTTTCTGTTTATATTTATTTTTCTAGTTAATCTCTTTGTCATGGGCTATTCTGTAGCACTCTGTTTGGTGATTCTGTAACATCCTAATTTTTATATTAGGATTTAATTACAAATGAGAAAGAACTAATCATAATATATGAATTTGTCATGTAATTATCAAGATTAAAAAAATTATTTAAAATATTATTTATTAAAAATAAATGAGTGGAAACAATAACATTTATTTTTTTTTATTGTTAATATAAATAATAAAAATAAATATTGGGTCCTTTATAGTAATTTTCCATTAGCTTTAAAGTAAAAATATATATATTATATATGTATATTTTGTGTGGCAAGTACGCTGCCACCATTTAGGTGTGGCAGCATCCTACCACTTTAACGTGGCAGAGGGGAGTATTATTATTATTATTTAAAAAAAAAAAAAAAAAAATTCTGCAAATCCACCGCCTTAAGCCACAATTATATATATATGTGCGATGTGTGTATGAATTAGAGTGTGTGTGTGATTAATGGTGAAGGAGCGTGAGATCCGAAGAAAAAATAGGAGAGCAAGAAAGAGAGAGAAACGGTGAAATAGGAGAAAAAAGAGAAGAGAAGAGAGTATATTCGAGCTTTAAGGTATGTTATTTATTTTATAAGATTATTTAGGTAGTTAAATTAATTTCTTTTCCATAAACTTTATTTATGAAAGTTATTCTACGTATTTTTTTCTTTCTAATGAGGGTAAAATAGTATTGATTATCGAAATTTTGGGATTAGAATATTGGTAAGGTTCGAGTTTTGATAATAGAAGACCGTATATATAAAGAGCACGATTAATAAATAAATTTAATCGGTTTAGATTTGTTAGTAGGTTGTTGTGGAAATTTAAAGTTATGTTCTATCTAAAAGAATTTAGGATTTATATCATATAGGATATTTCTCCCGATTAAATGAGAGTTTAAGCATTTAGTTGAATTACTAGAGGTATTATTTAAGGTTTAATTGGTTAGTTTTTTTAAATCTTGATATACATGAAATTATGAATTGGGATTTGAGATTTTAAATTTTAGGTGATACGATTCGAGTATGTGGAGGTTTGGAGATTTTTTAATAAATTGGATTATATTTATAAAAGTTAGTATTCGGTTAAAAATTGAGGATTAGATAAATTGTCATTTTTCTAGGAAAACTAAAGTAAAATAATAGTTTAATTAATTATTTAATTATGATGTTAGTGATTATTGTTGATTATATTAACATATAATTATATATTTATTTTAAAGGGGATTGATTTCTCTTACTCTTAATGTTGTGTCAAGAACTTGAGGTAACCACTTTTCACTCATTGTACTTGCTTGTATAATGTTCGTGAGTAATTTTTATTCTATAAATACTATGTTCTTAATGAAGTTGCCTTATAGGATTTTATTTTAAAATGTGACTGGTGAGATTGTATTATTGGTTTCATATGTCAATGAGTACTTTGAAATGGTTATTGAGACAGAAAATTGTGATATTATATGGTTTTGGATAATGCACTTTTGTTATGATTTCTTGAATTGAAATAATATTGTTATCTTAAATATTATTGTGACGATGTACTACTGTCATAAATCTTGTTTTGAATTTCATATATTCATGCCAAGACTATGATGATGTGGAGCAGTGATAGATATGGAGTGATGATGGGAGTTATTGTGTATATAATACCACGTGGTATGCCACTACTGGTGCACAGTGGATGTGGATGGCTTGATATTTTTAGGGCCCTTGGTATCACCCTTTTCCTTTGGTCGGGTTAAGTGTCAGCCCTTGGGACAGTGACACCTTTTCATATTCGAAGGAAAGGGAACCCATGGTCTAATATGAGTTCTATGGTCTTTGGCTGAACTGTACCTCATTATTGGAGAGCTTAGCGCAATCTTGTCATAGAGACTATACCTATTATATTACAGCTCATGGGTTCTGTCAACGGTAATAAGGGTGGGGGGTGATAAGGATTGTCAGGGTATCGACATGTTGCTTGGTATGGTATATATGTGATTCATGATATGATAGAAAATTGTTTGGTTTGGAAATTTGTAAAATTATATGTCTAGTGCTTTTATATAAAATGTCTCACTTGGCACCTCACGAACACGTATTAGCGTTTATAACGAGTTAGATTGATGGTTACAAATGGTGTTAGTTCTCGTGTGGGTCAAACAGTGAAGGCTTTGGAAGCTTAAGTTACTTTCGCTAACGGTAGTGATTCCACCTTTTTGGTATATGTTGAATTATTGTATATTGCCGCATTAGGGCTCACTCGACATATTCTAGTATATTTCGGATACTACGGCAAATTCTGAAGCAATATCTAATTTAAAAAAATATGGGCCTAATAAAATCAAAAGCTTAATTGTGTGCATAAAACATTTTAATAAATGGTTTAATCAAGTTAATAAGAAATAATTGTCCTTTAAAATGGAGGATGTTACAGATTACACATTATGTATTTCCAATTGATCAAATAACGTGATCATGTCAATTCCCTCAACCCTTGTGAATACACCATTAGCTACTTTCACTTTGAGGTGTTCATGATTCTGTCCCTTTATCTCTTCGAAAGAGTCATTCAGGCCTAGAAGAAAATCATGTATCCTTCCCTCTAAAACAATCCTCTTATACAATTGAGCATCCTCGATGTTTTTCCATGGATAAACCTCAAAACAAGTCTTGTTGTTGCCACGATTTTAGCAAAGGATTATAATATTCAATCACTAACATGTTCAGTCACTAACATGTTTCCTTGTCTTAAATCACAGAGTTGTCTCTTCAGGTGGATCAAGGCAATGGTGTTATCAAGTAAGGAGTAGGTTTTCCTAGTTGTATCCCATATTTCCTTTGTCACGTGGGCAAGCAGATAGCCATCACGATATTCAAAGTCATCGAGTTACACAACCAGCCCACTACTTGGTTATTTTTAGCGAACCAAGTATCAGAATTGGGATCATTGGGGGCTGGTTGGGGAGCTTCACCATTAATACACTTCTCTTTTCTCTAGCCATGTAAATATCTCAGCACACTCTGGGACCACTGGAGCTAATTCTTCCTATGAAGTTTATGATTAATGAGCATCCCTTGATTTTCTGTAAAGGATGTGAGTTATGGAGCCATCTTTGTGGTCTTAGTATGCACAACAATAGTAGATGAATGAAGTATAAAGGATGAAGAGGAAGAGGTGGTGCTACCTTGTGTTGAAGTAGTAGTACCCAACTTGAGTGTTGTAGGAAGGACCCCGATAATCATCGGAATTTGAAAAACAAACCCAAAAAGAGGAGGGAAATCACAAGGGCTCATTTTCCAACGAGAATCTTCATCGGCAAGTGAAACTGGCAATAACATGTGGGTTCATGCACATGAATTGAAGTAGCATGTATGGCTTATATGTAGCTTCATTCACCGTCAAACTTTGGGAACCGGCTGGCTAGAGGGTTCAAATCACAGCTGTGTAAGCTCACTCGCCTTCCTGGAAGGTAAAACAAAGATCCCAGTGCTGCCTCTGTCTCTCTCTCTTTCTCTCTCTCACTATTTTTCTCTCTCTTTCTCTCTCTCACTATTTTTCTCTCTCTTTATTAGTCCAAGTCAGACTCTCATCCTCTAATACCATGTTTGAGTTAGAGATGAAGAATAAATTCTCTTACTGATATATTCATATGAGAACATTGCTAAGCTATATATAGGTCCCAAGAAGAACACTAATCAATGAGGCAATAAAGAGAATAGTACAATCAATCAAAATAAAAATCATAATCTTGCCTAAACTTACTAAGCTATAATCAAGGGATATGATGAAATGTCATAATAAAGGGATTCAGTAATTAATGACTAATTTCCAACATTTTTAATTAAAAAAAACAAAAAAATCTAATTTTTTTCTTTAAAAAATGAAAAAATTTCTTCCATGATGAGATCTCTCCTTGCGGGCGTACAATTTTGTTCCTTAAATTTTTCCTTAAAAGAGGGTTATTTGTAATAAATTATTTTTTATTTATAAATCTATACATTTTTTTATATGTAACAAATATTGCTACTTGTTTGTTGAATGAGAAAGTCCATATATAACATTTTGAGCTCAAAGCTTCTGTGAGTACATAAGGACAATTTTTTGTTGTAAAGCATTACTTTACGAGGTATGTAATATTTATTATATAATTTAGTCTTTATGATTAAACAATTTTTTGTTATATGCACAATAAGCAATGTTTATTTGTAATCATAATAAATCATGTAATTATTTCATAATCATCTATTTTGAATGATCCGTATATTTTATATTGAAAGTTCCAAATACATTTCCTGTGAATCAGTGTTTGGTTTTTTGGCCTAAATCAAGGAGTTATCATAATTCAAAATTATGTCTATAAATCAGAGAGTTATCATAATTCAAAACTATGGTTTTTTGCCCAAAAAAAAAAACATAATAAATACTAAGGGATTTAGTTGGTAAGAACTGATTGGATGTTTTACAAACAAACCCTCATTATAGATTTAAAGTCTTACATAACGGTTAATCGGTAAGAATCATTTGTTAGATATGATTGTTTTGATGATGTCAAATATAGATGCAAAATATTAAGAGCAAAAAGTTTGCATAATATATTTATCTCCAACATTGACTGACTACTATATTTAATATTGATTGGCCAAGGAAAGAAAGAAGATATTGGAGAATAAAATTATCAACTATGGAATAAAGAAAAGAAAGAAGTTATTGAGTTGAATTGATCAAGAGGAAGAAGAAGAAAAAAGAGATTGAAGAGATTAGTCAAGAATGCAAGAAATTATCAAAAGATTCCGAGAATAATCAATAAGAAGAAGAGAAGAGTTTAAAGAAAGAAGAACTTGCAAAAATATGATAGGAATATCAAAATTCAAGTTCTTAGATTTAATATTGGTTAATTCGAAGTTAAAATATCCCACCGAAGCTATTTAATCTTCACTCAAGTGACTCTTGACAATCACTCGAGTTATAGAGGCATCATTCAAGTGATTATCAAGTTGCACTCGAGTTATACATGGTTTCACTGTAACACCCCACTGTTCTGAACCTAGAACAAAGTGGCATCTTCACCTATCGTGCAATGATGTAATATTTAACAAAAATTTAAACCACCGGGCTAGGTTTGGTTCTTGTAAAGAAGCCCTTCTTTATAAAGAGTTCAAAATAATCTTAAAGTCCGGATGGGCTTTTCTCAATCATTTAAAACTTTGAAAACATTTTATCAGTGGTTCAAACTTATCATTAATATTGCATCATACTTAAAAACTTATCAAGTTTCATCAGAGTTTTTCCTTATTTCTCCAATTAACCTAGTGCTCTTCTAAATCATTCACCATGATTTGGGCTTGTTATGTACATGCTCGTCCCTGCAACAATCGTTAGCAGCATACGTATATCTTGTCTACTTCTACGTATTCGTGTGTATCTAATTAAATATATACATCCCAATAGCCACATACGGCTTTCTCAAAATAATAACTAAGCCATAAGGAATAAAATTACTCATATACAAAAGCGAAACTATATGTTTCAGTCTGCATCATCAATTCCACCTTCTTCACAAGGTCAATCAATATCTACGCCCTGCCTCTTCCTCCTTGCCTACTAGTCTGCCCACGTCCTGGATTTATGGAAGGCTCTGAGATTCAAATGAATGAATCCCAGAGTAACAGGTTAATCTCAAATTCTAGCATATGCAATATATATAAAATTCACCAAACAGAGTAGTCCACACAACATATAAAGCATTAAAATTCAAGTTCAAGTTCAAATTCAAATTCAAATTCAAACAACAAGTATTACATACCAAGTATAATGCAGCTTGTAATACAAGTGTTCATTCAAAGATTTCAAATACCTTTGCGCAAGGAAATTCATTTTGGCAATTCAACACCAAAAATACTGAATGCACTAGGCCCTGCCTAGCCACCGGGAAGTTAGCCCCATGGTCGGCCCTTTCGCTCAATCAAGCCATGAGTGGTGCTGGCCTCATACAGGCGGGACATACAAACATGGCATACAGAAACATATATAGCTATGCAAAGAATGTGAGATTAAAGTTACTACCTGTTGGTCTTACCGACAAAACCTCTTCCACCGGATTCTTATCACTACACTTATCCTTTAGGCACGGGCGATTCTCAGGTCCTATAATTAACATTTATATGATGATGGGTCATTAACCACTCCAAATATAATTACAAATTCAACTCTTCTAAACCCACCCCAAAAATACTTGTCTTTTAATATCCTTATGACTAGGGATGTATACTCATTGAGACTTTTTAATTAAATACCATTCACTATGGATAATTATCATCTCAGCCATTTAACCTTTCATTTTAACCAAAGAAACCTTTACTTTAAAGGTTTGACACAATTAACAACTTATGTGACTTTTTAGACTTATCAAAAATTCAGTCTCCAACTTTTTTGAGAATTTGGAAAATTCATAACTCGACCGATATAACTTCAAATGGAGTGATTCCAATTTCTACTTAAACCTTGATAAGTATATTTTCATAAATTAAAGTCACCAAGTTGATTTATGGCTAAGAAAAATTTCCAAAATTCCAAAAATAAACAATGTCCAGAAATTCTTCAGATTTTCTGACCAAACTTTAAGAAACCATAACTCCTTCAATACTTATCTGAATTTGACAAATTACCTATCAAATTAAACCTCTATGTGTCTACTATTTAACTGAAAAATTTCACATTTTAATCATTTTGTTTAGTCAGTCCGAAATCCAACGCCATTTTGCTGTTCCTGAAGCTTACCAGAAATTTCCAGATTTTTTAGCTTAACTTCGAAAAATCATAACCGGAGTTATAGACCTCCGTTTTAGATGAACCAAAGCTTATTTTAAACCTTAAGAAGTGTAATTTATCCTGTAAACATTTCAGAGAAAAAATCAACCTATAACTTTCGAAAACTCCATGCACAATATGCTTTGTTTTCACGTCATGTTGCAGAGTTGAGAAAGCAACACATGCAATTTTATTTTTCTGACTTATACTCTTGGAAATCAGACCCAATGAACCTATAACAGACATGCACAGCTCTAAAACTTAATTCCATGGTCAAGTGAGGTCAAAAACCAAATCCAAACCGGTTGAAAATCAACATGCATGCCTCAAAAGTTGACATGCAAAAGCTAGATCATGCGATTTTTAAGTTTTAAACTCAGAATCTCAATATTCAGACATGCAGAACCATAGTCATCACATTTCGAAGTTCCACTCATGATTTCTCCCTTTTCTCAATCCAAAGTCAGATTTGAAATCATCATCTTCATCCTCAAAACATCCCAGACCAAAGAAATAATGATGGAAGAGTGGTTAAGGAACTTACCTCACTCTAAATTCAAGCTTGCATGTGAGGTTTTCCCTTCCCTTCTACCACTTCTTCTTCTTCGAAGTGCTCTGGTCCCTCTCGCCTCAACTCTCTCATCCGCAGACTCACTCCCACGCTCTCTGTTCTGTTTTGACCGAATGAATAAATGAATGAGGAGTGAGGAATTTGGGCGTATATGTGTGCGCCTATCCGAATGGAGAGATGAAATGGTAAATAAATGGGAGGGGTGAGGTGGCGGTTAAAGGTGAAGCAAGGTGTCCAATATGGAGAATGTGTGTGTGTCACGTGTGTTTGTTTTATGTGTGTGTGCAGAAGGGTGAGAAGGGATTGAGTGTTTATGTTTGTTGAAAGTGTGTGTGTGTCGTGTGTTTGAGAGGTTGGGAGGGTTGTTGTGGGGTCTACTCTCAAATAATCCCAATTGATTCTCATTTACCTTCTACAAGACTTTTATTTGCAATAGAGTCATTTCCCAGTTTAATTGCAAACATTAATTAAGTAATCAAAATTAATCCTCAATTTCATTTAAGGATTTCTTTTCCTCAATTAATTTATTTAGGCCATAAAATATTACCTCCAAAATATTTAGGCCTAAATTTATTCCCAACTATTTGTCCTTAATTTTTCAGGAAATCATGCCTTTAAATTCCAATGTAAAATAACTAAGGCAAATTCCCACAATTCATCTCCTCTTATTTTTAATTTCCTAAATCCCAAAATTTAGGATGTTACATTCACTCAAGTTATTGATGATGGGTAACCAGTGCAAGTATACACTATCGGTGTAATGCCGGCAAGTATCCCAAGGTAATAAAATATTGTTCCCACGGGACCAAAGTTCCAACTACCAACTCAATTTACTTTAATTTATAGTTGATGCAATCGTATGAGTTTTTGATGAAAATATTAAATTACAAAGAAATTGAATTAAAATTTAAAGAATGCAATTAACAAAAGCCTAGGGTCATGTATATCATCAATAATCCATTTAATTGTTCTTCCTTTACCAAAAGCTAGATTATTGTTCTTCCTTTACCAAAAGCTAGATTAAGACCTAATCTTCTTTTAAGGTAGAATTTAATTACTTAACCCTTGAATTGGAGTATGTCAATCAAATTTCAGATTTTAATCTAATTGCTTATTCCTAAGTCAATTAGCCTAATCCTTAATCCTAAAGTCATGTTCCCATGCTCATTAGAATTAATTCTTGCATTAAGTCCAGAATTCTTTATGATTGCACAAAGCCTTTGTCAAGTTTCCTTGCTAGTACCTTATGTTCTTTAATCAATTGAACCTAGAATTAACTAGCTTTTCCCAAGGTCTAATTAATCTTTCAATTCCTTAATTAGATAATCAAACTAACTAAGGCATTAAGCATGGATTAAAGAAACATATCCAAGACAAACATCATGTAATTAAAAACAGAATTTCAATTAAACTTCATAAAGAGTCCACACATGACCTTAGAAAGATACTTAGTTCATGCTATTCATGACCAAGCATTAAAAAAAAGTAAAAGATGAAGAACATAAAATCAAACTAAAACAATTAAAAGGAAAGGTTAAAACTAAGCCATTCCAAGAAGGAGGCAAGAAATACAAAAGAAAAACAAAACATGAAACTAATGATTAAAACTAAGTCATACCAAGTAGAAGGCAAGAAATTAAAGACAAGTAAGAAAAACAATACATGAAACAAATAAGCAAAACTAAGCCATTCCAAGTAGGAGGCAAGAAATACAAGAAGGAAGCTAGAAATGAGAGAGATCTTGGTCTTCTCCAAGGTGTGCTTACATCTTCAAAACATCCATGTATTTATAGGAACTTGGAAGAACTATTGAGCCACAATTATTGACTTTTGTGCTCCAAAAACATGTCTGATTTACAGCCTGGTTTACACCATGAATTAGGTGGATTTCGGCCAAGTTGTATTCATATGAAATGTAGCCCTATATGTTAGCGTTCCAGGAGAGCAAACCGGACCTCATTTGAATATCTGTAGCTCCAGTTATGGATCCGACACTGTATGTTGTTCTAGAGTCCGTCACAGCGCATTGTCTTGTATTCCAAGCCCAATTTGGCCCTTGAAACGTCTTATTTAGCTTCTAGGCTCTTCATAGAAGTTGTAGGGCTTTGTTTCAGCGTTCCTAAAAGATAAAATTCAGATCAATTGGAGGTCTAGAATTCAAGTTATAATCAAAATACCGAACAGTGTTCATTACCCAATTGTAAAAGAGATGTGATTTGAGCCCAATTTTGAACAAATTCCAAATTAAATATGACCAAGATTAATGCAAATGAAGTCTAAAAACTCATTATGAAGATGAAATCACATATTTAACTAATTCTTCCATTAAAGCATGACAATGACAAAGTTTTTAGCTCCTTTTTGCATTTAAAATAATATGAATTTAAAGATTATCAGTCATAAAAGCATCACTCGAGTGATTATCAAGTTTCAGCATACTTTGTTCAGCTCTATTTTTGTTCAATATGATAGAGGTTTGGTAATTTGGTCATATCTATCAAACCACAAAAGATATTGAAGTTAAACTTGTTTCATATAAAACTAGACGGCCAATTCAACACACAAACACCAAGATCAAGCTCAATGGAGTTCAAATGAAAGATATATGAGATTCAAAAGTTGACATTGATATTTCTCTCGTCATTTCAAAACCGGTTCAATAATTTGGATGTATTTCACCAAATACACATCCAATTGAGGTGAAACTTATTTTATATGAAAATGAACTCAAATTTAGTTTTAGAGAAGTTGGGATCAAGCTCAAAGACACTCATATAAAAGAGATATGGATCTCAAAAGTTGACGCTTGAGACACTTGATGTTCTCATTATGCTCTAGAACCGCTATCATTCTTCGCATCATAACTTTTAGAAGAAAATGAGTTTATAACTAAAACTGTTTGCATATAAAACTAGACTCCGTATGAGTTTCAAATACATCAAAATCAAACTCAAAAAAGGACATCTGGAAGAGATATGAATTTCGTAATTTCACAATCGTGTAAAGTTGCTGCTCCAAACTAGCTACTATCAATTTGATCAAAAATTTCAAAATACAATGAATTTAGAGCTGATTCTTTTTAAATTGGAAAGAATACTTTAATATAGTTATAGAGATATGTTATTTTCCAAATATGGAGTGATATTTGAAAAGTTATGCCCACTGGAATTTGACCTTTGTGCTAAATTATCTATGTTCAAAAGGGCACTTGAGTGATAATGGCATGCACTCGAGTAACGAAGCTTCACTTCTAGAATTTCAACAAGTCACTCATAAGTAAAATTTGAGTGATGTGAGAATCACTTGAGCGATGCATGATCACGCTCAGTGATTTGGGAAATCATTCGAGTGATCCATGATAACTTGTAGAGCACTTGCAAGTGATCGAAAATCACTTGAGTGAAGCATGATCACTCGCAGTGATTTGTGAAATCACTTGAGTCATCCATGATCACTTGCAAAGAACTTGCAAGTGATTTGAAAATCACTCAAGTGATCCATAATCACTTGGAGTGATATTATTGATAGCTTTTTTAATCACTGTCTTGGATTTTTCGATATTCTTGCAAACTCATTTTAATCTTGATTATATTTTCTCTAATCATTACTAATCAAGTTTATATTAGGATTAAATATGCTTAAACTTGGATTAGAGCTTAACAAAAAAAAAAAAAAAAAAAAAAAACTTTATGTCGAAGCTTCAAGGACTATTTCTAACAAACATCCAATGGTCATATTCTAAGATACTCAATAGGAAGAATGTACTCAACGGTCAAATGCTCTTCATCCACTATAAAAAGAGAGGCATTTAAGATAAACGTAGACGAGAGCCTATGCCTACAATGTTGATATGCTAATGTCTTGGATTTTTCGATATTCTTGCAAACTCATTTTAATCTTGATTATATTTTCTCTAATCATTCCTAATCATTACTAATCAAGTTTATATTAGGATTAAATATGCTTAAACTTGGATTAGAGCTTAACGACCAAAAAAAAAAAAAAAAAAAAAAACTTTATGTCAGAAGCTTCAAGGACTATTTCTAACAAACAATTCTAAGATACTAAACAAGAAGAATGTACTCAACGGTCAAATGCTCTTCATCCACTATAAAAAGAGAGGCATTTAAGATAAACGTAGACGAGAGCCTATGCCTACAATGTAGATATGCTAATACTCTGAATCTTACTCGACCAAAGATCTATAATCATACTCCCACCTTGAACTTCAGTGTTAATCATTATCTACTTCAAAGTATGCTTTCGTTGTAATCATTCTATCTTTGTGAGAGTTACTCAAGATTGGTGAATATTAAGTGGGAAACGGATTGTATCCTTACAGTGTGTAAAGGGGAGTTCTTATCTTAGTACGAAGAATTGTAAAGGCTTCACGAGTGCCCGAATCAAACTTGTGGAATTTTAGTGGTTCTTAAGTATCCGATTAAACTTGAGGGAGATAGTGGATGTAGGTCATCTTGGATTGGACCAGACCAGGATAAATCGCAGTTTGCATCTTTTCTTCCCTAAGCTTTTATGTTTCCAACATATATGGTTTGAATAACTAACTATGAATTTATAATTCATTACTTTCTTACATATTGCTTTCATTAAGATGCAAATTTTTTAAAAAAGTTCTTAAACTTTATTTTATACCCAATTCACTCCCCTTTTGGATGCCAGCCAGTGCTAACACCGTTAACTGTTTTATTTTTATAACAGTTATATTCAAGTAACCATGTGGTATGTTGTTAACAAATCTACAATGTTTAAGGTCTTACATAATGCTTAATTGGTAAGAACCGCTAATTATAGTTTTACCTTTATAACGGTGATTTTGATTTATCACGGTTCTTTAATAACAACCGTAAGGTATGTTATTATTATTTTTTATATATATGTTTAAGACATCACATTAATATATTTTTATTTATAAAACTAAAAAAATGAAATAAATAAAACCTACCCATCATCCTTAGAGGAGTGATCTGAATATTAGAGAACACAAGGACAAGCGATGAAGAAGTGATAGCAGCGTCGGCCATAGGCTGGAGGCGGAGGAAGAGAAGCAAGTCAAAGGAGCTGGTTGGGAAGGAGGAGCACTAGGAGGGGGTGGAGGTTCGGTGGGAGGAAGAAGGGAAGCAGGCAAAGGTAGAGGTTGGGGAGGGGGGAAGTGAAGTAGGCGAAAGAGGAGTAGGTTGGGAAGGAGGAGGAAGAGAAGCAAGCAGAGAAGGCACATGTTGGGAAGGAGGAGCTCGAGGAGTAGAAGGTGCGTGTTGAGAAGTAGCACGAGGAGGAGAAGGAGTCAGAGATTAGGGAGGACGATTTTCCAACATTTCTCCATTGTGTCGCTTGACCATGATGATGAGGAGAACAAAGAAAGAGTGAAGAAAAGGTACGAAAATAGGGAGTTTAAATATATTGGAAGTGAAGTGTGCGATGGAAGTTGAAGATCGAGGATCAGTCCACGCAACCGGGAAGGAGGGTATGTGTGTTTACGTGTCCAGTGTTTAAGAGAGGGGTGTGAGGGTTGTTGTGGGGCCCACTCACAAAATAACCCATTTAAGCCTCTTTAACCCCTACAAGACTTTTGTTTGCAACTTGGTCCTTTGCTCATTTAATTGCAAACATTATATTAGAAATTAATCCTTAATCCCATATAAGGATTTCTCTTCCTAATTAGCTTTTCTAGACCATACAATATTGTCTCTAAAATTTCTTTGGCAATATTTAATTCTCTAACTATTTTTCCTTATATTTTAGAGAAAATAGGTCATAAATTCCAAATAATGGCTTTAAAACTATTTAGGCCAAATTTTTCATAATTAATCCCTTCATAATATTTCTAGATCCTCAAAATAACATTTCATTATTATTTTTTTCTAATTTTTCAAGGTCCAAAATAAATTTTTAATAATTATCCTAAGCTTTTCCTCATGATAAGCTTAAGATTTTTGAACTCCACTAGTTTAGTAGACTGTTTATCTCGGTTTTATTTATAAACTCCTAGTCCCAAAATTTGAGATGTTACATATTGTAAGTCATATTCAACTCATTTTAATAAAATATGAGGTTCAACTTCTTATTCAACCTTGTTGGCATATATCATGAGATGTCTTGTGTGGCAGTTAAGGCCTACTAACAGTTGTATTGGAGCCTCCATTTCAGGAGAAGGCATAGGAGGAGGAGGTGGTGGTAGTGGTGAGGGAGTGGGTGGTGGCAGCAGAGGAGTTCCCTGGGATGTTAAGCTTATAGAGAGAAGGATGAGGCCGATAAAGAAAAGTAGTAAGAATCACAAGGAATATGTGAGTTTAAATAGATGTCTAATGGATGTTACGAAGGGTTATGACCTATGAAAAGTGTTACATGGTAGTTGTTTCTGAAGACCATTATGTTTTGTCTTCATTGATATAAAATGTTGGAAGCCGAATCATTTATAAGTGCTATATAACGGTTGTTTTGAAAGAACCGTCACTTTTGTCATTAAATAAATGACGGTTATTAACTACAGCTGTTATTTTTGTGATTTCGTAAATTTGGCCTAACAATACGTGACAGAGCACATAATTAACCGTTATTTTTAAGCATTATATATCCTTACACGACATCCGCCTCAACACACATGACGTTTATTAGCTATAACTGTTATGTATTAAGTATTATGAATGCGCATGTCTGTAAAAGTGTCTCCTGTGGTTGCTCTCCTTGCATCCTAAAATTTGGAATTGGCTTCTCTCATTTTATCTACCTTACTTTTCTATTTTGATTGCCCTTAGTGGGCAATACAACTACCCTTGTTGGGTTACCTTAGTCTTTTCTCTTATCACTATTTATTATAATTTCAACTGTTCAAGTTTAATATTTTTTTTAAAACTATTATTATAATTTTATATGAAAATGTGT
The DNA here is from genome assembly GCA_019022655.1 of Acacia acuminata. Taxonomy (NCBI): domain Eukaryota; kingdom Viridiplantae; phylum Streptophyta; class Magnoliopsida; order Fabales; family Fabaceae; genus Acacia; species Acacia acuminata. The sequence continues at coordinate 1,375,342 of JAFJYI010000164.1, read as the reverse complement.
ACATAAGTTTAAAACTATTAAAGTTTGTTTTAAACAATTCACAACGATATACTATTATTAAATTATTTTGTAAATTTTTATCTTTTATTCAATTGTGAATACATAGATCAATTTTTAAAAGTTTAAATTTATTTATATATTTTTATATAAAATAATAATAAGTTTAATAGTTAAAATTAAAATCAATGGTAATATGAAGGGGAGATAAGGCTAATAGGAGGATAAAGAAAAGTAAAGAAGCCAATCCCCAAAATTTGACTTGTCCTTTTGAATTTGACTGTGGAATCACACTTGATAGTTCATACATTGTTGGTTTGTTCTGAAAAAAAAAAAAAAAAAAAAAAAAATGTGTTGCTCGTGACTGTTGCCTTTTCGCACTTTATCAAATATTGTCTTCCAAAACATTGATCATTGGGTAAGTATATAACTAACAACGGGGCCAAGAAATAGGTAACAAAAATAATTGATATGAAGTCCTTTTCGGCATTCTCCTTTTAAAAAAAGAATAATAATAATAATAATAACAAAAAAGAAGTGAGAACAAGGCTTAAAATACTTTTAAAAAGTAGAACATATTGAGGGAAAGCGTATAAACAATAACTTCTAACATTCTCGAAAGAAATAACTGAAATTTTGATATAATTATGAATTATAATTATTTAAAATATTTTTAGAATAATATTCCATTATTCTTACTATTTTTTTATTATTAATATTAATAATACGCTTTCCCTCCTAAGAAGTTATTGGTCTTCTTCCTTAACTTAACTATCTGTAGCCTTTGATTCTAATAAAAAAAATAAGTTCTACTTCGTCCACAGCAACAGTTTGTTCACTATAAAGCTTCAAGGTATATACTTGTGCCAGTACATAGTGATTGTGTGTTTGCATTAAAGCACGTGTCTTTATATTATAATTATAGTATTAATAATTTTTTTATCAAAATAATATTTATAATAATTATTTTATATGTGTGTGTATGTTATTGTTAGGTATAACTATAATTACTGGATATATTTTATTGTATACATTAGCTATTATAATTGTATTTACACCATTTTAATAATTATAAAATTATATTTTTGTGTATTAAATGTTATTTAAAATTTAATTTTATTTATGAAAATAAAATACATGAGAAAAGTTGTCTATATAAAAATATTTTCCCTCCCCTCCCTTTTTGAATTAAACAAAGTAATATTAAAATCCCTTCAATCCCCTTCCCTCTTATCAATCTAAACAAGGTAATATTAAAATCACTCTCTTCCCCTCCTTTTATTAAAATTCCTCTCATCCCTTCCCTTCCCCTCCCCACCGTTGAACCAAACAGACTCTTAAGCATTGTTATTAAACTTACAGTTGACTTTTTAAGTTCACTATTTTTATGTTTCTATTTTTTAAAATCGTGTTGAGTCGCTAATAAACCCGCATAAGTTGTAAATTCGGATAAACTAGCGAGTTTACATAATGAGTTTATCATTTTTACGTTTCTAACTTATAAAACTGTGTTAAATAACTATTATACTCGTATTAACTTTTTTTATTTGATCATACTCAATGAGTTTATATATGAATTTAATATAAATTTCTTTGCTAAGTATGATAAAATAAGAATGATTGATGTATTTAATTTTAATTATTTTGATTTAAAATATATTTAAATCAAATTATTGTCTTTTCAATATTTTAATGATTTAATTATACACTATAAATACCTTTTTTTCTTATTAGATCGAGTCTTGGAGGGCAAATGATTCTCACATCTTTTAACAAATGCACTTACCAAAAAGTAGAACTTTTGTTCTTTGCCTTCCAAAAGTGAGGTATTTTACTACCTCAACCAACTGTTTGTTGATGCTATAAATACTTATTTAATAATAAAAGTATATTCTTACAAATTTATTCAAGTTCACGTCATTATAACGAGTTTTCTTAAATCCGTGAGTTTGACAATGTCGGAATTAAGACAACATTAAAGATTTGAATTTTACGACAAATTCAAGATTTTTAACTATTTGTATTCATATATGTGAATTAATTAAAATTTAGAAGTGGCTTATACTTAACCCTTGAATGATAGGCAGTTAAAAATTCCTTGATACTTAAAAAAATAATAAGTTGTTGATTGAGGTGGTAAATGACCCCATCCTCCTATAAAAAAAAGAATATAAGTTTAAATTTCAGAAAATGTACTTATTGAGAGAGGCGAAAATATTATTTTACATTCTTAGTATCAAAAGAGAAAAAATGGGAAAAATTTGAAAAGAACCAAAAAAATCCCGGTAAATATAAACCCTTCCGTTTGCGTGTTTTTATAGTTCTCTCCTAGGTTTAGATGCGAAGCGAGGATTTTAAGAAAATTATTGCACAACATTACTAAATTGTAATTGTCGTAGTTTTTCATGATAGTAGTATGTGAACCAAAATAAAAAGATTCAGGTAAATATAAACTCTTTCGTTTGTGTGCTTTTACAGCTGTCTCATGTATTTAGGTTTAAGTTTTCTCATAATCTTTTATCTCATTTTTATCTTAGAAACTCATCTACACCCTCATATTAGAAAAATAGGATTTTATATTTTATAAAATTTTTATTTAAATAAATTAAACTATTAAAATATCATACATAATTCATAAATGCAATACAAACAAAATTTCTTTAAAAAAAATAAATAGTTCTAGAAAATATTAAATATGAACTGTTTATTTTTTAATGTGAATGTGAGGATGAGATTTTGAGAATAAAATAAGAAAAGAAATTATAAGAGTATCATCTTCCTGCATTTAGATATCAAGGGTGTATTTGAAGAAAATTATTATACAACGTCGCTAAATTTTAACTGTTATAGTTTTTCACAATAGTAGCGTGTTAACAAAAAAATCAGGTAAATATAAACATTCACTTAGGTGCTTATACAATTGTCTCCCGAAGTTGTTAAACTTGTGAGTTTAAGTAAATCCGTGACAATGACGTAAACTCGTATCGTGAACTTAAATCATAAACTCATAAGAGTTTACTTATGTCATTAAATAGGTTTTAATAGTGTACAATTAAATAATTAAAATAAAAAATGATAATAATTTGATTTAAATATATTTTAAATTTAAATAATTGAAATTAAATCTATCAACATTAAGTAATTTATTATATTTAACAAATAAATTTCTATAAAATTCATATACAAAGCTACTGAGGATGATAAAATCAAAAAAGTTAACACTAGTTTAATAGTGAATTAACACGATTTTATAAGCTATAAACATAAAAACGGTAAATTTGAGGTGTAAACTCATGAGTTTAACTAAATTTATAGGCATGTGTTTATCGATTGATGTCGACTCAATTTAATAAGGTGGAAATGTAAACATGTTAAACTTAGAGAGTCAACTCACAAATTTGACAATAATATTATCTCTTACGGTTAGTTTAGATGCAAAGGGAGTATTTTAAGAAAATGATTATACAACATTACTAAATTGTATTTGTTGTAGTTTTTCAAAATGGTAGTATGTTTTTAAAGAAAATTTTGACAATAGAACTTATAAATTTTGTTACTAAGTTTTATAAGATCGATCATAAAACATAATTCTTGAAAGACGTTAACTTAATCAATTTAATTCTTGATCATTTTATTTAATATAATGATAGATTCCATACCATACATGACCTTCTGGATTTTTCATATTCTATGAATATGTAGTACAAGTATTAATGATATCCATCGTGTCGTTATTTGGTTGGGTTTTTCTTTTTTTTTTTTTTTATTCCTCATCATCTTTAAATCATATTATTCAATACTATTTTAACATTTCTCTTTTTCAATCAATGATCAAAATAAAAAAAAAAAAAAAATGAGAAGATTCTCCCCATCATTATTCCATCCTCATAAAACAACAAAGAAGTCCAAAATTCCGCATCACATCAACCCCTCCACGTGTCATCTTCCTATTTCCAACAAGACCATTATCCCTTCTGATACCTGCCGCACCCAATCATTCCCTCTGGTCCTTAAACTCACAGTTGTCTTGTGCTCTGTTCAAAAGTTGTCTCTTCCCTTTTCTCTCTGCGCCCCACATCCATTTTGGTCCTCGCACTCTCTCTCACTAGAATCCGCCAATCCGAACGCACCTTAACTCCGGCCACCGCCACCGGCAATGGCGTCTCCGCCATTCCACCTTCCTTCTTTGTCATCCTCTCGTTGTGTTCGACGGCGACGATGATGTTATTCACACCTGTCGCTTCACTCACCTGCACGTCGCAGAAATTCAAGAGCAACGAAATATACACAAATTGTATAGATCTCCCTGTCCTCTCTTCATACCTTCATTGGACCTACAATTCCTCCAATTCCTCTCTCGCGGTCGCTTTCTACGCCACTCCGGCGAGTTCCAACGGCTGGGTCTCGTGGGCGATCAACCCCACCGGCGCCGGCATGCTCGGAGCTCAAGCTCTGATCGCGTTCAAGAACAGCGGCGCGATGACCGTGAAGACCTACGACATCAGCTCCTACGCATCTATAGTACCTGGGAATCTGTCTTTCGATGTTTGGGACACGAAGGCAGAGGAATCCGGTGGGCTTATGATGATCTTCGCGAAGATTAAGGTACCGGAAAATAAGGATAGTTTGAATCAGGTGTGGCAGGTGGGGCCCTCCGTCACCAACGGTATGCCGAATAAGCATGATATTGCGACGGCGAATTTGAAGTCAAAAGGTACTCTGAGTTTGAGTGGAGGCCAGATTACCAGTAGTGGTGGTGTGGACTCAACTACAAAGAAGAAGAATGTAAGTTTCAGTCTTTTAGTTAACAATCAATTTTTATTACCGTAGTTTTGTTTAATTTGATGAAAAGGATGTTTCTAATTTTCTGATTTGATTAATTTATTGATGTTTATTTTTGGTTGAGGTCTGATTCACTGAGATTTGATTTTGGATCTCTGAACTTAGAAGGAGAGAGAAATGGCTGTTCTTAGCGAAAAATAACGAAATTCTTTCGAGTTATGTTTGAAAATCAAAGGAAAAATATTTTAATCTCAGTGAAACTTGCTGATTGGAATTTTAACATTACCTTTGACTTTGTCTTGGCCTCCTTCCTCTGATAACTAGGCGATTGAGATTTTTAAGATTGCCACTTTAAATTTTTTTAAAAAAATCTGTAATAATGATCACCAACAATCTAAAATGATGAAAAATTCAGGATATTAAGAGGTAAGATCTGCTCTACTTCCAGGATCAAATAGTTATCTATTATTGGGTAAAATTCATTTTTCTGATTTTCACTCAATGATTTTTTGCTTTGAAGTTGATGCACAGTTATTATGAATTAAAGATATTTCACCAAAAATTAATGATTTAATTGTTTTTTTCTGAATAAAATACCTGCAGATTCATGGAGTACTAAATGCTGTGAGCTGGGGCATTTTGTTTCCCCTTGGAGCGATCATTGCAAGGTATCTAAGAACCTTCCCATCTGCAGATCCAGCTTGGTTCTATCTTCATGCTTTCTGCCAGGTTTCTGCTTATGCCATCGGAGTTGCCGGCTGGGCCACCGGTCTTAAGCTCGGAAGCGAATCCAAGTCCGTCCAATATTCCGGCCATCGCAACATAGGCATCGCGGCCTTCTGTCTCGCCACATTACAGGTAAATCCTCAGTTACCTATATCTTTAGTGCTAGATTATTGACAAGTCTGATCTTGTTTGAGTCTTGTGAATGAAATAACAAAAACTATGTTCCAAGAACTCTACTCCCTCTTTGAGATCTGGCATGAATCAAATCCAGACTGGTATGAAAATATTGGATACTGAATAGTTCTACGAAAAAATTTACTCCCTCAAGTCCTAAATATAAAAGCTAGATAGTGGTTTTACTTTGGTTCTGCATATAAAACCTGAACTTCTATCCAGGAGTAGTTCTAAAGCACATGATTAAAAAGGATTTTTTAGGGAAAATAACACACATTTGTTAATAACTAACTTAACTAGTTCTTATGAGTACAAGGTCAACCAGGTTTTTGTGTGAATTGTTACTTGTGAGGAAAGTTTGAATCTTCGTGCTTGAACAGAACAATTTGTGAAGTTCTTTTAGTGAGTTTCTGAGTTGTTGAAGTAACCATAGATTGGTATGGAACATAGTAATATGGTAATAATATCAAAGATGTAATGTAACAGTTGAATTGTGTATATCTGTGTCTTTCAGCCTGATGAATTATTGTCTGTTTGGATTCCCAGATTTTTGCATTGTTCATACGACCAAAGAAGGATCATAAGTACAGATATTACTGGAACATCTATCACCACAGCATAGGATACACCGTGATCATCATCGGAATCATCAACATATTCAAAGGATTCGACATCCTAAGACCTGAACAGAAATGGAAGACAACCTACATTGCTGTGATTGCTGCACTTGGAGGAATTGCCTTGTTCTTAGAAGTGATCACTTGGATTATTGTTCTGAGGAGAAAGACTAGCAGCAACTCCACAAAGCCCTTTGATGCTTACAACAATGGACAAACCCGCCACCAGCCCCTCGCCACGTGATCTAACCAGTCCCGTCCGGTTCACACCAACTGGCGGCCCTGCCATGTCAGCTTCTGATTTTGTAGCATTGAGATGTTACATGTCTGCTTATATTTGTTAGATATAGCTCGTGTTTTTGTAACTTGCTTGGTTTGTTTGAACAGTTATTCTTATTTAGTACATATGTATAGATTCTACTACATTCTATTTGCACTGTCCCATTGTCTTTTTTGGTTGATTTTTCTTTTGGTGAACGTTCCATTGTTGGATTTGATTCCTCCACAATTCACCCTGCAGTTACGATTTTGAGATAAGGTGCACAGATGAACTTGAGTTGATTCCAATTCGAATTAGTACACCACTAAATATCAGATGATTTATTTTTTTTAAAAAAATAAATATATAAGAAATGCGTGCACAGGAATAAATGGGTCTTAGAAATAACTTACTTTTTTTAATTAAAAGATAAAACAAGTTACATAAAAGACTTATATCTACCTGCGCTTCATGGGACTAACAATCGTTCAAAAGAGACTCTTGTGGGAGTTGAAATATCACATAAATTGATGAAAATTGAGAGACGTAGAGGATATTTAAACCGTAGTGAGCATTGAGCAACTTGGCTAACTTCCAAATCCCCAAACTTATATCACTTTCTAAAAAGATACTTAAGTTTTAAAAATATATAATCAAATTATAATTAAATATATGCAATAGTGCACATTTGATCCTATAACTTTATACAAAATTTTAATATAATCATTTAATTTTATAAAGTGTTTTTCATTTCATTTAACTATAACACTATTAATCTCAAATGATAATGATAACAATTAAACTTAATATATTTGTATTTGATAATATTTTGTAAACATTTAAAAGTTTCAATTGCAACATTTTTTGCTAACAAAATTTTAACGGTGTTGATAAAATTAATTAATAAAATTTAAAATAAAAACTAAAGTTCAGATTAGATGACTAAAAATACACTTGATAAAATTTAAAAAAAAATAAAATAAAATCTTATACAAAATTAAAAACCCATAAATATGATTTTTGTCTTAAATACATTTTACAAAAGTAGAATAAGACTCATTGTCCAAAAGTGGAAAGAAATTAGAGACCACAAACAAGTCTCTCACAATTTGTTTTAGTTCATGCAGGGCTTATCAGCTTCAAAGGAAGGTTCCAAAGCCTGGAAATCAAGTGGGGAGTATGGGCAATTCAATGTTTTGCCCACTTAGAAAGCAACATTACTCATTTCCCAAGCTAATTATTATTGCTTCTTCCTCTACATCTCTTGTAGAAGAACCTGGACCACAAAATATTCCTAGATTCATCATGCTTGCCTCTTCCTTACTTCACTCTCTATAAAATTATATTCGTATTTTTTTCTTAAAAGTATATTATCAAAAAATTTATCTCAATATTTTATTTATTTTGATTTGAAGAGTCATAATATTAATTAAATTTAAAATAATTTTTATTATTTTAAATTAATAATACTCCTTCAGGTTCTCCATACAAGCCAATTATAGTTTAATTATATAAATTAAAGAGTTCGTTAAAATTGGTTAAAGATAATAAATATGTAAGAAATGTAATTTTTTTAAAGGGTTAAAGTGCTAAAATAATCTTAAACTATTTTTTGAAACAAAAGTAACCATAAACTTTCAAAATTAGGTCAAAATCGTTAAACTCAACTTACTTCCATTTATTATAATGGGGAAAACTAATCTTTTGGCTCTTAAAATTTTGACTAAGTCCCTGAACTTTTACTGGCTTGCAACTCAATTCCTAATGTTTGTGAGTCATCTTATGTAATAAAAAAAAAAAAATTAAAAATTGTTTTGGTGGTTTTAAAAATAAAATAATATTAAAAATTGTTTTGGTGGATTTTACCCCAAAAAAAAAAGGAAAAAAAAAAGGTCCTCATCCCCATCCACTCTTATTTTCCAGAGACCTCGTTGGGTATCTACGGCATCCATGATAGATCTTTCCTAAAGCATTAGAGGGCAATGAATGACTCACATTGGAGAATAAGTTGAAGCCATTTATTATGCTTTTAACTTTGAATAAAGCACCCAAGTATGCAAGAAAAAGCTATAGTAAAAAAAAAAGATTTCTTAACTTTTGAATGACAAATGATGAATAACGCTTTAAAGAGGATGAAATTAAAAGAAGTCGAAGGACACCCACTTCACAACATATATGGCACATAATCTCTCATTTTAATAATAAATGGAACTAGAGATCCTTTATATAGTGCTCATAATTTTAAAAGGTTCTTTAACATAAGAAAATTGATCTCACCTCATGCTTGAAAGGAGCTTTAGAAGGATTTGTCATGGACGTCGCAGATGCCCAACGAGCTTCATGGAAAATAGATGCGGAGGGGAATGCGAGCCGGTGGGGATGGGGACATTGTTTTGTTTTGTTTTGTTTTTTACATTATATAAAATCCATCCAAGCAATTTTTAGCAGTATTTGAACTTTTTTTTATCACATAGATGACTAATAAACATCAAGAATTAAGTTACAAACAAGTTAAAATTTTAAAAACTGACTTATAAATGAGTTAAAACCATTAAATTTCTCCATTGTAATAAATGGAAGTTAGTTGAAGCTTTTTTTAATCCTAACTTGAGAAAAGGGATTGGTGCTAGAAGATTCCACCACTCTCTGAGGAAAAAGTTGCTCACCTAAATAAGACGTCTAAACCTAAAGAATAAGCCTAAAGAATAACCTTTGAAGAGGACAGTCAACAAACTTGGTCCAACATCACTCTTCCCGCGGCTGGTTATAACCTTTGGAAGAGAACTTTCTTGTTTGGAAACCAGGGATACTCAAAATCTTGAATTGGGCTCCCACTATTAAATAGTTTATGGTTATAATTACACTTTTGATAAAAAATTAAAGGTTATTTTAACACCTTAATCATTTTTTAAATATAACTTTATGGAGATTATGAGTGAGAGATAATGAAGGGAAAAGAGATGAAATAGTAAAATGAATGGAAAAAAGAGTGAAAGATACTTCAATTAATTGAGAATAAAAATAAAAATAACGAATTAAACTTTTTTGCCGGAATATTGAATTAAATTTTTATGAGTGTAAAGTGTAACTCATAAAAAGGATTAGCCCCATCCAGAAATTATGTTATCTTTCTTATTATAACATTTAATTTTTAGTACGAAGACATCAAGTATAAACCTATATTTACAAATAGGAAGTATATACTATATATATGCTAAATGTTTAGTTATTATCATTAAATGTATATATGGAAATATCTTAATAACATATATGGAAATATCTTGAATAATATGTGTGTAACATTTTTTGGCTAAAGGAAATCAGTTTAGTGTGTTTGTTGTGTGTGTGTATTATTTTTTATTGGATGAGTAATTTTTAAAAAATAGTTACCTGTAAAAAGAACATGTGAAATCTAAACCATGATCTAATCGTATTATGTGTTGGCACTACATGATGTGAAATCTAAACTAATGAACCTTTCTGTTAAATAAATAAATTAATCAGAAATAATATTAAAGAAAATATCTAATAAAGAACTTTAAAAATACTAAAAAAAACAAAAAAGTTTTAAATATTCATAATCCCAAGGAGATGATAGGTTTGATTTGTCTTCATTAGAATTAAAAGGAAAAGACCAACTTACCCTTACATTTTTTAAAAAAAAAATTACCCCCACTATCCAAAGCCCACCCTACCAAAAGCTAGAGCTCAAGTGGGGATATTTCAGCTAAGAATAAACATTCCAAAGTGGTGGGGGTGGGTTCCCCCACCACTTGTTTGCATAAAAAATGTTTGTGATCATTGAACTACTAATGTCATTTAAGATAAATATGCAAATAAAAAAATATATATATGTATATACATATATATATGTTTGATTTTTAATTTTTAATTCAAGCCCATTAATAAGTTTAGATAAATAATTGACAAATTTATATAAAGAATTCATAACTTTGTGTTTTTTAAATAAAAAATTCATTTACCCCACACACACATTGACAATTTTAGATAAGAAATTCAACCTTTAACTTTTTTAATAAGTTTAAGTAAAAATTCACTTATATTTTACAAGGTCATTTATAAGTTTAGAAATAAAAAAATTCACAAATTCATATAGAAATTCATAAGTTTAGATAACAAATTGATAAGTTTATATATAGAAATTCACAAGTTTAGATAACAAATTGACAAGTTTATATAAAAAATCACTTATTCTTTTAAACCATTCACAAATTTATATAAAAAATTTATAAGTTTAGATAATGACTACAAATTTGACGCCCATTTGATTTATATTGCGCCAGCTATCATCCATAATTTTCCCCACAATGCTAAGCCATCCCAATTCCCAAATATAAACAACATAATCGCTACATTTTTTCATATAAAAAAGCCTTCAATTATATACGAGTATTAAATATATATTTCTTTAAAGTAAAAGTCTTCCATTAATCCATTTGTTTTCTATAGCGCACACATAAATAGTCGGATTTCTTATATTTGTTGTCTTCACATATCCGGTAAATTTTGGAAAAGACACACAACATAAATTCTGAAAAATATACACGCACAAAATTAGAATGAAGAATGTTGTGACTTAGCTTTTTCATAATTCGTGCCTTTTTTTTTTTTTGAAAGAAAAAATCACCTCATTTCTCTTTCAAAATAAATATTCTGCTATTTTTTTTTAAATATTTTAGAGAATCAAATAAAATCAGAATTTTTCCTTGTATTATTTCATTGACATACCTTTGCTTTTAGGGTTTAGGGTTTTTTTTAAGCTAAGAATTCTTTATCCGAACTTGTGAATAACTTTAGAGAGTAAGTGAAATTTTTTATTTAAGAAAAAAAATTACAAAATCCTTATCTAAACCGGTTAATATGTTTGAGCCAAAGTTTTTATATATATACATAGTCACCAACATTTTGAGTAAACAAGTGGAAGGGGTTGGAAATATTTATTCTCAAGGGAATATTCCCACCGGAGCTTTGGATGCCGCAGGCTAGAGCTCTGGTGGCAGCGGCTGTAAGAGTAATTTTTTTAAATAAAAAAATGTAAAGTTAAATTAATCTTTTTATTTTAATGTGAGTAAAAATAGATTGAGACCTAACCATTTTATAGGATTATGAGTATTCAAAATACTTTTTTATCTTTAATATTAATGTATTCGAAGGTAAGGTTAAAATGTTTACACTTTTCCAGACCATATCTATAAATTAAGGGAAAATATTATTTGCTGTGCTTAAGTTTCATTTACAAGAAGATAACCACAATGATACAAAACCCAGAGCAGTTTCTGGAACGTTGTCTCATCAAAATTAAGTCATTGACTTGACCTGAGGAAAACCAGTCAATTATTGATGCTTAGCTTACATATTAATATTATTTTAATTATAAAAAATTTCTGTGAGATTTGTGAGTATGCTTTGCCCTTAATCCACGCGTTGGAATTGAAATGACTAATCAGTAAAGCTTAAAAAAAATTAGAATGATGGGGACGTGCACTATAAATATGGTATAAAGATCTCATGATGTTGAAGTTTGACCAAACGATAAGAAAACTTTGTTTATAATAATAATAATAATAATGTCAGTCACTTTAATTAGCTAAATGGTCCATTATTTGTCAAATGAACAAGCCACATCGCAGTCCTAAACCCATTTGTCACCTTCTTCATTGTCTCAGGAAATTTCTTGAAGAAACCATATTTAATTGGGAAAATCTATCTCAGCACCCAAACTAATAAAAGAATATTAAAAAAGTTTTAAGAAAAAGTCACATGTCAAAAAAGTAGAAGAAACCATATTTAATTACATATAATGCATGATCGTGTGGTATGAATATGATCTAGATTAGCTAACAAAATATTACATTAGGAGTTTTTTTGCTATCCTATTTAATTACATATAATGCATTAAAGTTAGGATGCAGGAAAAAATAAACCAAAAATGTTTTGAATAATTAAAAAAAAAACAATTAAAAAAGAGTAAAAAACCAATGAAGAATTTAAAACTTGTGAAAATAAGACAATCCCTATTTTAGTCTATTCATCAAAATTTTAAAATATTTTTTGTTATTTTTGCTTCATTTCAATTATTTATTGATATTTTTGCTCCCTTCAAAATATTTCTATGCCCGATACTTTTAGTGTAACATTTCATTGGTCAATTTGCACTTTAATCCTAAAATTTAGGTGATTTCAAATATTATCATTATTAAATACGCTGAAATATCAATTTTGACTCTCTCTCACTCTCTTCTTATTAGAGAGAGAGAGAGAGATATATATATATATATATATTAAAGTGTTTTATTTAAAAATTATAGATTTAAAAAGGACAAATTAAATACTTCTTTTTTGGGGGAATGAGTGAGCGGATCGATCCCATGGCCTCTCATGTAGAAGAGAATCCATATGCTACTAGGCTATAAGTGTGTGACGACAAACATTAACTACTAAAAAGTGTCTTATAATAAGGATGAGGGGATTAACTGGATTTGTTTAAAGATTTTTTATAAATGGAATTAATTTATTCAAAAAGTTTTGGTGCACTCTCAACATATCAAACATCAATATAATTGTTAGTCTTTTATGAAGCATTACATAGTTTCCATTTTCCAAGTGTGCTAGTGGTGAATGCACCTATATTTATATGTTGATTTGCCCTTGGTGGGCAATTCACCATGCTCTTATTGGGCAAGGTGAATGCACCTTGGTTATATTGATTGCAAGTGTCAAGATCCTTTATCTAACTTCACTTAAATTTTGGTGGACCATATTGGTAGAATTTCTCATATTTAATATTACATCAGTATCTTGATTATGATTATATCTAATTGAGAACATTGGTGCGCTAGCAAAAATAATAATAAAATTATAATTTTTAGCAAATCATACTCATATGGTCTTAAATGTAAGACACATTTATTTAATTTGGAGATATTAAGTAAATTGAATAAATTTCTTAATTATAGCAATTGTAATATGATCTCTCTAAAATAGTTTTTTTTTATAACATTAAATCATATATCAGTTTATAGATTAGATAAGGAAAATGTCTTACATTTAGAATTGAAATTCACTCTCAAACTAAGTCCTACATTTAGGGAAATTATTTATACATTGGTTCTTTAATAAATCTCAAAATATAATTAATTAATATAGCAAAAAAATTTCACTTCTCATAATCTCGTGCTAGGAAGTTACTAACTACTATAAATGGCGTGTTATTAAAGTTGAGGTCTCTTATCCAATATATAAGCTCTTTTATTTTAACCTTGAAACAATATATAAGCTCAATTATTTTAACCATGAAACAATATATAAGCTCTTTTATTTTAACCATGAAACAATATATAAGCTCAATTATTTTAACCATGAAACAATATATAAGCTCTTTTATTTTAACCATGAAACAATATATAAGCTCTTTTATTTTAACCATGAAACAATATATAAGCTATTTTATTTTAAACATGAAACAATATATAAGCTCTTTTATTTTAACCATGAAACAATATATAAGCTCTTTTATTTTAACCATGAAACAATATATAAGCTCTTTATTTTAAACATGAAACAATATATCAGCTCTTTTATTTTAACCTTCAAACAATATATATGCTCTTTTATTTTAACTATGAAACAATATATAAGCTCTTTTATTTTAACCTTGAAACAATATATAAGCTTAATACTTAACTCAAAACTTCTGGCCAAAAAGAAAAACGTAACTCAAAACTAAGTCTAAAATTACTCTGATAATTTATACCTCTACGAATTTTATATATTAAACTCATTTCTCTCATATATCACACCCCACTTAAAAAAAAAAAAAAGAAAAAGAAAAGAAAAGAAAACCTTTAATCAAAAGTGAAAGTCACAGACGATTTGCTTTAATTTGTATTCTACTTTAAAATGTTTTGGAGGGGCTTTAAGGCTTAAAGTAGTAGCACATGTATGCATGGAACTTTTTTTTTCCCCCTTTTGATTTAATGATTGATTTGCTTTATTCTCCACATGGCATGCCGTTCAATCTTTTGAATGGTAGGTACAAATAAAAATATTTTGAGAAAAAAATATCAGGAAAAGTACTTTTTATTGTGTTTGTTACGTTATAAAATGGTTTTGTTAAGAGATACTTTCATATTTATGATAAAAAAAAATCTTTTTTTCATTCATTTTATTTTCATCTTTATTTTATGCCAAATGAGATCATTCCTTACCACAAAAAATTAATAAATTTGGTCAGTTTCAAGTACACACACATATATAAATTATATAAATGAAAAATGATATTTACTAGTATAATTTTCTTTCAGATTTTAGGATATCGTGCATTTTAAACGTATGTACATTCCCCGAAAAAACTACTTATCAAACAACTTTAATAAAAACTTTAAACTCGGTTTTTTTTTCTAAATATGAGATATAGTTATTTTTTAAGAGAAATTAAAGAAAGTTAAATAAATTACTTAATCCTATCATATATTATCTATGGTTACATTATATATCAATATATAACTTAGACAAAATGGTTTGTAGAAAAAATAAAAAATATAATATTTTAAAGTAATTTAATAAAATTTTTAATCTCTCTAAAATAGTCAAATCTATATTATATTTAAGATAAAAAAGAGTAACATAATATATGCATGCTTAGCTACTTTAATTAATAAGAACTTTATAGTCGGAGGAACTTATACCTATAATTGAAGTAATGGTAATGACTAAAAAAACATAAATTTAATTAAAATCACGTGAAATTATAAAAACCAATCAATTGATTTTTTTTTAAAAAAAATATTTAATTTGATTTTGGTGGGCTGGTGAATTGCATGGAGGAGTTTAAGGGAAAATTCATTTGAAAATTGAATACTACTATCTTTTATATTTTTTTAAATAAAAAATTATTGAACACTCCTAATTCACAACTGTGAACTGAGAAGTCACGCAGACATAATTATTAAATGTAATCTAAGTAATCTAGTAATTTAATAATCATTAATTTCATATTCTGTAGCTTTCACAAACTTTCATTATCATATGGGGTGGGCAGATGAAATCTTTTGCAACAAATAGGTCAATTTGTGCCACGTCATAGTGACGCAATGATGATTATATCGAAACCAAATACACATGGGCCCTAATATCTCACTATTATTATCTTACTTTTGATTTTTATATTCATATTTAAACGAAATTTAAAAAAAAAAATTCTGGCAAAAAAAAATTCGCAAAGTGTGTGACTTTAATTATTTTTACCAGAAATTCTGATATAATATGAAAAATTCTAACAAAATCCAGTCATACTTTATACTTTTTGCAAAGCATGTGACCTACTTTAATTTTACTAAAATATAAAGATGTTTTTGTCTTTAAGTTTTTTAATGAAAAAATTATATAATTTTTTTTTAATTCGATTGAAATTACATAAATCAATCTTTAATATTTTTAAAGATGAATTGAATGTACTTTAAAGATATAAATAATTAGTCAGATACAAATTTGACTGTGCTAAAAAATATATTGATAATTTATAAATTTTAACAGAAGTTTTTTAATAAATTGTACAATTTTATAAAACTCAGGAATATATATATTAATTTTCAAATGTCATAGTTATATAATTTTATTCAAATTTAGAATATATACATACTCTAATAAACACACCCCCAAGCATATTATCCCTTGTTTGTTTTGTTTTTTTTGGCTTGTGGTCCTTAGTTTTTGTGAGGAATAACTTGTTTTCTCTAAAAGATAGGAGAAATGAAATTGGACGCAACTAAATGAATATAAAGCGATACCTTTAGGATCCTGCTAAAAGAGTGATACTTTTATGAAGATAATAAATGCTTTTCTTAAATAATTTAATTTATTTATATATCATGATAATTGTGAGTCATGAGTTCTAATAGTAATAATACTGAATGACTCTTTTTTCATTGCTTACAGGAATGTTCGAAAGACGGTTAGGTATAAAATGTAGACGTATCCCCTAACACAAATTCAAACTTTGATTTGTCACGTTACGAGGAAGTGATTTTTTTTTTTTTGGTATAAAAATTTTAGGAAAGGGGTTGGGTTCACCTATGATCCAATGGTAGGGCAAAATCCTCATTCCTCTTAATACTGATGTTGATTTGTCCTCGGTGTTAAGCACTACATGAACTAAGATGTCTCCAATTTGAACTCGAAGATCAAACCCTCCTTTTTAGTTAGAGTGTCCAACCCCTTACCTGGGTTGAGTTTATAAGGAAGTGACATCTTCCACCAGATTTTGAGGCCTTTGATTGTTTGACTTGGGTTGATTACACAACCTCGCAAAATTGGAAGTATCATTTATAAAACCCAATCTATAAGGGCCCAAAGTGAGGCCCGTAAGTCCATATCTAACCTTTGAGGCTTTCAGGGATTACATTGTCAACTTGTCATGAGAGTTGGCGTAGATGATAAGGGATTGGATTGGCGCTTGGGTGGGTGGGTTCGATCCCTCGTAATGTCATTGGGGCTCGCTTTGGTAAGCGATCTTGTAAGTCGATAAGTCTTCATCGTGAAGCCGCTCTTGGGCGCAGTGAGGCCCGATGTCGAGCCCCTCCAAAACTTTTATTATATCAAAAAAAAAAAAAAAAAGTTTTATAAAATAGAGTTCTTCTTCCATGAGATTTTTCTTCCTATAAAACCTCTAATTGAAAAAAAAAAAAAAAAAAAAATTAAAACCCAATCTTCTTATAAGGGCCCAAAGTGAGGCAGGCCCATAAACCCATATCTAGTGTTTTTAATCAACCTAAATTGTAATTCTTTAGAGAATAAATAAAAAATACCACACAGTACAAATATTTTGATTATCATATTTATCAAATTATTATCCGAATTGAATAGTTAAAAAAAATATTTGCATTTTTTTTTATAAAAAAAAAACACACACACAAACTTGCATATAAATTTATACGAAACATATTTAATATTATTATATAATACTCTTATTATTCTTTTAGGAAAATGACATAAAAAGAATTTTGAAATTGTAAAATTTCAAATCAGATTTGTTGCCAAAAATTGGGTAAAAGTCGGGAGTATAATGTGATTTATATTTAGATTGATAATAACATAAATAACTTTTCTAAAACTAAAACTTACTTAAATGATTATTTTGAAAAACAAGTTTAGATGGAAAATGACTAAAAAATACGTGAATCATACACACACACGGGATAATTATAAGAGAAAAATTGAAACTAAAATTATAAAAAAGTGAAAAAAGTTAACTTGAAAAATTTGGCAATGCTAAAATATATAATTAAATTTAGTTAATAAATAAAAATACATATAAATTAGAAATAATACAAATATAAAGCTTTTTATCAAATAATATTACATAACTAATCAGCCATGAATTGAAAAAGTGTTTCATGAACATAAACTAATAGACAACTTTCCACCTCCAACAAAGACTAAATCAACCATTAGAGCATAATTTAAAAATTTATCAAGTAACTCTCATCAATGAAATTTCTCAAATTAAATACCTGAATCAGAGCACTGTCATAAAATTTTATCACTCAAGTTCCCTATTATAAGTTTATTTTAACTAATTAACTAATTCTTACATATTTCTCATCTTTCACTATTTTGCAATAAGAATTAAGTATGGATAAAAATGGAAAATAATGATTATTAACTTTCAAGTAAATTTATATTTAGGACAATAAATTTCATCTATAAGGATTTATAATAAGGACGAATACTATTTCAATTGAAAAAAGTGAGACCCGACATATTTCTTTCATAAGTTGTTTTTCTCTCATCATGGTGGAAAAACAAAAAACAAGAAATTTTGAATTATAGCTTAAGTTTCTTTTTTTTTTTTTTTTTTCCAAAAGTCCAATGCAAAAAGTTATCCCAAACACTTGAAGAAAAGCCTAAAGCACTCAATCTGATTTTTTTGCCTCCTCAATGATGCAGTTGGAGGCTCTAAAAACCATACCAAACGCATCTATAATAAAGAGACTTGAGTTCGATTGGCCACTGTTTTTTCCAAAAGAAAAATTTAAAGAAAAAGCCATCAACTCAATTGGAATAGTATATAAACTTCAAAAGCTCCTCAAATTATGACTCATTTTTTATGAAAAATATATGATCTAAGATTTTGCAAGTTTAATTCCCCCCCCCCCCTCCTGACATTCTTCCTTTTTTTCTGTTTTCCAGATTAAAACGACATAGCTTCTGTTTGTGATTAGTCATACCGCAAATGACGTTGCACCCTGGGAGTGTACAACAACTTCTCTATAACACAGGTTGCATAGAGGACATGGATGCAGACGAAGCATACAAATTCAAATCTTCTTCAATAAGGCTTCATTCAATTTTATCACAGCAACACATAATTCTTGATCCTACTTTTATTCCACTATATTGAAAACTTACTTAGTCCTCTCATATTAAGGGAATATGATACTTCTCTATTCTTTTTCACATTATCTTATCCTAATAATTTCATCTCCACTTTCAAATATTGAAATGGTTGGGTTAGATTTAATATTTTATAAAACTATTACTATAATATTTTATAAATTATTATTTTTTGTTTTTGCAGTTATAAATGATATAGATCAAATTTTAAGATTTTTAATTAATTTATGGGAAATACTCTTCTCGTGTTATAGGAGAAGTGTATCCTTATGTCATAGATACAAAAAGATGTGGTTTCCATCATTTTCGTGCTTGAGTTTTTTTTTAGGGGTTTACACTTCCATGTTGCATGAGAAGAAGAAAATTCCTACACACACACGAAATGGTGGAACTCACATCTTTTTTATAATTAAAAAAAAAAAAAACTTAAATATGGAAATGGTGAGACCCATATCTTTTCGTATCTATGACATTAGAATACGCTTCTCCTACAACATGAGAAGTGTATTTCCCTTTTTTATATAAAAAGATGTGGGTCCCACCATTTTATGTGTGTGTAGGAATCTTATTTTTCTCAATAAAATGAAAAGTGTAAACCCTTTAATTTATTTATGTTTATAGTAATAATTTTATAAAATATTAAATCGAGCCATTTATTTTTTAAATTTAATACTCTCTTCGGTTATAATTATAGGATCAATTTACCTAAATATGGAGAGGTTAAAGAGAGAGTTAAATTAGTTAATTATATTTATTTTTCTAAAATACCCTTACTTAAAATTAAAAATGATATCAAGGAAAGTTTGTTCAATCAGTAGCCCCCGTGCACGAAACTCTCCCTGACTTCTCTGATATTTTAGCCAAGTAGAAATAAAACATTAGGTGTGGGTCTGTCCCTTCCTATTGTATATGATTTAATAAAAATTCCTTGGAAGTTGATTTCGTATGTCATTCTTCCCACGTCTTTCATGCTTGTTTGTCTTCTAATAAAGATTATTAGGTTATTTTAGGGAAAAAATCAATCACTTTAGATAGATAGTTACAGGAAAATGTTTTTAAAGAAATGTTAAAATTATTTTATTTAAAAATTAAAAAAATAAAATAGAATCTTTGAAAAACGTTTTATTAAATTAACTATTGTGGAGGAAGTATTAGTAGGGGTAATATGGGAAAAATATGACAAAAATTGCTTAAAATTATTTTAATAACAAAAATAGTATAATTGAGGTATATGTGGTATTAACGAGTTGCAAGCATTATTTACTTTATAGAATATGTAGGTTGTAACATCCTCCATTTTAGAGCACAATTATTAATTACTAACTTGATTAAACCATTTATTAAAATATTTTATGCATACAATTAAGCTTTTGATTTTACTAGGCTCATATTTAAACTAAATATTGCTTTAGAATTTGCTAAAATATCCAAAATATGCCCGAGTATGCCAAGAGGGCCTAATGTGGCAATATACAATAATTCAACATGTACCAAAAAGGTGGAAGCACTACCGTTAGCAAAAGTAGCTTAAGTTTCCGAAACCTTCCTGATTGACCCACACGAAACAAATTATCACAAAAAAAATGTTTGTAACCATCAATCCAGCTCATTGTAAATGCTAATACGTGCTCGTGAGGTGCCAAGTGGAACATTTTAAATAACGAGTATTAGATATCAAATTTACAAAATTATTAGATCACATTTTTTTTGTAATAAAACTTCTATATCAAATTTCATATCATGAATCACATATATAACATGCCAAGCAACATATCGATACCCGGACAATCCTTGTCACCCCTATCCTTATTCCCGATGACAGAACCCATGGGCTGTAACGTAATAGGTGTAGTCTCTATTACAAGACAACACCAAGCTCTCCAATAATGAGGTATAGCCTGGCCAAAGGCTATAACACTCACATCGGACCATGGGTTCCCTTTCCTTCGAATATGGAAAGGTGTCACTGTCCCTAAGGGCGACCTAACTCGGCCAAAGGAAAAGGGTGATACCAATGGCCCTGAAAATATCAAAGTCATCCACTGTGCACCGGAGACCACCGTCAAGGGAGACGTCCAGACAAAAGCTCCCACCGCCAGCGACGAGGGAGAACCACACCAAATCAAAAGACGTAGGGACGCCGGAGCCGAAGAAACGATGAGGACGGAGACCGGAGGAGGAAAGGCGGCGTCGGAGAAGAAGGAAGGCCGCTTTATGTCCCATTTGAGCTAAAACTCGGCCGCTACCGACACTCCGAGGTCCGATCTACTCTTTTTCTTTGCATTTGTGAGGCAAGAGGAGGCTGGCCGCCGGCAAGGCAGAAGCCAAGGAGGATGGAGGAGACGAGCGCAAACCCTAGCAGAGACGGGGAAGGGGAAAGACGAGGGTGTGGGGTTGGTTTCTTCCCCTATCGTCATGTTTTATAGTATGGTGCTTTGGTCTCCTAGCTATATTTTGCATGATGCTAGGACCATACTAGGAAAGTTTTTAAATTATATCTTTTTAAATTAATGCGTAATTTGCTTTTCATTAAAAAAGAAGAAGAAGAAGAAGTGGCTGAGCCAATTTTATTTGACTATTATCTAATGGCCAATCTTGACATTAAAATTAAATGTACAAATGTGCCCTTAAAATTCATTAATTGGAAGAGAAAAAAGTAAAATTGCGAGCAAGAAAAGGCTTACTGCCATGTCTTTGAAGCTGGAAAGGTTAGTCACCATTAAGGCATTAATATGTCCATATTAACCAATTAATCTTTCCTATATGAGGTAATTAATTCTATTTTTTTGTAATTAATTGATCATTATATGTCTTCTATTTTTAGAAACTCATGAGTTATTAAACTTGAATCTGCAGATGGAAAAGGCCAAGAAAAGATAAGTAAATAATAGTGTTCACAGCCTCACAGGTCACTCCTCCGGCGGTCCAATGGCGATTTTGGAGACGCTTTGGAAATTAGAGCTGGACTGGAAACAACCAGACCAAAAACCCAACCCTTCAGTCTGTTTGACTTTGAGATCTCCGTTGGGGGAGATGGTAGACAGAGTAGCCATGAGAATGGCAGTGAAGGTGGCAACTTAGTTATAGGACGATGGGTTGATGGTGGTCGTGAGCTTGTTCAGGGGCCAAGGCATCCTGCACTTTGTGACGGTAATGCACCTGGGGACAGTGGCGGAGCCAGGATTCAGAGTTTATGGGTGCACAATTAATGTAGGGGTTCGGGGGTTCGCGGGCAGCGCCCCCGAATTTTTTTTTTCTAAGGAAAAGTTTTAAAAGACCTTTAGATTAGGCGTGGATGGATCTGGTAGCCTCATACTATCTTAGCAAAACTTAGAATTATGTTATTCATATTTTCTGAACCCAATATGGCAATAGTTAATCAATTAAAGGAAGCGGTAGCAACCATACGAACTATGTATCATATTTCATTCCACGGGTAATCTGACAAGAACACGTGTTCTGAAGTTATGAAAAACAGATAGTTATCTACAAATGGGATAACAAATATGAAAACACAACGGGGCATCACTTTTGCAATGGAGACGCATACCAAGAACACAAATCGGAGAGCAAGATTTCAAAGGAGCAATGAAAAAATAAACAGAATATATTCCAAATAAGCACCAAAGTAAATACATTTTTTTATAAACGAGAATATATTCCAAATGGCACGATTGTAAATACAAGTTCACTTAAAGTAAAGAAGGGCATAATTGTAAATATAAAGGGTACTTGAAGCGGATGGCACAAATTGTATACAAAGTGCACTTGAAGGAAAGAAGGGAATTACTGTATATACTGCGCACTTGAAGCAGATGGCCCGATGTGGACGCGTCCCTTTCTTCCGGAAATGAAAAAAAAGAAAGGCAGGAGGAGAACAAGTATCGAACCTTGGACCTCTTGTTAAGTATGAGGAATAAACCAAACCAACCAACCACACCATC
Organism: Acacia acuminata; assembly: GCA_019022655.1. Classification (NCBI taxonomy): domain Eukaryota; kingdom Viridiplantae; phylum Streptophyta; class Magnoliopsida; order Fabales; family Fabaceae; genus Acacia; species Acacia acuminata. The sequence goes on along the minus strand of JAFJYI010000164.1, from coordinate 1,352,429 downwards.
TGCATGAGTTGATATAAGATCCATTAAAAATATATATATTATCAAAACTTTTGTGGGTGCACTTGCCCCCACTTGCCCCAACATGGCTCCGCCCCTGCCTGGGGAAGAAGAAGTTGTCACGATGGAGAAGAAGACAGTGCAGAAAAGCAAAAAGTGATAACTTTTCCATTTCACGTGGCACAAGAAAGGAGTGACTTAGAGCTCAAAGAAACAACAAGGAGTGAGTCAAACTAGGGTTGTCTGAAAAATTCGAGGTCCAGTTGGTCCAGTCTGTAAAAAAAACAAAAAAAAAAACAAAAAAAATTGGTCTAAGACAATTTGATCGGACTAGACTAGACCAAACTGCTCGGATTGGACTGGACTTCGGTCCAGGGGCTTAGATCCCTTGGACTAGTCCGGTCTGACCTGAGGTTCTTTTTCTTTTTTTTTTTGGTAAATCAATACTACATTGAGCCGCTCACTGAAGTTTGGACATCCTAATATGTTTTTTTATTTATAGGAATCACTTTTTATTATGTCACTTTTTATTACTTCGGGAAGTCGGGTGAAATTAGAGCTAAAATATTGCATCTCAAGAAGGCAAATAAATAAATAAACTGGAAAAAAAATAAACTGCTTGGACTGGTCCAGGCAATCCAGCCGGTCCAATCTAGTATGAGCTCAGGTTGGTACCAGATCGGACTAGACCTCAGGCTGATTTTTCCAGCCCAAGGTCATATCGGACCAGACTTTGGGTTGACTTCCAACCCGATCGACCCGATCCTTGGACTTTCCTAAGTCAAACTATAAGGACTGAGTTACAAACTTAGTAAAACTAATTAAATTATTAATTTTTCCTAACTTTAATTATCATTTTAGGTATTGGCTAAATTACTTACAGGAGTTTGCATGAAAGCTACTCAGTGTCACATCCAAATACTTATAGAGAAAGGGGTGCGAGACATGTCATTAATTAATATCATTATTAAATTAATGATATTATAAAAATATCCTACATTGCACAAGGTTGCATGAAACTTTACTCAAATTGAAAAGAGATCGCACGAGACTTTAATTAATTAATTTTTTTTTTTTTTTTTTTTTTTTAAAAAAAAACTTCACTGCAGATTTATCATCCACTATGGTTCATGAATCATGATACCTAGAACCGAAAGGGAAAAAGGTTGGTCACATGACCTTATTGTACTTCTTTTTTCTTGATCTCTGTTACAAGAAGCAATGGATGGTAAAAAAAAAAAAAATGATTTTCTTGCTTCTCTCTCATTGTGACTCTTATTCGATCCATTAAAAACATCCTTAGCTTAAAATCCTTGATAATCTTTTTCTCATCAATATTTGTAGCAAAATATATTAAAATCAACAATTGTTAATTTTTTTATTTACATTTCTTCGGATTCCAATTGAAATTACTTTTTTAAAAAAAATTTTTTGCTTTATAAATAGTTTTACAATCTATATATATATATATTACTAATTATATTTAAATTTGAATAAACATGTTAAATTGATTTGAATATATACAATTAAAACTTTATAAATATATTCATTTAATTATTTATGCAAGTTTCGTGCACTTTTTGTGCATTTATGAACTCTGTGTAATGTACAATATTTTCTAATAATATTAACACATTTAAGTTGCCTTTAAGACCTCCGTGAGTCAAGTTATTATGAAGTGATTGATGCTCAATTTTTCTTGAGCTTTTCTGTAGCAAAGATATCAAACACAAACTTCCATTTCAATTTGATTTTTATGATCCTCTTGAGTATCACCTGTTGGAATATTTAATTTAGTAATCAATATTCCGTTATTTCTATTTATGACCCACATTATTCTTTGGTTTTGTAACCGCCCATTAATACTTAATCTTTGTAGTAGCCCAATTAATGCAATAAGTGCGTATTGAATGCGCCATTAATACTTTAACGGCCCAATTAATACGCACTTATGCGTATTGAATGTGTTTCCTTTTTTAAGCTTTGTGATGGCCGGAGGGGAAACACACGGTGTAATTAAATGGTCCCCCTAAACCTGCTCGACCTTGAGGAAAGCACACCATCTGCGATTCGAGAGAGAAGGATCGAAGGACGGACTCGGAGTTCGTTCACCGCTTCTTGGCTTGGATTCGTTCTGTTTGGAGACTCGGAGTTCGTCCACATACGGAGACAAATCAATGACGTGAGGTATTTGTGATCTCTACTTCATTTTTTCCGCATTGATCTTATGCTATTTAGTTGTTCAAGCATGATAAGATCGCCTATATTTCTAACATTTGGTATCGAAATTGTTCATATACCTCTGTCTTGATTTTTTCCGATTGGGTTTGAAAAAGAGATGGTTTCAATATGAGTTTTCTCTTGTTTGAAGGAGCATTTTGATTTTAATTGATTAAGGCATGAAATTATGATTGCAATTAAAATATGGGTTTTCGTTTGAAATTTCAACGTTTGATTCATTGCCTTTTTTTGTCCTTTATGTCGGGTAGAGAGACCGAAGGAAAATAATACATCCCTTGATGAAATTCCTTTCCAATTTCATCCTATTTTGAAGGTTACATTTTTTTGCTTGAAGTTTCAATCCTTGTTTCGATTTGTGATTATTGAATCGATTCATGAATTGTGCTTTCAATATGGATTTCATTTGCTAACGCTCTCTGTTATCGACGTTGGGAGCTGGAGATTTTGTTCGTTTAAGTTTAGACTTTGTTTTAGTTGAAATTGTATGGATTTCATGATGGTTTGATGTGCTTTTGCAATTAATTAATGAATCATAAAGGATGGTTTTTTCATTAACGCCGAGTTACATCGTTCGTTGCGTAGAGCTTTCATCTGTAAAAACCATCGAGAAAAAACCTGGATTTGATTTTCATTTCAAAATCATGTTTTAGCTTCGGTTTTTCATGTTCATCTGTCTAAATATGGCTCATAACTGTTTTTCCGACATTAACGCCGTCAAAATCATCGGATTTTGAGCCCTCCGTCGCCTGAAAATGTTGCTAAGGAATCGTGGGTCGCGGCAACTGGTTCTGGGTTTTTATCCGGGTCTCAGGTCGGGTAGGACTTCGAATCCGGGTGAAGGAGAAGACCTAAAACGCCGTCGTTACGGCCTTTAATGAAATGTTGTGTTTCATTAATAAAGAAGATGGGCCGAGACAGCGTTGGGCCGAAGCGCATTTCTTGGGCCAAGCGCTTTTTGGTTTTCGAGAACAAAAAAAAAATCAAAGGGTTTTAAAACGAGAAAGGGGTTCACGGGATTCGAACCCATGACGCGTTGGCGCGTGAGCACCTTAAGGGGCGCTCGCCCGCGAGCCACGCGGTCCTTTGTGTGGAGTTGTTAGCATTTATTGAAATTAAATGATTTTGTTTTTTTTTTGAAAATTAAATTTTCAAAAATTGTCAAGTATGGATTCGAACCCCAGACCCCTGGGCGCCTAATGGCTGGCTCACTGCCAGCTGAGCCACGGGCTCCAATGTGCCATATGGTGAGCGTTTATTAAATTTAAATATTTTCCCAACGAAAATAAAATTTTTTAAAGTGTTGCAAGTGGGATTAGAACCCACATTTCTTTGGTCCGAGTCTTGAGGGCTTTCAACCACCTAATTGAGATGACATTTGTGTCATTTTGAAAGATTTTATATTTAGATATAATGACCTTTTGGGATTTAAATATAAATCTTAAATTTTATTTAAGATTGGGATTCATGTGATTATTATCTAAAATATATATTTTGTTGTTTGCATGCATTAATTATTATTTAATTATACATGCAATATAGAGTTAAATAATATGCCAACATGAATATCGAACTTTATGATGATATTGCTTATGGTTTATTGCAATATTATTGAGAAAATCTTAATTGGCTACCTTGGACCATTGGGCCAATTGTTGAATGTGTTGAACATTTATTCGGGCCTTTAAATCTTTTATTGTGCTTCTAGAAAATTTCTTTATGGATCCTATTGCATTTTTAATCACCTGGGCCATACTTGTTTATTTTCTTGGCAACTTTTTTGTGTGAAATTTATTTTCTTACATCAAGTTGAATTGTTTAAATTGAGAAAAGTTAATTTTGGCAACTTTCACATTTTGGAAAATTTTGAAAAATCATTACTATGATTTTTGAGTTATTTAATTGTCTAAATATCTGGAAAAATTAACTTTAGACAATTATATATCTTTTTCAAATTGTTGAAGCCAAATTTGGGTTGAATTATGCCAAAATTAATTCTTTAAACAATATTTGGATACATATAAAGCGATGGGAGGATTTTTCTTTTAATTTGATTTTTTAGTCATTTATTTTGATTAAATTAATCAATTAATCACTCCATTTAGATGTACATATATTAGATTTATTTTCAATGCACAAAATAGTGGGAGAATTTGTCTAAGATGATTATTTAGTCACTTATGTTGATTAAATTAATCAACTAAATTCTCATTAAAGATTTGTGCATATTTTGGAATCTAAATTGACAAGATTTTTGGTGATATTAATTTAATCAAAGTGGGAGGATTGTATTTAGTCACTTATGTTGATTAAATTAATTGGTTAAGCCCTCCATGAAGCTATGCATATATAAAATTTTAAGTGCACATTATTAATAAAGGTGAGTAAATATTTTTATTCACATTAATGATTTAGTTGATTAAATTAATTCAACTCAGATTTCTATTGACATTGTGTGTATGGTATTTAGATTGTACATATTTGATATTAGTGATTAGCATACATATTTTGCTTAAGGAATAGCTACAATATCTATGCACATGTATGCATATTTAGTCATATAAGGTTATACCATATCAAAATTAATGTCATATGTACAATTCGTATACACGGTGGTGTGATGTCTTTGTGATAAGTATGTAGAATCGAGGAGTAGCCAAAACAACCTCACTAGACACATACACTCTTTTTGTTCTAGCGAACAAAATACATCCCACAAAGGGTTTTAAAGACATCAATTGTAATTAAATGTGCGGTTGTAATTAATCTTTGCCCACAGGAAGATAATTATAATCATAGTTTTAATTAGGGTGGAATGGAATGACATTATATTTTCTAAGTAGCCCACAGGTATTAGGGGATATAATTGCATTCTAGTTTCATCAATTCAAGATAAATTCATGCTATGCTAATGTCTTTGCCCACAGGTAGACTTTAGTGATACGAATTTATAATGTATGATTAATTGGAATAGAACATCAAATTATATTCTTAATTTACCCAAAGAATTAAGAATAAGGAAATAATTTGATAGTTTTATGATAAAGGTATATATGGATCTAATTGAATTATAACTTTAGCCCACAGGCAAGTTATATGTCGATAGATTCATGTTTTTTTAAGCATGATTTACATTGGTAAATCATGATATGATTTATTAGTCTTAAATTTTAGTTATAAGCATGTATGTTCAATACTATGTAGTCATACAACCTGCGAATTTCTCTAATATGAAATGTAACATTCCCGATTTGAGGGGTGATAACTATAAAGTATCATACATTTGGGGTGGACATTAGTTATGCTATTAGGAAAGACGAACCACCTTCTATCACTGAGACCAGCACTCCAGATGAGATTGATCTGTATGCAAATGGGAGCGATCTAATCGCCTCTCAATTGTGTTCGTAAAGACCTCAATCTCTGTTGGCATTCATGGTTACGTCGAACAATATAACAAGATTAGGCCACTTCTGAAGGCTATTGATGAACAACTTTGGACTTCATATAAGGCAGTTACTGACACCCTAATTACGAAGTTTTCATTCCCGAGACTCACTGCAGTGAAAGATGTGTGTAAGCACATCATATAGATGAGGGACATTGCAGCCCAATTGAAATCATTTGAGGTTGATATGTCGATTTTTCATTGTACACTATATTAAAACACTCTTCCGACCATATAGACCCTTTAGGATATCCTACAACACACATAAGGATAAATGGTCAATCAATGAACTTTTGACCATGTGTGCTTAGGAACAAGGAAGGTTGAAAATGCAAATGGGAGAATTTCTTGAATATGACTTGATTAGTGGGAGCGATTAATACAAAAAAAAACAACCTTGTTTTGAAAAACATTATTCAAATACTCAATTTTCCACTTTGAGTTTAAGATGGGATGTTAACAATATTCCTTCAGCCCAACCGAATATTGTACAATCAATCATTCAAGATTTTTGCAACAAATGGATGTGAAAATGGCCTTTCTCAATGGAGATCTAGAGGAAGAGTTTTACATGAAACAAACCATCGGGATTTTCTTCTAATAATGGTGATCATTTGGTGTGCAAACTCAAGAAATCTGTATATGCATTGAAACAAGCTTCCCATCAATGGTATTTAAAATTTCATGATGTCATCTCTTCATTTGGTTGTGTAGAGAACATTGTGGATGAATGTAAATACCGGAAGGTTAGTGGGAGCAAGACTTGTTTCCTTATTCTATATGTGGATGATATTCAATTGCAACCAATGGTAATGGTTTACTATATGAGGTGAAACGATTTCTTTTTGAAAAACTTTGATTTGAGGGATATAGGAGATGCATCTTATGTCACTAGCATCAAGATACATAGAGACAAACATCAAGTATTCTAGGTTTGTCTCAAAAAACCTATATCAACAAAGCTTTGGAAAGATTTCTGATGAGGAATTGTTCACCAAGTATAGCTCCTATTGTGAAAGGTGATAAGTTCAATTTGAACCAATGCCCAAAGAATGACTTTGAGTAGGAACAAATGAAAAACATTCCTTGTGCTTTAATAGTAAGAAGCCTTATGTATACTCGGTGCATAAAGACGACATTGCATTGCTATTGGAATGCTAAGGAAATATCGAGTAATCCGGAGAGCTACAAAGAAAGTATTGAGATACCCTTAAGAGACTAAAGAATACATGCTTAAGTACAAATGAATCGACAATTTGGAAGTGATTGATTACTATGATTCGATTATCTTTGTTTGCATGGACTTAAGGAAATCCACTTCGGGATATATATTCATCCTAGCCGATAAAGTCAGCTGTATCATGGAGTAGTAAAAAGCAATCTTTAATTGCTACTTCCACTATGTAAGTTGAGTTTGTATATTGTTTTTGAGGCTACGTCACATGGTGTATGAATGAAGAGTTTTATTCCTGGGCTTAGAATTGTGGATCCAATTTCTAGACCATTGAGGTTAAATTGTGACAATTAAATTTGTTGTTTTTATGGCTAAGAACAATAAAGGTGGTAGTCGAATTAAGTATATCGACATTGAGTGTTTAGCCATAAAAATGCGTGTTAAAAATAAAACAAACAATTGTTGAACACATGAGCACGAATTGATTATTGCGATCCTTTAACTAAAGGCATGCCTACATTAAAATTTCGGGATCATGCAAAAAGAATGGGACTTGGTTCCCTTATGTGATTTTCGTTGTAAGAACGATGTTATTTATGAAACTCTATTTGTGATATTTTCTCATTCGGTATTGCGCACATATTCATTTTGAGAAATATCACTAAAGTTTGGACCTAGAATAAACGTAGAGTTTATTCATTAAGTTACTTGGGCTTGGGAAACATGATGCCTTTGTGATACATGGAAGATATTACTCACTTTAAGAGGACCTATCGCTATGATCCATGCATTTTGTTTTTCAAAGGTATATCTTGAAGTATGTGGGCCAAGTGGGAGAATGTTGGAATATTTAATTTAGTAATCAATATTGAGTTATTTCTATTTATGGCCCACATTATTCTTGGTTTTGTAACCGTCCATTAATGCGTAACGGCCCAATTAATACGCAATAAGTGCGTATTGAATGCGCCATTAATCTTTATGTAACGAATTAATACGCAATAAGTGCGTATTGAATGCGCCATTAATACTTTATGTAACGGCCCAATTAATACGCACTTATTGCGTATTGAATGTGTTTCCTTTTTTAAGCTCTGTGATGGCGGAGGGGGAAACACACGGTGTAATTAAATCAGTCCCCTGAACTTTCGACCTTGAGGAAAGCACACCATCTGCGAGTTCGAGAGAGAAGGATCGGAAGGACGGACTCGGAATTCGTTCTGCTGGCGGCTTGGATTCGTTCTGTTTGGAGACTCGGAGTTCGTCCTACTTGCTTACGGAGACAAATCAATGGCGGGAGGTATTTGTGATCTCTACTTCATTTTTCCGCATTAATCTTATGCTATTTAGTTGTTCAGCATGATAAGATCGCCTATATTTCTAACATCACCTATTTAATTTCATGAGCAAAATAATCAAAGTAGCATGAGAGTATGTGAAAAAGCATGCAATGCTAGCTAGAGTTATTTTGTTTACAATTTCTGCATGATATGCACACACTCACACTTCTAAATTAAACAAATTGTTGTGTCCTTTTTAAGATAGGTTTAATAACACAAAAGACTACATTCAACCATTGAATCTACATTATTGTTAAAATATATTACTACCTCCGGTCCTAATTAGATATAGGAATACTTTGTAGTGCAATTTACACTACAAAATTGTTCTTATAATTAGAATCAGAGAGAATACCTCATATCTTTGATATAAGATTTTGTTCGTAACTTTTTTCTTCTTTATATCTCATGATATATCCTTCTAGGTAATTTGTTAACCTTCTCGTACTCCTCCTAAAAGGATGTGGCGCTATGTTTAGCATCATTGTTTCTACCTTATTACTACCTCCGGTCTTAATTATAAGAGCTAGTTAACTTTCTTTGGAGATATTAAGGAAGCTAAATAAGTTACTTAATCATTTCATATTTTGTGTATTCTTCAATTATATATTAGTTTATTAGTTAAACTAATTAGTTTGAAGAAAAATAAAAATAAAAATAAAAATACTCTAAAATAATTTAATTAGCTTCCTTAATCTCTCCAAAAAAAAGTTAACTAGCTCTTATAATTAAGACCGGAAGCAGTATATCCTAATTTAGCGAACTTGGCCAACTTTTCTGTTATGGATTGAGCTCTCGAATTGACTCCACCAACCATGTAAGAGATGAGAGTGTGTAGAGGTCTCAAATGTGGAAATCAAAGCCCACTTCAAGATAAGTGTGATTAGAAAACTTGACCTAATGGCTATTTTTTTAATTGAAGACTTAATAGATATAAACACTTAACATAAATTTTAACAACACATGTATCGCTCTCTTTTCTTCTCTCTGTGTTCAGATGTAATGTTCAGTAGCTTTATGCATGCAAACTCCTTTGACTATTTTTTGAATCAATGCATCAATTCCTCTGGGTGACAACGACAAAAGAAGTGTGCTGAGTGCCTGTAATTTTGTAGGGTATAATCTTATGCTATAGAGGGACTTGTGACCAACACTAAAGTTCACTCGAACTGGGATATAGATTATCACGTTAATAATATCAATGAAATGAAACGATAGGATATTGAGTTGAATCAAAAGTTCAATGACTAAATCACATTTAGTCATAATCGATGGATTAAGTTATGGGGATTTTTACCAAAATAAGCTTTTTTTTTAAAAAAAATTACCAGATTACTCCACTGTGCAAAGTATTAACCAAACTAAGGTTCACGTCATCCATGGCGGTGGGGATGCGTAGGCGGCTGTGGCGTGAGGGGAGAGGACGCCATTTGTAACGTGAGGGTTGTTCACGCTACGGATGGCGTGACCACGTGTCACGCCTCCTTCTTTGGCGTGAACACGTGTCACGCGGCCTAGTGGCGTGGAGAACATTAACGCCACTAGCTGCGTGGCACTCCTCCACGCCACCTTGTGGCATGCATCCCGGCTTACGCGGCTTCATGGCGAGAGATTCTCTGCGTGGTCAGAGCCTGATGGCGTGAGCCTGACACACGCCAGTAGTGGCGTGTGTCGGGCCACGCCTCCCCCTTCGCTTCTTTTTTTTTTTTTTTTTTTTTTTAAATTTTTTTCCCCAACCCGTGACCCCCCTCCCCCCTTTTTTTTTTAATTTTTTTTTTTTGGTATATAACCTCCAACTCGTGACCCCCTCCCCCATTTTTTTTTTTTTTTTTTTTGGTCCACCCAACCGTGACCCCCTGCCCTTTCTTTTTTTATATATAAAAAAAAAAATTTGTAGTACTAAAACTTTGTCATTCCTATATTATCACATCACGTGGGTACGAAATGCCTACAATCATTGTTCGACACCCAACACACATCGGGAGGATTTTAACACGAAAAGACTCCTTATTTATAAAATAAAAATTGGCAAGAGACCCCCTCCCCCTTATTTATATGCCCGTGACTCCTTCACTCCCTTTGCCTCCATGCGTGACTCATTTTCTTTCTCTCCTTTCATTCATTCGTTCTTTACTCATCTGGAAACTCCGTCCGACCTCCATCACCATTCACTCTTGCCCTCATCTGGAATGCTCCCTCCATCTTCTCCCTCCATCTTCTTCATTACGTTTGTTGAATTTGTTTTGTTTTCTTCTTTAATTCCATTTATACGGTGTGTTTCTTCTTTTGTTCGAGTTACAATTTTTGTTGTTGTTATTTGTTTTATCTATATTTTAATCTACTTTTTCATAATATAAATTACGGAAAAATGAGTCAAATTCGTTCATTTTTATAAACATAAAAGTAAAGAACAAATATGTAAGGGTCTTTTATTATCCGTCTCACGTACAAACAACTAAATGCATATAATTAATTACATAAACAATTTTAAAACATACCGGGTTTCTTCATGCGAGCCACGTTCCGAAACCCGTACGCATAAGGTGCTCCCTGCAAATCTAGTGGGAAGAGATCCGGGTCATGGATATCCGCGAAGACCCTTGTGAGGCTCGCCTCGCCCCTCAAGACATTGCAATCTCCTGTGTTCCATGCAACTTGTGATCGGTGTGACGGTTGCACCTCCTCATTAAGAACTCCCCACTCTTTGGGGCCGGGCTAAATATTGCAAGCGTGTTGGTCATCCATTTGACTAATAAAAATTTACAATAACACAACATGTTATTAATTCAGTAATTATTATTCTCTAAATAATTAATTACTGATTTAATTATTTGAGTAATTTCTTAAATCAAATTTAACTAATAATAATATTTTACATTTTATCTATCAAATTATTATTTTACAAAATATGAAATAATTAGTTGTATCTTCGTCTCCGCCGGGCAACACTATTTTCATGTTAGGGTTTTAATTTGTAGATCATTTAGGTACTCAAAATTATTTCTATTCAATAAACTCCCTTTATGAATATTGTTCTATTCAACTTGGTCTTTTTAATGGATATATTTTTTAGGCGACTAAAATAAACTTATTTATGGGTTAAAGTTTGGAGGAAGTGTTGAGTTTGAACAATATACAACCATATGATTGTCGAGCTATTTTGATAGTCAAGTTCTATGACTTCAAAATTAATTAATCGTTATCTTGAGAATTTAGAAAATTAATTTGTATTTAACAACCATACCATATAGTCAAGTTCTATAATTTTTTTAACAATAAACATAACAACAAAATTAATGTATATGATTAAAAGTTAAATCCTATTATTAAACAATAAACATAACAACAAAATTAGATGTTAAGTATTTTATTAAGCATCTATAATAAATTTCATGTAAGCTAATTCCAATTATTAAACAATAAACATAACAAAAAAAATTAAATTTCACCTGTACAAATGTGAAGTCAGTGAGACAGACAATTTGCAACTCCTTCTTCCTCCTCTTCTCTATATTTTAAAGTTTCTCTCTAGACTCTCAGTGTTTTTTCAGAGATGGACAATGGAAGGTTGATGAGGTGTGTATGTGCGTGAATGTGGGAGAGGGAAGGAGTGAGTGAAAAAGAATGACAAAAACATGGAGTTTCCTAATAATGAGGGAGAGAGGGAAGGAGTGAAAGTGGGTGGTGAGAGTGAAAAAATAAGAGACAAAAATTGGACCACGGAGGGAAGGAGGCGGATGAGGAAGGATGAAGAAAATGGAAGAATGGAAGAGTGAAAAGTGAAAAATGGAAGAATGAAGGAGTGGGAATGAGATAGAGAGGAGCTTTGAACCTAAAAAAAAATAATAATGGGAATCAGGGTGAGGTGTTGCGTTTTGGGGGTGGGGGTTGGGGGGGGGGGGTTTGCGGAGCGGCGTTTAGGGGGGCCGGTCGGGGTAGGGGGCGGGGCTTTGGCGGGGGCGGGAGAATCTCGCCACGGAGTTGACGCACGCCATAAGGTGGCGTGGAGGAGTGCCACGCGGCTAGTGGCGTTAATGTTGTCCGGGCCACTAGCCGCGTGACACGTGTTCATGCCGGCAAGGGAGGCGTGCGTGAACAACCCTCACGTTACGAGATGGCGTCCTCTCCCCTCACGCCACGGGCTAGCTACGCAACCCCACCCGGCGCCATGGATGACGTGAACCTTAGTTTGGTTAATACTTTGCACAGTGGAGTAATCTGGTAATTTTTTTTTAAAAAAAAGCTTATTTTGGTAAAAATCCCTTAAGTTATGAGTAGGCTAAAATTTGAAGCACTAATAAAGCATTAATTTTTCTTGTAAAATTTAATGACATGTGATATTATTTATAAATCTTTATTAACAACTTATTCTTGTTAATGGGGAAAAAATAAAGACTCGGACTTCAATGAGCATGTAACTTTATGACACCTTACATTTTTAAATTTTATACACAGACACATATGACTTTGAAAAGTTTAATATTAACTTAATTTGAAAAGTAAAAGTTATGTTTACTTTCTAAACTATTAGATATATATAAATCTTTCAAGATACTTCATACTTTTGACACAGCTTACATAGATAAGAAAATTTAATCAATGGGTCAATAGAATTCAATTTCATATCCAATATTTTAATCATATATGAGTATGAATTTGAATTTTGAAATTTTCAATATTATATAGTTACCCGAAAAAAATAAATGCTTAATATTATATTAAGACTGGAAAAGAACTTGCTAAAAATCTCCCTTAATTACAAGATTAACTACTAAAAAATAATTAAAAATATAAAGTCGTTGAAGCCTTGAAAAGGGATGAAACTCACTCTCAGCCGGCACAATTTTTGGAACACGGTGTAACTTTTCTTTAATTTTGTGCAAATGTTTTGATTTTATACTAATTAAAGATGTGTTGCGCACAATGCACGATAATACTCTGATTGTTTTTATTAGTCCAATTTTAAATTTTTTTTGGTCCTTATGATAAATTCACTTACAAAAAAAAAAAAAAAAAAAAAAAAAAAAGAAAAGAAAAGTCAACCGCTCCTAATAATTAGTAATGGAGGTAGTACTATGGATAGACATTCCTTTTCTGGTTTGAGTCTTCCATATTTTGACCTTCTTGTTTCAGTCTTCTAAAGTGAATTTGTCTTCTATAAAGTCATCATGCCAAGTTGCAAAAGTTTGCAACTTTGTACGGTTTTTTATTGTTTGTAGTTTTGCATAATTTTTTTTTCTTTTATAAGAAAATTTAAGGAAAGGATTAAGCTAGCCGCGATTGCAAAGCATTTAACGAAGTCTCGTTTTTTCCTAGGTGATACTAATATCGGGTAAGGCAATTGAATCGCTATTACCCTCAAAACGTTCTTACCAAGATCCGTAGGATTTGACGCTCCTCGGACTTTGATCAACTCTAAAATCGAACCCACTTAATAAAAATGTCTGATTCCTTTGCTAGTTAAACCTAAAGACGAGAGGTTGTAGCTTTGCATAATTGTCAAGAGTATTATTTGTGACAGATCTACCCGTCCAAAAGGAAACTGCTCAAGCTCAAGGAAATCTTACAGGTTCATGCTCCGAATTCGAACCCTATTGACTAATTGGATTTGATTGTGTTGAATGTTACTTTGAATTTGATGTTTAATGACTACTTTATGATTTTGTAATGTATTTTTACGATTTATGTTTAAAAAAAAAAAAAATTTTAATAAAAAAATTGAGAAAAAAAAAAAGGAAAACGGGTTGGCGAATCACATCAACGGATGGTTACGACTTTCGTGTTTCGACAATCCATATTATGCGGGTCCGTATTACCAGCTGGAATGTTGTATCTAATTTCTAAAACAAATTTAAAAAAAATTGTGATAAATACCACCAAATACTTAGGTTACCTGATAAGAGCCTATCTTAACTTAACCACGTGTTTTGAATTTGAGATGTGGAAATGCAGTTTGCATGAGTAGGTGGTTGAGGCTTTCCCCTAAAATGAGCTAACTCGGTCTTGATCCAGATTAGTGTGAGACCATTGAAATGGTTGAAAGATTACCTACCCTAGGACAAGGACCGGATGTACTACGCAACAAAAAAAAAAAAAGCAAGCAAAGTGCCAAGAAAATTGGCGTGAGGAAAAGTGAGAGGCTGATGGTGAGTCTCCTACAGGGCTGGATATTCCTCCGCGTATAGGGAGGATGCCGTTTCTCTGGTTGCATTGAAGAGAGATTAAACAAAGGAGAAAGTCTTCGTTCTAATTCTTGAATTCAGTTTAATAATCCAATCAGGTTCTGGAGATTCCGATCCTCAACGTCCATTTACATGGAGTTCATCCAGAACCGAGTCGAACCGTGGATCAGAGATCAGCGAGCCAAGCTATTGAAGGTCTCTTGGGGCCCATTGCAATGGCGGATGAAGTGGCCCTGGACCAACGAGCGGGAGCAGAAGAAGAAGATTCAGGAGGAGTACGAGCGAAGGAGGAAGCAGCTTCAGGATCTCTGCCGCGCTATCAAGGCCGAGTCAGTATCCGAGTTGCAGGAAATTCTTTGTTGCATGGTTCTCTCTGAGTGCGTTTACAAGGTATTTTGCGAGTTGGACTGGTATTCACTATTGGGAGAATTATAAATTTTTAATTTTTTTCCAGGAATTTAATGTCAAAAACGTCACTTGAGAATACATTTTTTTGCTTGAATTATAAAGAAGTGGCGAAAACGAAACTACAAACTGGGTGTTTGTTTATTAGACAACATCAATGGCGGGGAAGCTGAATTGGAAGTTTGTTTGTAAGAATAACTATGTCAAATTGCGAGTGTTATATCAGAGCCCCTTAAATGAGATTGAGCTTAGCCATTGATGAAGTGTTTGTATACGAGTCATATGAAATCATGGTGTTGATTTTTCTGGGGGGACAAATTGTGGTGATATGTGGGGATAAGGGATGGAAATAATTACCTTCCAATTCCATTCCTTCCTAAATTTTGGAACTTAATTTGCAAGCATTAACATTTCTTTTGATTCTGTTGCTTCCAATCCCTCCAAACATAGAGTCAATGATATTGATTACTTACATAAGACCTAGGAATTGCTTGAATCACATATTCCCCTTCTTATAAACGCTTATGACCACTTTGGAGCCTTAATGAGGGTTAATTTGTACATTTCCTGAATCTCTCTTAATTAACTATGATATGTGAATTACTAGTACTTAAAGGCTTACTCTTCCTTCTATCATAGAGACCTACTACTGAATTGATTCGAGCTGTAAATAAATTCAAGGCTGATTTTGGTGGACAAGTTGTTTCTTTGGAGCGGGTACAACCTTCATCAGATCATGTTCCTCATAGGTTTGCCATTCCTTTTTTTTTTGAATTTGTCAAATTGTGTTTTTTATTTATTGTTTCTGAATTCTCGGTTGTGCCTTATTAATTGCACCTGTGAGCACGTGACATTTAATATTGATATCCGGAGACCCTATATTGTTATCATTTGTCATTAGTCTTTGATTCAGATGATTTAACCTGTACATTCTAAGATGTGAAATCTGTGAGAGCTCATAATTTTTAAGAGAAATGTTTATGTAATAGCATTCATTTTGTCTGCAATATAGTTGATTGGATTTTCCTACTAAGTAGTACATGTGCTTGCATGTTTTATCAGCGCTTTATGGTGTTTGACAATTGATTATTGAATATTATTCATGTTTGAAACTTGATATCTATAATCTATAAATTTTACAAATAGCGACTTGATTGATTATGTGGTAACAGGTATTTGTTGGCAGAGGCCGGGGATACCTTATTTGCTTCCTTTATAGGAACAAAGCAGTACAAGTAAGTACTTTTTTAGACAATTCTTTGTGTCATCCTCCTAAGGCATTATAACTTCAGGGATATATTCAAGAATATTACGTTTATTAATCTCTTTCTTGAAAGGGATGTTATTGCTGATGCAAATATACTTCAAGGTGCAATCTTTCATGAGGATGCTGTTGAGGATCCTGAAGGCCATTCAGCAACTGAACTTGACCAGGGTGGAAGCCAAAATGGTAAAGTGGAGACTCCGTGGCCCCTAGAATCAAGATCCAAACAGTTAAGGAGTAAATCCTTACCCGCTGCTCATAGGGTAAACATGACTCTTTTCTATTGTGAATGCTTTCATTTGTTTACTGATTTTTGTTTTCAGCGTTGATTAGTTTATAGTTCAATCATCATGGATTTCTTTATTTGTTAACCTTTTAATTATCTCATTAGATGCATCATGTTTCAATCAATGAAGTAAGTTATTATGTGATATGGATAGAGAAATTTCAGTAATACACATGGCCGCTGGAA
Source organism: Acacia acuminata (assembly GCA_019022655.1). Classification (NCBI taxonomy): domain Eukaryota; kingdom Viridiplantae; phylum Streptophyta; class Magnoliopsida; order Fabales; family Fabaceae; genus Acacia; species Acacia acuminata. The sequence continues at coordinate 1,335,909 of JAFJYI010000164.1, read as the reverse complement.
TCCTAAATTCTAGATGCTTGATCATACGGATATGTACACGTGTGGTCTCTTGTTTCTAATAATTGCCTCTGGTATTATTTCTTAGGGTTTTTTGGCTCGTGCCAAAGGAATACCTGCTTTGGAATTGTATAGGCTTGCTCAGAAGAAAAAACGAAAACTTGTTTTGTGTGGCCATTCACTTGGTGGAGCTGTATGTTTTTTCACTGACCTTTTTTAACAACAATGCTTCATGTATATTTAAGAAGTTTTCATACACTGAGTTCCTTGTTTCTGCATAGGTAGCTGTATTAGCCACCCTTGCCATTTTGAGGGTGATTGCTGCTACATCTCCTTCAAAGGAGAATGAGAAGGTCTCTATCAAATGTATAACATTTTCTCAGCCTCCTGTTGGAAATGCTGCTCTGAAGGAGTATGTTTTTCTTGTCTCTGCCCTTCCCCCAGTCTTCTTAATTTTTTAAGTTCCACTCCTTTCTTTAGTCTTGAACCACTTATAAATTATAGACTGTAATTTATGAATATATCAACCCCTCTTTTTCTAGTTACGTTAATCAAAAAGGCTGGCAGCATTATTTCAAGAGTTACTGCATCCCAGAGGATCTGGTTCCCCGTATTTTGTCTCCAGCTTATTTCCATCATTATAATGCTCAGCCTCAGTTGGTGCCTCATGAAGATGAAATCAATGGCTTGTTAAAAACAAATGGGCAAGGGGCTGAAAAGGATAAAGAGAATGGGAGAGAGCGGCTGGTTTTGGGGATGGGTCCTGTGCAGCGATCCTTCTGGAGACTCTCTAGGCTAGTTCCGTTGGAAGGATTGAGAAGACAATTGAGTAAACACCGAGAAAGCCAAGCTAGTTCTATGGAAACAACTTTGGTGCCTGATTCTCTTCCCTCTACCTCAATTGAGGAGGAGGTGGTTGAACCACAGTCTCTTGAAATACAAGAGGGTTCTGATAGTATATCACTCAAGCCACTTCCCAACACTGATAAACATGCATTGGAGGCAACAGCAAATGGGAAAACAGACAGCAGGACTGATACTATCACTGGAGATAAAGGGGCATGGCGCAGAGTGCCATCACTGCCTTCATATGTGCCATTTGGGCAGGTATAATATTCAGTATAACCTGTATAATTTTTCCTTCTTTTCCTCAATTTATGTGCAGTCTTTAGTTTATTTTTGTTTGCTAACCATGCTGTTATTTCCTTATTATGGAATGATGCATCCATCTGAACCTTTTTCTTTCATGTACAACAGCTCTATTTATTGGGAAACTCCATAGTAGAGACACTATCAGGTGCAGAGTACTCAAAGCTAACATCGGTATGAGCTTCCTTGCTTATCCATCTTTTGTATAGTTTACTTTTTCCTGTCTTCAGGTCCTATAGCAGCTAAAATTGTTTAAGGATTCCAAGGTCGTGTTCATGAATGATGGAGTAAGTTCTCTCATTTTGTTGCTTTCTTCTGGCAAAGACATTTTCAGGTTGGATCTGTTATTGCGGAATTGAAGGAAAGATTTCAATCACATTCAATGAAGTCGTACCGGTCTCGATTTCAAAGGTAATTATTGTAATTGTCAATATTAATAATTTCAGCTACATAAAAGATAAGTTATGCTTATTTACCATCCTGAATTGTTATCAATTGTCTTTGCGTAAGAGGTACAGCAGATCTGTAATTGTCTTTGATGTGTTTCTAGATTTTGGCTTTTATTTGTGGGGCAGGGTTTTTATTGGACAAACTCTGCATGGAATTTATATTCCTAAATTATCAGGAACCCATGGTATCTTTTATTTAAAAGATTAACTGCTTGGAAGATTTGTTATTTAAGATTCAAATTCAGGCAGGATTTTTTAGTGCCCCACTGTTTAAAATCTGGGAGACTGCAGAAACATTTATGTGCGTGCTCTCTTATATGCCCTTTCATAGTTGAAAGTCTTAAATGAAATGTCTAAGCCATGTTTGACTAAATTTGATCTCTATAACCATAAGCTATCCCCTTACAATTTCATAAAAGCTAATTATTTCCAACACAATGGGCATTTTGCTATTGGATAGATTTACTAAGACACGCTTGATGCTTGAATTTCTAGGCTTTTTGTTTTTATAGCTTCTGATAAAGCACTTTTGCGCCATTACTTATTCAATTTCAGAATTGGTAACCGTTATCGCCCCTCACCTCCCCTCCTTTTTTTTCTCGGTTGCAGAATCTATGACTTGTGCATGAGTGACAATGCATCAGCTTTCTTAGGAGTTGAGCAGTGGCAGCAGCTTCCTCATTTACAGCAATGGCTTGGCCTTGCAATTGCTGGGACTGTTGAACTTGGCCATATAGTGGAGTCTCCAGCTATTCGTACTGCAACTTCAATTGTTCCTCTGGGATGGAATGGTGTGCCTGGTCTAAAGAATGGAGAGCCTCTGAAAGTTGACATTACTGGTTTTGGGTTGCATCTATGTTCACTTGTCTATGCTCAAGTGAATGGTATCTGGTACTGCCATTTCCCTGTAATAAGCAATTTTATTTATTGAGTTTTGGCAAGTTTCCCTACTCAGATATTTTGTTTTTTTGTGGGAGGTGGAGGAACTGGGTGGAGTAAGGACTTAGACATACTGGTTGCAATGAATGAATTTTGATAGCAAACATTTAGATATAAAAAACATCTAGGTCTTGTAATTCACCAAAAACAAGAGATATATGAGAAAAGCTAGAGGAGTACGATAACTAGCTCTTAAGATGGATAAAATTGGAATGGAGTGGCTTAAAAGTGTCCTCTTGGAACAGAAAATTTGATGCCTTGACCGTGGCAATATGAGAATTTGAGGTCAGGGAAGCAGTGGTTCTTGTGCCCTTTAATTTATAGGGCCATAAAAATAGAGGGAAACATTAATCTGTGGTAATTATATTAGTTTGTAAATAATAGAATTGGATTAGTCAAGATCAGATCCTAGACTTTAGGAGTTAGTTAGAACAGATTTAATCATTCAATTTTTAAATTTCCTAGATGTCCTCAATCTGTTACACCAGATTGCTTCTCATTGTAACCTATATATTTCACACGAATGAATGAGAATAATCATCGGACTCAAATTATATCTGATCCTAAAACGCTACATGGTATCAGAGCATCCTCAGCTTCCGCGTCGAGTTCGATCTTGAACGTTACCCACTGTAACGTTCTCCTCCGCACTTGTCCGGCGAGCGTCCCACTCATCCGCCGTCACTCCCGAGCGTTACCCATTGTAACGTTCTCCTCCACCTTGTCCGACGGTGTACCTTCGGTCTCGGCGTCTTTCGGTCCGGGGCCGTTCTCATCGTTGATCCGAACTCGTCCCCTCCGGCCTTGTCCGACGGTGTACCTTCGCCTCGGCGTCTTCGGTCTAGTCGCATTCGTTGCTGTTGATCCGAACTCGTCCCTGTTAGGTCTCGTTCGAAGCCACTCGTCCTCAAGTCCGACTGGCCTTTCAAGATCGACCAAACGATCACAAGTCAGGGCGTCGTCCTCTCTCTGCAATCTCTGGCGTCCTACTTCGGCGTTGCCAGATATCTTGTCCGAAGAACAGAATCGCGCTTAGCTCAGTCTCGCGCTAATCATCTGGCGTCATCCCTTTGTAACTGACGCTCGCCTCCAGTCGACTGGTTCTTCATCATCGCCCGACAAATCAGAAGCCTCGTGCTCGTGTTCTCATCTCCTCTCTCGGCCCTCGAAGGTTCACGATACTGTGGGTATCATTTGGGTTGGGCTGCTACACTTTTTCATTTGGGTTGGGCTGCTACAGTACTTTATTTGGTTTGGGCAGCTGACAAAATCAAGCAATATTATTCATTGCTGATTGCTTCAACCTCTCAGCCTTCATTGGATCAACGCCAGCAATATTATTTCCCCTGCGCACTCCACATCAATGGAGTCATCACATAATACAACACCGCTCCCCAAGACCAGCGATAATTCAAACCTTCACTCTTCCGATAACCAGTTGGTGTCGGAAAAACTGAATCTTCACAATTATCATGATTGGGCCCGGGTTGTCTTGCTGTCTATCGGTGGACGTGGAAAACGGAAATTTTTGACTGGAGAGATCAAGCCACCGTCGGATCAAAACTCATCGGCCTGGGTTCAATGGGATACTGATAATTCTCTTGTCTGCTCTTGGCTTATCAATGCCTTGTCTCCTCAGATTAAACGGAGCTTCATGTATCTTCCTACTGCAAAGGATATTTGGGATGCTGTTCGTGATTCTTATGTCGATGCCAAGGATTTATCCCAACTATTTAATCTTCGTCGTCGCATCTGGAAGTCATCTCAGGGCTCTAGGTGCATTACTGAATTCTGGTTTGAACTTGTCGCTCTTTGGCAAGAAGAAGATCAAATGGTCAAAAATGAATGGGATTCTTCCACTGATGCCACTCGCCACCTTCGGAATGTCGACACTGATCGGATTCTGATTTTTCTCGGCAGCTTAAATTCAGAATTTGACGATGCTCGGGCAAGGATATTGAGTAATTCGTCCCTTCCTCCTCTCCTGGAAGTATATTCTGAGATTCGCCGTGAAGAGTCTCGAAGACAAACTATGCTTCTCAAGGCTATCTCTTCAGGACCAGAAGCGTCCAGTTTAATCAGTAAGCACATTCCCTCTTTTGGTTCTGGTTCTAACAAATCTCGTCCAACATGTGATCATTGCAAGAAGATTGGTCATACCAAAGACAAATGCTGGAAACTCCACGGTAAGCCATCTGATTGGACACCTCGTAAACCACGATCACCTTCTGCTCATCAAACAGTCATTGAAGCAGATACTCCTTCAGGATCCGTGCCTCCTTCTCTCAATACAGAACAGATGAGTCAACTTCTCAACTTGCTGAAAAATTTACAGTCCTCTCAAGGACCAGTTGCTACTATCGCCAAACAAGGTAATGATCATCTTACTCTTATATCGTCATCCTCTCTGTCGAAATGGATAGTAGACACCGGCGCCTCTGATCATATGACCTCAGAATCAAGAAACTTTACTTCCTATTCTCCTTTGGCTGGTAATAATCGAATTCGTACAGCAAATAACTCTAGTGCGTCCATTGCTGGCACCGGTACCGTTCCTCTTACAAGAGACTTAAAACTTGATTCTGTTCTTCATGTTCCTCATTTGGCATACAATCTCCTTTCAATCAGCAAGTTGACAAAACATACAAACTGTTCTGCTCACTTTTTTGCCACTCATTGTATATTTTAGGATCTCTCCTTGGGGAAGACGATTGGCACAGTTAAGGAGCATGACGGCCTTTACTACCTTGATGATTCCTCTGCAAGTGCCTTGTCATCACAAATAAAGACCTCTGTCTCCCCTACTTCAGACAATAATTTGATGTTATGGCATAGAAGGATGGGTCATCCTAGTTTTCAGTATTTACAAAAACTGTTTCCTCAATTTTCATTCAATAAAGATGTTAATTCCCATTGTGAAACGTGTGAACCAGCAAAACATCATCGCACTACCTTTCCTCCCACTGTCTATCACTCTACACGTCCCTTCTCCATCATCCATAGTGATGTATGGGGTCCCTCTAGAGTACCTAACCGGACATGTTCGAAATACTTTGTCACTTTCATAGACGATCACACTCGCATGTGTTGGGTGTACCTCCTAAAAGAAAAATCTGATGTGTTCAATATCTTTGTTGAATTCTTCCACTATGTTCAAACACAATTTAATTCTACCATTCAAGTCTTACACTCTGACAATGGCACCGAATATTTCAATCATACCTTCAACCACTTTCTAAAGTCTCATGGAATCATTCATAAGAGTAGTTGTCCTAACACACCTCAAGAAAATGGCATTGCCGAACGTAAAAATCGCCATCTTCTTGACATTGCCCGTGCCCTTATGTACACCCGCAATGTTCCCAAGTATTTTTGGGGAGATGCAATCCTTACGCCACTCGGGGCGGATCCGAAATTTATGGAAGGGGGGCACTATCTCGTGGGAGATGCGGGGTTCGGGGCGCGCCCCCGAAAAATTTTTTTTTTTAAAGTAAAGCTTTAAATGCATTAAAAAATAAAAGAATATAAAGGGAAAAGTAAGACTAAGTGTTGTTAGAAATAACAAGGCTGGACACCATATATTTTAATGACAAAAGTACATTACAATATCATCCTACTAAGTTTTATTTTTTGGAATTATATCATAATTGTCTCATTATCAATGCTATCAAATACATCATTTTCAATATAAGACACTAAGCAATCATTCAACCAAATTGAATAGAAGGAAAAAATTGAAGGAGCAAGGAGGAGGAGCGGAACGGGCTTGTTAAGGAAGGAATAGAAGGGAAAAATTTATTTATTTATTTTTTTAAATTTTTTTTATATTAAAAAAATTTAAAAAAAAAATTTTTTAAATAAAAAAAAAAAAAAAAAAAAAACCAAGGGGGGGCACGTGCCCCCCTTCTCCTCTACCTCGCATCCGCCCATGCCGCCACTCACCTTATCAATCGACTACCTACTCGTGTCCTTTCCCATATGCCCCCTCTTGATAAACTCCGTGAGACTCATGTGATTTCCCACCTTGATCACTCTCTTCCTTTCCGTGTCTTTGGATGTACCGTATATGTCCATATTCATCATCCCACTTCCAAATTTGACCCCCGGGTCCCTTCCTTGCATCTTCCTTGGCTATTCCAATTGCCAAAAAGGCTACCGTTGTTATGACCCCAAATCCCAACGAATCTTTGTCAGCCGAGATGTCACATTTGCTGAAGCCATACCTTTCTATCCACACCCTTCGAGTCAGGGGGAGAATTGGAGTGACTCTCAGCCTACTATACCTGAACCTATACCACCTTCCTATCCCGTGATCATATCCTCCACACCCGATTCACTCACTATGCCATCACAAACAGGGGGAGACAAATATTATGACAAGGTTTACTCTAGGAGGAACAAAAAGGTAGTAGAGCCCATTATGCCTGAGGCTCAACCACTCTCCCAACCGAGAGAGACTCCTGACACCAACAAGGACCTAAACATGCCTATTGCACTGAGAAAGAAGACACGTTTCTGTACTCAACACCCTATTCAAGACTACATGTCATATGGTAATCTCTCACGAAATATTGTCATTTTGTCACTAACCTTGATCGGAGTTCAGATTCCCTCAAATGTACATGAGGCACTTGAAATTCCTGAATGGAAAGATGCTGTATTAGATGAGATGAATGCTCTTGAGAAAAATCAAACTTGGAATGTCACTGACTTACCCCAAGGTAAGAAGGCAGTAGGGTGTAAGTGGGTATTTACCCCCAAGTACAATGCTGATGGTACTTTGAACAAGTACAAAGCCAGACTAGTTGCCAAGGGTTTTACACAAACTTATGGCTTGGACTACAATGAAACCTTTGCCCCTGTAGCAAAGCTCAACACAATCGAGAATCCTTATTTCCGTTCTTGTTAATCTCGACCGGCCTTTACAACTAGACATCAAAAACGCTTTCCTAAATGGGGATCTAAAAGAAGAATTTTATATGAAACTTCCACCTGGTTTTGAGAATGGTCAAGGCAAACAGGTATGCAAGCTGAACAAGTCCATTTACGGGTTGAAGCAGTCGCCTAGAGCTTGGTTTGACAGATTCTCACAAGTTCTAAAGGCTGAAGGATATAACCAATGCCTCTCTGATCACACTATGTTCACTATGAACCATGAAGGTATGATTACTATCTTAATAGTATATGTGGATGACATAATACTTACAGGGAACAATCCTCAAGAAATGATCAGAATCAAACGGCGCTAAACAAGGAGTTTGAAGTCAAAGACCAGGGTAGCTTGAAATACTTCCTAGGAATGGAAGTGGCTAGGTCAAAAGAAGGAATTCACATTTCACAAAGGAAATATGTCCTTGATCTACTAAAGGAAACTGGCATGCTTGGGTGTAAGCCGAGCAAGACTCCCATTAGTGTCAAAAAGAAGAAGAAAAAAGTAGAACAGCCGACAACCGAACAAGAGGTGGCAGAGAAAGAGAAACAAGAAGAGGAAGAAAAACCAGCGAGACATAGGGCGCTACCGGAGATTGGTTGGGAAGCTTATCTATCTTTCTCACACACGACGACATCACCTTTGCGTAAGTGCGCAAGTCAACACATGCACTCGCCAAAGCGAAACACTTGAATGCAGCATATAAAATCCTGAAATACCTCAAAGGAACTCTGGCCGAGGTCTCTTCTTCGAAAAAAACTGATCGAGGACTATTGAGATATACACCGATGCAAATTGGGCAGGAGACCAAGAGAACAACAGGTCTACTTCGGGCTATTGCACGTTTGTATGGGGAAATCTAGTAACGTGGCAGAGTCACAAGCAACGAGTGGTATCCACAAGTAGTGCAGAATCTGAATTAAGATCACTTTCTGAAGGACTCAAGGAAGGAATATGGATAAAAAGGGTCGCTGACGAGACCTACACCAAGATAGAATCTCCATTAAAACTTTACTGTGATAATAAGGCAGCCTTAAGCATGGCATTGAATCCAGTACAACACAATAGAACTAAGCATGTTGATGTTGATCGCCACTTTATTAGGGAAAAGGTTGAAGATGGAATTATTTGTCTCTCCTACATACCTACAAAATTACAGCTTGCAGATATACTCACAAAAGGTCTACCCGAGGACATATTTGAAGGTTTTGTATGCAAGTTGGACATGATGAGTATCTATGATCCAACTTGAGGTGGAGTGTGGTAATTATATTAGTTTGTAAATAATAGAATTGGATTAGTCAAGATCAGATCCTAGACTTTAGGAGTTAGTTAGAACAGATTTAATCATTCAATTTTTAAATTTCCTAGATGTCCTCAATCTGTTACACCAGATTGCTTCTCATTGTAACCTATATATTTCACACGAATGAATGAGAATAATCATCGGACTCAAATTATATCTGATCCTAAAACGCTACATAATCAAATATTGGTCACCCAGTCACATTTAATATAATGGACTGCATATTTTGGGTGCTTTACTAGGTAGGTCTTTCTGTGGTATGATAGTAATTAGGACAGGAGAGAGAAAGTGAATAGAAGAGAGGGAAGGGAAGATGGAGAGAAAGAGAGGCTGAGAGGAAGAGAGGAGACTAGAGAGAGAAACAAGGCAATGCACTAATCCGAGTCACATCATAAGCTGAGTTACAAATGGGCACTTAATATCTATTTATAGACAATAATGCTTCTAACTACCTCTCACATGTAACTACCCATTCTGTTATTTTGTTATTACAATATAATGTCATATCCTATATATGCACTTTAACGTAAATGGTCTAGAATTGGGTAGTTGAGGCATATAAAATGCTGCCTTTTCTCGAGTTACTGTTTTTCATTACTTCATAGAAAATAAGTTATGTGAACATAGAGTTATGCGTATTTTTTTCTTCTTAAATAGGTGTTCAACTACAGTTGAATCCTTTCCTTCTGCTCCAAAATATTCTTCAAATCATGGAAACCAACCTGACTTACAGAAGATGAGAGTATTAGTTGGCCCCCCGTTACGAAGCCCACCAAAGCATCTAACAGTGCTAGACCCATTGATGCCTGTTTTTCCATCCATAAATTCAGATGCAGACTGTCTTGTTGGAGAGCATACTTCAGGGACTATTGAGAAGGAGAAATCAATCCGTCCTGAGAGTTTGAATCATTTTTCAATATTCTGCACCAGTGATTTTACTACTGTCTCCAAAGAGGTTCATGTCAGAACTCGTAGGGTCCGTTTAGTTGGCCTAGAGGTATAAATAATATTTTTCTAGGATCTCTGATGTATTTAATGCATTTCACCATGCATCTCTTGACTTGCATTAGTTGAATGCAGGGTTCTGGCAAAACTACACTTTTGAAGGCAATCTTGAACAAAGGTAAAGTAAATACTACTACCAATGAGGTTCTTATTCCAGAAGTTGATGTACAAGAAGGTATTGCGGATGGCTTGTACTACTGTGACTCCCTTGGAATCAACATGCAGGTCTCCCCCTTTTTCTTTCTTGATCTGTTCATTTTATTTATGATTTACTAATGTCAGTTTCCAGTGTCATGAAAATTGGAGTGAACTAACAAATTCATCTGGGAAACTGGCGAATTGACACCTAATTTGATTCAGAACTTTCTAAAACATGGGATGCTGTAGGGAAATCGCTGCTGATAAATTTGATAAAGAGAAAAGAGATCCATGTTATGACCAGCAGCGATAGATGCTGGATAAAAATATATCTGAATGAATTTAAGTTTTGTTGTTCCCTCCTGCACTAGTCTATTTTATATAGAGGGTGAAATATGCGAAAAGGGACAAGTGCAGTGCAATACTTCGGAACTTCAACTCCAAAAGATGTGGCTTTAGCCAAATAGGTTCAGATGTTTTGCTAAAGACATGGCATGATTTTAACCTTTGTGCTAGACCTTGCAACCAAATTTTTTTCTTGCTTTTCCTAGAGTCCAAATTTCCATCAACAAACATACAATATCCTATGTTCCAAATATTCTATGAAATAACTTCAAGACAATTGGACAATGATAAACTCTAAAACTCCTATATGCTAATAAACTACTAACCCATTAACACTCCTGATTTAGAAGCTTAAACTTTCTAAAACATCGATTGATTTCCTCAAAACTTTCATCCTTACATGTTCTTGCTGTAACTTTCATCCTTACATGTTCTTGCTGTCCTTTCTTTCTCAGAACAATCTTTTTCCTTTCTTTTTTATCTGCTAGCAACAGTTATAGTAAAGCAAACAGATTCTGATGCATGTCTGGTATGATGTGCATATTCTGCTGTTGGTTATAGTTAAGTGCCTAAGTATATGTGTACAACTTCATTGTCAATAAAGAGATGAGTTGCTAAGACACTATGGATAAACTTTTCTTTCATCTTCTCCACTGGTTTCTTTGTGTATGTATGCATTCTTGTCAAACTCGCAAGTTGACTCTCCGAGTTTACCGTTTTTATGTTTCTACCTTATTAAATTGAGTCAAATCTTTAGTAAACTCATGTTAGCTATAAACTCATTTAAACTCACGAGTTTACACACCGAATTTACCGTTTTTACGTTTGTAGCTTACAAAATTGTGTTAATTTTTTCAATTTTATCATTCTCAACGGCTTTACATATGAATTTTATAGAAATTTATTTATTAAATATAATAAATGTTGATATATTTAATTTCAATTATTTGGATTTAAATTATATTTAAATCAAATTGTTGTCATTTTTTATATTTTAATTATTTAATTATAAACTGTTAATACTTATTTTATGATAAAAGTAAACTCTTATGAATTTACGATTCGAGTCTATGATACGAGTTTACATCATTGTCACGAGTTTGTTTAAACTCGTGAGTTTAACAACCTTGTATGTATGGCAACACCCTTTCACGTGTGTAATCTCTTTGCTTTGCAGGAGCTGGATAAAGAAAGTTCTCGCTTTAAGGATGAACTCTGGTTGGGAATCCATGATCTAAATTGGAAGACAGATTTGATTGTTCTTGTTCATAATCTGTCCCACACCATACCTCGATATAATACTTCCAATGTGCCTGAACAAAAGCCTGTCCTGTCCCTGTTTTTGGATGAGGCTAAATCTCTTGGGATTCCTTGGGTTCTTGCTATAACGAACAAATTCTCGGTTAGTGCACACCACCAAAAGGCTGCAATTGAAGCAGTTTTAAAGGCATACCAAGCATCTCCAAGCACAACTGAAGTTTTAAATTCCTGTCCATATGTTATGGCTAGTGTTTCTGAGGCTTCATTGTCACAGAATGTGAGCAATGATAAAGTCAATAGAAGAATTGGTGTTTATAAGCTTATATTTGCTCCTATCAATGTCGTTAGGAGGCCTTTCCAGAGAAAGGAGATTGTTTTTCCTGTTGAAGGTGTTAACTCTCTGTGTCAGCGAATCCACAGTGTACTACGTAATCATGAAGAGGCTTCATTTCAGGTGAGAATCTTTTGTCATGGTATCAAATCTCCTTTGTTCTCAATTAATGATTTCTTTTTACATGTACATGAAATCTTACTTTATTTTTTATAATTTTTTCCCTATATCTGAAACGAAAAACAGGAAAGAAGTTGTAAAAACTGGTCAGTCATCAAATAGTTTACAATCCAATGGTTTAATGCAGTCAAACTGAGGTTTATTTTTTTTATTTTTTATTTTTTTAAAAAAATTTTGCCAAACGATTATAGTTGGTCTTTTCAAGGATAGAATCTGCAAATCATTAAAATCAGTTGGGTGAGATATAAAAGCAAATCATGGTATGAAATTTATAGCTTTCTTATGTAAACCAAGGTGATATGTGACATCTAGTTTCACTTTCACGTTTAGTAATATGTGATGCTTTATGGGGTATTCAAGTGGATTAGTTCTCCTATGTCAATGGCTAGCTTTCTAAGACGTTTCCCCATCCCTCTTGGGTGCCTATTAATCAGTATCAGGACTGGTGGTTGTCAACTCCGGGAAGAGCTGGCTGTGAAGGGTTTTCAATAAGCGAATTGGTTTACTTGTTCATTTGATAGAACAAATTTTACAACAAACATGGATGACAGTAATATCATTGTTAATGCTTTTACAGGAACTTGCTAGAGATAGACTAATGACGGAGTTGGCACGAGACCATCCAAGGTCAATGGATGCAGGTAAAGATGCTACAGCTAAGGCAAATTCAAAAAATTCTGCAGCAGTGGGTGCGTCGATTGGTGCTGGTATCGGCATTGTCATGGCCCTTGTAATGGGGGCAGCATCTGCCTTGAGGAAACCGTAAGGACCAATTAAAATCCTCTACACTTATAAAGTGACAAATATATATATATATATATATATTCAGAGAGATAGAGATGAAAGAGAATGAGTCAGTCAGATTCTTTTGATGTCACTTGCTTCTTGAATGTCTGATTTTATATGATTGTAGAGGATTCAATTTTCAACCCCTTTCCTATCTATAATTGACACTGCTTGTAGTGTCGCACAATAGAAATTAGGCTGTATAGGTTATGTGCTGTTATTAGAATTTGATTCTTTTCTTGGATTTACATGTAAGATAGATGTTTAATGAGGGTAAGAATTTTTTTTGCTCACATAATAGCATATAGTTTCTCATTTATATAGAAGCCCTTACAAAAGGCAGGAGTAAATTTTGTCCAAGTTCTGTGTCCAAAAGTGGATCACATCCTGAAAGAGGATAATCAAAATCATGCAAGCCAATTTGCAGCTGGAGTTTGGAGAGCAAACTCTGCTATCCAATCGAAGACCTTCAAAGCTTCTCTTATGATTTAAAGTAGATTATATTTGTCATAGTTTAATCTAATGATGAAATTTGAGCTCATCTAAGTATAATATGTATTTCTCAAACTTCCTTTGCCTCTTGTTTGAGAATGGGAGCTACAGAGTATTGACAGACTTATTGCGCCCTTCAAGAAACATAGTATGTGAAGCCTTGTGGATAAGCCTTTAATATTAAGATCCCTCAAATGTACCTGAAGCTTCCACAATCACTTGAGCCAATGACTTTTTAAGTTGGTTTTTTGGAAGATTGATTGGGCCTTGCCAATTTTCTCCATACACAAGGATTGGAAATTGAGACTTGTGCGTAATGAAAAGAAATGCTGAATCACTTAAACCATTTGGCAGCGGTATTTTGGCTATTTTCTTTAGGAAATCTAGAAGGGCACTCGCATTTTTTTGGTATGGTTTGGAGCATAAATTCCCGCATTTCTTGCCAATTTTCTTGATAGATCCAAGGTTTGTTGGCCATGTTAGACCAAGCTCTCTATGTACAGGGCATTATAAATGCACAACTAAAGTGACTGTGAATAGATTGAGGAGCGTTATGGATGAATTAGTTTGTCCTTTCCAATCTAGCTTTATTAAGGGTAGGCATATACAAGATAATATTATAGTATGCCAGGAAATCATGCACATTATGAAGAAGTCCAGGGGGAAGAATGGGTGGAAGGTCTTGAAGACTTAGAGAGAGCTTTTGATTTTTCTTTGGGATAGTGGTGAGAAAAGTGGCTCATTTGCAATCTGACTTACGTACAAAACATATTGTATAATTTTACTTATGTAAAAGTTAGATTGTGTAATGTGACTTATGTTAGGATTGATGGTAACATATGTAACTTTTGTGAAAATGAAACTTGTTTGAAATGTAGGTAGTATAAGTGACTTTTGAGATAATTATAGGAGAAGAATTAAAATCAAAATTACGAAAAGGTGGAGAATGTTAACTTTGAAAATTTGGCGGTGCTTAAATACGTAATGTGATCAAATAATACTTCCTCCGGTCCTAATTATTAGAACACTTTTGTAGTGCAATTTGACCTGAGGTAGTATTACATAACTAACTGGATCACATGTTCAGTACAAGTTGGTCTCTAATTGTGTTACAAATATAATTCATTTGGGTTGTAAGATGGTGTAACATAATTTATCGAGGAAGGCTCTTCATCTACACTAATATTATCTACATGATCTATATTCCTATTTTCAAGTTTTATAACATCAGTTTAAAAATGTTAAGTAATATAAAATTGAAAGTTGATGAGTTGGTAATGAATCCTGTTCACACTAACAAAATAATGTTGATTGAAATAAATGCTCACACCAACAACAAAAATAAATGCTGAAAAAAAAATTAACAGGGGAGTTGTTGGAAGGTTGACAAAAAATAAATGATGTCTTTCAGCGATGAATGTTGTTTAGATACACAAGGCTGAGACTGTAAAGGCTACTTTTAGAAAAGCAAAAGCTCCGAAAATGAGCTATATTGATAAGTTGCTTTTGACTTAAAAGGGTAATTGAGAAAAAGACCTTTTTTTTTTTTAAAAAAAATATTAAAAATTTTAGGTGGGGGTAGACATCGGTATCCTACGTGTCGGACCTCTAGGCTTAAAGTATGCCACTAATGAATGGTCATCACATCGACCAATGGGTATCAAACCTCATTCCTTTTGGAGTGAAAGTCGACGCCTTAGCCAACTGTACCAATCCTCATTAACGAGAAAAAGACATACCAAACATGTTAAAAAATGAAAAAGTTTCAAAAGCCCATTTTGGACTTTTAAACGTGCGATTCGGGATGACAAACGCCATACCTATTTTCCGACAAGTCCTAGTTGATGTGGGCTTTGAGTTTAAATTCACAAGCTTGGTTATTTGTTGTGTCTTCATCTGTTTCATATAACGTGCTTCGGAAGGGTAGGCAAACTGATTTCTTTTTACCACAGAGAGGCCTCCACCAAGGGGATCCTATCTCCCCCTATTGTTTCTTGTGTATGGATCGCTTATCTCATGTTATTAGAGATTGTAATTGATAGAAATGCCCCTTCTATATTCCATGCCGATGATCTTCTCTTTGGAGCTGCAACTGAGCAGCAAGCCGAGTGCATGATGGCTTGTCTTAATGGCTTTTGGTTAGCATTAGGGAAGAAAATCAACAAGAACAAGTCGTCATTTTTCTATCTCTCAAAGGGTGCATGCTACGGGAGATACTTGGGGTATTATTATCACCAGAGGGAGAAAACCTGCAGAGACTTAACACTATATTATTGATAGAGTGAAGAAGAAACTTGCTTCTGGAAAGCTAATAGCCTTTCTTTCTTTGGCTGGTCAAATTGCTTTAGCAGCTAAATCTGTGTTGAGTTCCATACCTATTTATCCAATGCAGATCTCTAAAATGCTAGTTTCTATATGCCATGAAGTGGAGAGATTGCAGAGGAATTTCATATGGGGAAATAGTCAAGGTTCTCATGATTTCCATTCCATTGGATGGGATAAAATCACCACGCCTAAACTCTATGGTTTATATTATTTCAACCACTGATTTGCAAAAATGAAGTTGGACTTTATACAAATTCTCACGTCAAACCCCCAAAAAATAATAATGAAGTGCTACACAAGGGAGATTGACCAAAATAATAATTAAAAAAAAAATTACCAGATTAAAGCAGATTAGAAACATTTTACCAAAGTAATGCAGTTAGTGACGCATGTCAAACTCACGCTACTAATCACATAAAAGAGGCTCACGCCACGGCACATCTTGACAAATTTTGTGTCGGTGGGCGTGATGATGTCACGCCACTAGGTGGCGTGAGATTTTAAAAAAATCAGCCCACTCAATTGAGTGGGTCCGATTCCCTATAATAAAATAATAATAATATTAAATATAATAATAATATATAATAATAATAATAAATGATAAAAAAGTGGAATAATTTAAAACTTTACTTCATTTAATTTGAAGTCAAAAGAAAGAAAGTATGAACCGAAATAACTCATTAAGAACGCATTTAAAAAAATTACGTGGTACAATTTGGTTATAACAACATATCCCAATACAGGAGGATACATATATTTGTTATACACCAAATATTTGTATAACAACAGTATTGATTTTGGGATATGTTGTTATAACCAAATTGTACCGCGTAATTTTTTAAAAGGCGTTCTTAATGAGTTATTTCAGTTTCATACTTTCTTCCTTTTGACTTCAAATTAAATGAAGTAGAGTTTTAAATTATTCCACTTTTTTTTTAACATTTATTATTATTATATATATATATATATATATTATATTTAATATTAATTTTATTATTATTATTATTATTATTGGGAGTGGGTCTCGATTTTTTTTTAAATCTCACGCCACCTAGTGGCGTGACACATCATCACGCCACTGACACAAAATTTGTCGCATGTGTCGGTGATGAGCCTCTTTTACGTGATTAGTAGCGTGAGTCTGACATGCGCCACTAACTGCATTACTTTGGTAAAATATTTCCAATCTGCTTTAATCTGGTAAATTTTTTTTTTTTTTTTTTTTAAATTTTGGTCAATCTCCCTAACATATGATGACAAAGGGAGGAAAAGGAAATCTTTTGGACCATCCAATAATGTGGTATTAAGTTGTTAAAAATAAATATAATATATTTAATAAAATGTTTATTATAAACACTCACACTGAATATAAACCCAACACCAGGGTCTACAAATATTTTTTTTTTTCAATATTAACATTTAATCATTTAAAATGAATCATGATTGTTTAGTTGACTTTCTTTAGTCCCAATTGAAGGTAACTTTGCCAAAAGCATTTTATCCATTTTTATGGAGTCGAATTCAAGACCCGCAGCCAAAGCTCATTCCACTAGAACTAAGAAATGTTGATAACTATTCAATTGATTTAGATGTGTAAGATTTATCAAAAAATAATGAATTAAAAGCTCAATATATATCAATGAATCAACTTTATACAAGAAATCTTATGATATCTGCCTTCAGAACCCATTTCACTACAAAAAGGTTGAATAATCACACCATTAAATTAGTCCATGTGTAATTACCAAGGTTATTAAATCCGAACTAGCCACTGAACCGGTCTAGGTAGTGTGTCAAGAGTCCGATCGAAGTCAAACTGGAGAGTACCCGAGGCTAGACCAGTGGAGATGTGAACTTGAACAAGAATATTTTTTAGAGTATTTTTGGAATTTGATAATTTTTGAGGAATAAATGATAATATTTTTGAGTGATTCTTTTTGCATTAGAAAGTAGACATCCCAAGCTTTTCATAAAGTCTTAATTTATAACTTTTGAAAATATGTAGAATTAGATATGAATTTTTAAAATCAGAAAATTTTAAATAGGGTAAATGTGCAATTTTACACATGAAGTTTGGCCCAAGGAGCGCCTAGCACCACGAAGTTTTTTCTGGAGCAAAAGTACACACGAAGTTACGTTTTGGGAGCGCCCAGCACCACGGCCGTTAGTTGACCGTCAACTTGGATGGAATGCTGACGTGGCGCTGACAAGATGATTTGGACGACGTGGAATAAAAAATTTAAAAAATTAGGAAAAAATTCAAATAATTAGGAAAAAAATTAGAAAATTTTAAATTAATTAGGAAAAAAATTCAAAAAATAAGGAAATAATTAAAAAAATAAGGAAATAATTAAAATAATTTAAAATAAAAAAATAGAAAATGTTAAAATAATTAGGAAAAAAATTAAAATAATTAGAAAAAAATTAAAATACCCCCGCCAAAGGGGCCCCACCACGCCACCCTACCATCGGTTATTTTAATTTTTTTTTTTTCTAATTATTTTAATTTTTTCTTAATACAAGAGTGAGTATTACATTCATTGAGCGTTATATTACTACTTTATAATAAAAATTTAGATTGATGCTAGAAAGAATACAAATTTAGATTGATGTTAGAAGGGAGATAATGAAATGTTTTTATAGAAAAAGAGATTATATATTTACTAAACATAGAAAATTTTATAATACTTCATGTTAATATAAATATTTACAGGAACCTATCTAAATTATTAAAGAAATGAATGGTAGGTTCTTGAACTTTTTTCTAATTATTTTAATTATTTGAATTTTTTTCCTAATTATTTTAAAATTTCCTAATTATTTTAATTATTTCCTAATTTTTTGAAATTTTTTTCTAATTTTTTGAATTTTTTTTTTTATTCCACGTCGCGTTAAAATCATCTTGTCAATGCCAAGTCAGCTTCCATCCAAGTTGACGATCAACTAATGTACTGTGGTCGACGCCAAAACGTAACTTCGTGTGTACTTTTACTCCGGAAAAACTTCATAGTGCTTTGGCGCTCTTTGGGGCAAATTTCATATGTAAAATTACACCTTTACCCTTTTAAATATATATTTAACATGTTAAACAGTCGACCGGACCGGTTTGACGGTTTTATGGTTGAACCGGCCTGGTCTGGTTTTAATAACATGGGTAATTACATTAATAATCATTCAATTAATACCCGGTAAAGTAATTTCCTTTTTTGAAGAACAAATAAAAATTATTCCCTAACATAGATAATTTATCTTTGCTTCATAAATTTCTACCTCTTCAATAATAACTACGAGCTATAATTACACATTTCCTTTTCAAGTTATTCAAAATTATTGCGATATTATTCCCTTTTAATTCCCAATTCTTATTATTGTGGTTTAGAAAATTTCCCTTTATCCCAGAAAGTTTGAGCCCTTCAATAATAATTGTGGACTACAATTATGTATTTCCTTTTCAAGCTATTCGAATTAATTGGGATATCGTTCCCTTTTTGAAGATATGTTAATAAAATAAATTTAAATTGAAAATACACAATTAATCAATTTTAAACTAGAAATCTTGAAATACCCGCCTTCAAAACCCGTGTCACTACAAAACGGGTCGGACAATAACATCATTAAATTAGTCCATGCGTAGCTACATAAACAATCATTCCGTCAATACCCCTTAAAATAATTTCCTTTTTTGAAAAACAAATAAAAATTATTCCCTAACATAGACAGTTTCTCTTTACTCCAGAAATTTTAACCTCTTCAATAATAATTGCAGGCTACAATTACACATTTTCAAATTATTCGAAATTATTGGGATATTTTCCCATTTAATTCCCAATTTTTATTATTGTGGTTTAAACAATTTCTCTTTAGACCAAAAAGTTGACCTCTTCAATGATAACTGTGGACTACAATTACGCATTTCCTTTCTAAGCTATTTGACTTTAATTGGAATATTGTTCCCATTTTGAAGATAACGTAATAAAATAAACTTAAATTAAAAATAGACATTAAATCATGAATCATAAGTCTTAATCAAGTAATTCCCATTTTTCATGATTGTTGGGACCTCTAATCCTTTTTTGAAGAATTAATGTTGGGATTTGGTTAGCAGTTAATATGATATTATTAATTTAAATTCAAGGAAAAAATCACGTTCTAGAATGTTACGCATAGGCTCCAATTTTGAAAGATGAGGTTTAAACTTCTCATGTTACATGAGAAGAAGAAGAAGATTCCTACACACATATGAAATAGTAGGACCTACACATATATATAATGCTAATTATATATATATATATATATATATATATATATATATATGGGTCCCACTATTTTATGTGTGTGTGACATGAGAAAACACTTCTCCTACAACATGCGAAGTGTTTTTCCCTTGAAAAGATAGGTAATAAAGAAAATATAAAATGAAATTACATATCAAATCAAGAATTATAAATCTTAATCACGGAAGGGACATTTGGAGGCAATAAAAACAATCTATATTTACATACGTGAATAGATCAACCTAACCTACATATCCTCGTATACATCATAGGAAATATTATTCTTAATTTCTCAATCAATTATACTTGGAAATGATCTAGTAGAACACAAATGTCTAGCCCAATGAGGCTAGAAGATATTAATATAGGATCAATGGGCTCTCCAAGATGCTTATGAGTAAAACACCTATGAAGAGAAGATTACTCGACGATATCCAAGGTAGAGATACCGACGAGCAGTCTCAGATCATTGTGCTACATGGTGGTGGGGTTTCGCTAAAAGGGTGGTGTGTGTGCACAGTGAGGCTGAATAGTAAATAATGTAATAGAGAATGTAGAGAGTGCACCACGTAACCTCCTATTTATAGGGATTACCTAGGGTTTCTCTCCTAGTCACAGTAAATCCGTTACTCAGGCAGGGCGTGTCTCCCACGTTCTGCAAATGCCTGCTCCACTACCTGTACGGTCCTGAATCATAAGCACAACGAGAAGATGACTCCTATTACCTGAATATGAAGGATTCTGTAGTAGATACTCCCATTGGGCCGCATATCCATCAGGCTGCGAAAATATAGGCTGCGAAAATCATGTCTCCATCAATACTATTACATAGCCATAAATAATAATATTTTTTTTTCCAAAATTATGTTCTAATGATAATGATTTGATTTTGAAATAATGATTGAATTGGTCCTTCTTCAAAAATATTCATGGAATTGATTCCAATTTTCTTTTACCCATAACTCAATTATATATGACATCCGTATTCATGGGCAAAAGGGTGCGTGAGACATAAGAGTTAGAAGAATTCGACTGCTAAATGATTCAATGGAGGCATGAACCCTCATCCCTGGGGTGAGGATAAAAACATAGGAATAGAGGTTTGATACTTGAAATTAGTAGTATCTCACAACAAGATTGGAAGGTAGAGTCCAGATCATCTGGCCATGGCAAAAGACCTAGGATTCCATCCTCTGATGGCTACGTCAAGCATTTTGTAAAACTTGTGTAACTCTTTTAATTTTGCAGTCTATTTCTAAATTATCGAAAAAAACCATGTTCATGTACATTGGCTCGATAAATTAGAATAATTTGGTTTTTTTTTTCCTATGTTCAAGTGGAAACTCTTTGCTCTTTTCCTATGTATACTAAGCATAATCTTATTATACTAAGCTCGTAGAACAAGATCGAATTGTTGTACTGCAATGAGTGAAGATGAAGAGGATACCTGGTCAGTCTAATTATATTTAAATATACATACACATTGATGTTTTGTTGTTTTAACTTTTGATAATATGATTTGCTAATCTTTATGATTTGTTAAAGCTTCTGCGATGGTACTATGACTTTACACAATTACGAGCATCCAAATATTCATTCATTTAAATGTAACATCAGGTGTAAACATATTGTTGATGGTACGACTCATGATAGATTTCTCATGAATATCGTGTTTACAAATAACATCCCTTTGCTTGTCTATGCTTAGCTTTGCCAACCTTTTTGTAGGGGGACATCTTAAGGAAACTTAGTATCTTGGAATTTACTTTTTATATTTATGTAATGGTCATTGGTCATATCAGTATTAGACTTTGATTTCCTTAATCTACAAGATTTTCTTATCACTTATATATGTTTAACACTCAAATTCATGTGTGTTGTTTCTTCTAATCCAAAATGGAATTTGAAACATCCCCCATAGTTGGCCTGGTATAAAAGATGATATCCTTAATATAAGACATAGTTACCTAATTTGATTAAATTAAAGAAGTTAAGTTAGCTAGTTAATATGACATGTATTTTTTAAAATGCTCTAGTCATCTTCCTCAATTCCTCTTATTCCCTCTTCTCCTTGATTATTATAAATGGAGTATCAATAAGGGTAAATTAGGAAAATGTTGATAAATATGAAAACTTTATCTTATATTTAGAACCAATATCAACTCCCTAAATAAGTGTTATATTTAAGACCCGATGGAGTAAATAGGATAGGTTGTAGTAAATTCATTATAATGTGTGTGCGCGTCCAAGGTCGTCAAACTCACGAGTTTAAGCAAACTCGTGACAGGGACGTAAACTCATATCGTGAACTCGAATCGTAAACTCGTAAGAGTTTACTTTTATTGTTAAATACTCCCTCCGGTCCTTATTATAAGGCACTAACTAGTAAGTTTATTTGGTCCTTTTTATAAGGCACTTGCTTGTTCCCAATGAGCATTAATTATTTGTTTCCATGTATGCCCATCATTAATGAGGGTAGTGTGTGAGAGTAATAATTAATATAATATTAGAGTTTAGTGTAATTAGGAGGGGTAATATTGGAAGTTACTTAAATTGTAGGTCAACTTTATTGACTTTAACTGTTTTTATTGGTTTGTGAGAAAAGTTAGTTGGTGCCTTATAATAAGGACCGGAGGGAGTAGGTATTACTATTGTATAATTAAATGATTAAAATATAAAAATGACAACAATTTGATTTAAATATATTTTAAATCCAAATAATTGAAAGTAAATCCATCAACATTCATAATTTATCATATTTAATAAAAAAAAATCTATAAAAAAATCTATATAAAGCCACTGAGCATGATCAAATAAAAAAAGTTAACATAAATTTAAAAGTAAGTTAACACGGTTTTGTAGGCTAAAAACAGTAAACTCGGCGCATAAACTCGTGAGTTTAATCAAGTTTACAACTAGGACGAGTTTACCATCGACTCGACTCGTTTTATAAGCTAGAAGCGTAAAAACGGTAAACTCGAGAGTCAACTCAAGTTTGACAACAATGTGTGCGTCTATATATTAATTAGATAAATTAAAAATACTCCAAACTATTATGGTCAACTTTAAAAATAAATTGTCTCTTATCTTCATGAATGATAATTAAACCCCCTACATGGGAAAAACACTTCTCCTACAACATGAGAAGTGTTTTTCCCATATATATATATATGGGTAAAGGATTTCTCCAAATCACTTTGGAGATAGAGTTATCTCCAAATGACCCTAAAAACTACGTCGTTTTGAATTAATGAAGGGTGTGTTTGTAATTTTAGGCGAATTAATGAAGGTGCAAAATTACGGAAACACCCTTCATTAATTCACCTAAAATTACAAACACACCCTTCATTAATTCAAAACGACGTAGTTTTGAGGTCACTGGAGATAACTCTATCTCCAGTGACTGGAGAAATGCTTTTCCCTATATATATATATATAAGGAAGTTTATGGAATATTATCAATTAGTATATTAACTCGGATACTTATCTGACAATAACTCTTATTTCATCTTTTCATGATAATTAAATATTAATTGAGATATTAATAACTTTAAACTTAAATTTTGTTTTTTTTTTCAAGATTAAATAACCAATCTGATTTCTAAAGAATAAATTCATAATTTTCCAAATTAATAGAGATTCCTACTAAATTTTGTTTTTACACATCCAAATTAGACAAGTAAAGTTCTGGTATGTCTCACCTCCAACAACACTCTTGCACAATGGACGGGGAGATATACCTAGTTTGAAATAAAAGCTAAGCTCCTATGAATTTGACTTTCTCCCTCATTTACCCTTAAGCCCTTAACCACAGAGTTTGTCATCAAAAATTAAATTTAGAAATAAGCACTCCTCATTTAAACTATTTTCTTATATTTAAACTACCCGTCTTTCAATATTTTATAAAAATATTATTTACACATTACATTATAAAATAAATAAATAAATCTGAAATACTCCATCCGTTTGTAGATATAGGATAAAGTTTATAATGCAATTTAAAATTTAACTTCTGTTTACTTAAGTTGGAAAAGAAAAACGATTTTGATAAGCTAAACATGAAACAACCATAATTTAAATTAACTTCAAAAAATTGTTTTCGGCTTATTTTGATAAACCACTTAAATTAAATTTTTAAGAAAGTAATTATTTAAAAAAAATCAAATTTAAGTAACTAATTAAAATAATTTTAGCAAGCGATGATTCCTACAAATTTGGCATATCAAAGTCACATTTGTTCTGTTATCAAAAAAAAAAAAAAAAAAAAAAAAAAAAAAAAAAAAAAAAAAAATTCACTTTCTTCATGCGTTTAATTTGAACAATTTAAATATGTATTATAAAGAAAATGAAAAAAAAAAATCAATTTTATAGGATATTACATCTAATAAGAGTAGGAGAGAGAAATCATATGAAACTCATCCAAACAGACTTTGGCCATATGGATATATGAAAGAGTAAACTCCTTTCTTTACCTTCTCATTCACATAAGGATCAAGGGCCTTAAAAATTAAGGAACAAGGTCTAGGAAAGTGACAACGAATAACATGCTGCTCAACAAAGCATGCTAAAAAATATTGACCTCCTTTGTTTTTTTTTTTTTTGGGTCACAACAGAGGATGATAAGATTTCATACTATCAAGGAAAAGAAAAGGAAGGATACACTCAAGATATCCATGGGAGTAACAAAACCAAGTGCATGGGAACAAAGCCTATGAAGAACAGCATGAAAAATTCAGCCGGCCTTGCTTTGATCCTGCACCGTTAGCCAGGTTCACTCGATTCACGGACAGTTCGGCCTTGTAGGAATCGGAGTTCAACACTTTTCGGCTGATGTTGTTGTAGATTTCCCGGATAACAATCTCGAAAGCTGTTTGAACATTGGTAGAATCAAGTGCAGATGTCTCCATGAAGAACAAGCCCTCAGCTTCTGCAAGGCTTTTGCCATCTTCTACACTAACCTCTCTGATATTCTCAAGGTCACACTTATTTCCCACCAACATTCTTGCCACTGTGGTATCACAATGAACTGCAGGGTTGTTCATGAAAGAGTCAGAAACTTGTAATATTCAACGGAAATAATTCATTAAAGGAAGAGTAAGTAGCTACATAACATTTCAAGTCACATCAAAGATGACAGGGCAAGGCAAACCATACAAGTCTTAAAATGAAATCTAGTTGAAAAAAAGGTGGGGAAAGGATTAAGAGCAGTGTCCTGACAGATGTTTCATCATCACAAGCATCCTAAATAATGATTCTGCAAATCACAGGTTTTTTATCAGCAAAGAAATTCTTGGGTATGCTTATTCGCTACTTAGAAAGGCAGATTAAGCAAAACTGATTGTGTTTAATTCTATACATAGGGATCCTTTGGTATATCAAATGCTAGTACGTATAGAGAGGGAGTGGAACCAAAAAAATGACACTCATTTCCATGTGTAGAAAAAGGAAAATTTGAAAAAGTCACTGCTGAATAATGACCAGAGTGGCATAACAAACATTGCTATTTCATTTTCTTTGCATTGGAAAAGGAATCTATTTTTCATTTTAAACCAAATGGGCTTAAGAAATTGCACTCTATGAAACATCATCAAAGAAGGTAGTTCATCTCAATGAATTGCATATCTACCACTGAACATAGGCAAAATCCCATTCATACCAATAGAAAAGAATCTTCTGATTTCAAAAAAGAATCCATTGTTCTTCAAACTCCAATCATCTGTAACATTAATTAATAAATAAATGCCACCAAATAAGCTCATATTCCATAATGCATATGGATGGTCCATCATTGATAGCATCTCTGACATTTTACCAGTTTGAATAATTTTCCAAATTATAATTTTAGGATATTTTTTTATCATCAATTAACTTGCACAGTTGACTCCGATTATAAAATTTCTTGCCAGATCATAAATAGTTATTTGGGTATAATATCCCCATATAAAACACCCTAATTTATCATAGACTCACCTTCGTATATATTCTGTTCCAATAAAGAAAGAAATAACCAACAGCTACGCAAGTGCCAGCTAATTTAAGTAACAAAAACCCAACTACATTTAATTGCAGAGGCATTGCATAAAGAAGGAAACCCAACTCTGATTTACCTTTACTTACAAATGAATTAATCATCGCGACAGCAAAAGAGAGGAAAAGGGCAGGGCTACTTTCCTTTTGAAGGCAATCCAAAAGACCAAAACAAGAAAAGCATACAAAAATTAAGAGCAAAGAGTAACAGTAACATACTAGTAAACTGAAGCAACATTTAGCAAAACGCCAAATGCATGATGAGAATAGATGCTACTTAATGTACGGTTGTACACAACAGTTCTCAACGACCCTAATTAATGGGGATCAGGAGCTCTATCCGGTTTACAAGATACCTTTCATATATTGAGAATGACTTGCTCGATCTTTCTAAATTCTTCAACCAAACAAATGAACAATGCAATACACAAGTGCACACACATACGTTTAAGTTGATCAACAGTTATAGAACTTAAAAACGTTTTACAACAAACGATTAAGATTATTGATGTTCATTCGTTGGCATTATTGTTTATATTTTCTTGAGAATTCATTTTATATAGCCGACTACTATTTTAAATCGTTTATAATTTTCCTAGTAAACCCCTGTAACCAGATTCAATAAAAAAAAAGAAGACATGAAAAGATAAGGAGAGGAAGAAGGCAAGCCAGCTTTCCCTTTCAAAAACTATTCAGAGAAAGGAAACAGATCTATGAATAACCAAAAAGAAAACACAGAATAGCATTTAAGAAACTTATGTTAGACACATCATGATAGTTCAAGTCACATTCACACAATGCATACTTAATCTTATCATGTTGATGTCATTATCAGATAAAGATGAAAAAAGCAAACAAAAATTAAGAGCACGAGTATTAGAATAAACATACGCGAAAGTTCCTCGAGCCACCTCTTGGTGCTATCAAAAGTGGTTCTCCGACTGATATCGTAAACAATGAGAGCCCCAACAGCACCTCTATAGTAAGCAGAAGTGACAGCCCTGAATCGCTCTTGGCCAGCAGTGTCCCAGATCTGAGCCTTGACTTCTTTGCCATCAATTTCCACAGCTTGGGTCTGAAACTCAACCCCAATCGTAGCCTTAGAATTGCTATCGAACTCGTTGCGAGCAAAGCGAGAGAGCAAATTGGACTTGCCAACAGCAGAGTCGCCAATTAGAACAACCTTGAAGAGATACTCCTCAGCCACCTCCTCGTTGTCCTCCATTGCTGCAAAATTTTCGAGATTTGTGAGCTTCACGAGGGTGAGATTCAGCGAAAGGTATAAATGGGGCTCAGAAGAGAACAGAATGGTAATGACTGTGGGGTGTGAATGTGTGATCTGAATGAAGAAAGGGCGGTAGGGGGTTTTGCTTCAGGCACGTCGCGTGATTGGCGGGATTTACCGCCTCTTTTGTGGATTGAACCCATTTTAATGTGATAATCTGGGGTCCATTTGACCGACCTTTCGGTCCAAAGAATTGACTTCTTTTCATCAACTTTTAGGATAGTATACTATGAATAAAAATAAGGGTTCAGGTGGAAAAATAGTTTTTGAGTTTTTTTAAAAGTGTAAAAATACCTATATGTTTTATTTAAGGTGTAAAAATATTCATGAGTATGGAGCAAAAATACCAAAACCATTAACTCTAGGTACCATTAGAGTGAAAGCCATTGACCCGAAGGTTGACATGTTAAAAAAAAAAAAAAAAATCCATATTACATATTTTTAATATTAATTTAATATTTGAAAAAGGAGGGGAAAAAAAAAAAACCTACGCTGTGACCTTTCTCCCCGGTCCTATCTCGGGGCCGGCTTTGATCCTTTTCTCGCTTTCATCCGCTGCCCCCCTTCGTTTTAGCGTAAAGGAGGGCAGCGGACAGAGCAAAAGAGGACCAAAGCCAAGTCCTCCTATCTCGCCCCTCCCCTCCTCTTAGCCGCAATATCACCCTCCTTTTCTTCGACCTCGTTCCTAGCCTCCATCCAACGTCACATCCCCACCACACCTCATCTCCTTCCTCTATTTCTCCCTCGGTTGATTTGAGTTCAATGCCCTGCTACCACATTTCATGAGATTCGACCTGCGTTTGGTTTAAGAGGATGTGATGGGATAAATGGGAGGGGAGTAAGGGAAAATATGTTATCTTGTTTGATTTGTTAGAGGGAAAGGAAGGAGGAAAAGATTCTTTGTTTGGATTAAGAGGGAAGGAAAGGGTGGTTTGAGATTTTGACTCCCCTTCCCTTCAAAACTTTTAAACTAAATGAGGGGAGAGGATAATTTTCCTTCTCGTCTCCTCCCCTCAAACCAAACACACTCTTAGATTCTGTTGAAATGGTCTATTGCATATGAATGATTCATAAGGAAACAAAGGAGGAGGGACAACTATATATGATGGTCAAAGCATCACCAAGCACACCTTGAACAAAAGATCTAGCGGTGCTAACACTACTACAAATATTGGATATCACTACCCTAAAAAACGTCCTTATTTCAAAATAGGAAGTAAAAAATGATGGTAGTGGCAATCTTGTAAATATATTGAAGGAAAATTAGCCTTCAGCGTCCTGAATTAAGGTTTAGGACTTATAAAATTGGATTTTGTCGTCCTACATTTGTTTCAGGGCGCCTAATAGCCATTAAAATTTTTTTATTGTTTGGCGCCATGTGTTTTTTACTAGATTTTTGATTTTAGGCGACCTAAATTTAATTCGAGTCGCCCAAATTGACTAATTTTGGCGCCATGGGTTTTGTTTATTGGTCTAAAACTTCTTTGCGCCATGTTTTTTTTTTTTTTTTTAATTTTTTCATATTGGCGACACGAAAACTATTAAGGTCGCCTATTGGAATAAAATTTTTTTTTTTGTCTCAAAATTATTTCATTGGCGCCTTTTTTGGTCTCGAAACTTATTTCATTGGCGCCTTTTTTTGGTCCGAAACTTATTTCCTTTGGCCCCTTTTTTTGGTCTAAACTTATTTCTTCTACGTCATGGGTTTTTTTTTTATATAATTATTGGCGACTGAAAGAAAATCAGTCGCCCTAATTCTTCTAGGTCACAAACATATTTCTTTGGCCACATGTGTTTTTTTTTTTAAATATAATTATTGGCGACCAAAAAGGAAATCGTCGCTTATTTTTAAATTGAGGTGACCAATATTATTCAGTCGCTCAAATTTTTTTTTGCCCATTTGT
Source organism: Acacia acuminata (assembly GCA_019022655.1). Taxonomy (NCBI): domain Eukaryota; kingdom Viridiplantae; phylum Streptophyta; class Magnoliopsida; order Fabales; family Fabaceae; genus Acacia; species Acacia acuminata. The sequence goes on along the minus strand of JAFJYI010000164.1, from coordinate 1,306,787 downwards.
GTATTTTAGGCGACCCGATTGGCTTTCGGTCGCCTCAATTTAAAAAAGGCGACCAAAGCCAATCGTCGCCTAAAATACAAAAATGGCGACCGATTGCTTTCGTGTCGCCTCAATTTAAAAAAGGCGACCTGAAAGCCAATCGTCGCCTAAAATACAAAAATGGCGACTTGATTTGGTTTTCGTCGCCTTTCAAAGAATAAAAAACCACAAAACCCTTTTTTTTTTTTGCTCGAACAAAAGCCCTATTCGATCGATTCATTTCAGCCCCTCCCGGCCGCAAACTCTCGTCCCTCCCGCGCGCTCTCATCTCTCATTCGACCCTCCTCCCGTGGCTCTTAACTCGATTTCTTCCTCGCCGCCGCGATTGAGACCGTCAACTCTCCTCCAGTCCTCCTTCTTCTTCGTGCTCCAGGTAGCTGTTACACTCTGATAACCCCGCAACTCTCTCGTCCCTCTCGCGCGCGCACTCTCGTCTCTCATTCGACCCTCCTCCCGTGCTCTCAACTCGCTTTCTTCCTCGCCGATTGAGACCGTCAACTCTCCTCCAGTCCTCCTTCTTCTTCGTGCTCCAGGTAGCTGTTATTTCTGTAACACTTTGATAACCCATTTGTGATGCGCCCTACTACTATGATAATTATCGTGTATATCAGAGGGGTGTCATAGTTTTCATATTTTTGTTTTCACTTTCACTAGCACTGGCACATTTTCGTTTTCATCTTCGTTATTTTGATTTTCAATTGTATATTTTCAATTTCGTTTTCATTTGTGATGGATTTATCTTTTGGGATAGCATAACACGAACGGTATCGGCAGTGATGAGGAAGATAGGGCATCTAATGGATGGTCATTGATCGGACTTTGTCTATGCACCACCAGGATACAATATAGATGTGTCTAATTCTTCCTTTTTGGATGGAAAAATCCGAGTGAAGTTTGGAAATAGAGTTTTCCCCCTTTTTTATTTGTTAACATTAGTACATGCATGCATTTACTTTTATATCCTGAATGCTTTAGATATTGTATTATAGGTCAATGAGTTCTTTATCGCTTTATGGAGTTGTAACTTGAAGCTTCGTATTGGAGAAGCTTGTTTGATATGTGTTGCACATTGAAGACCATGTTCTTTGATTGATATAGGTGAGCTATTAGCTATATGGAATCGGGATATGTGGTTATATGAGACAAAACTATTAAAAAAAAAAAAGGAGCTGTGTTTTAGAATCATAGTAAGAATGAAATAAAGTACCTCCAAGTGTGGATTTGCTAGTGTCCTTTACAAGTAAGCATTTCTTTGAAAAAACCAGCAATGTTGCATGCAAAGATGTGTGATTACAAATTTATGGTAGTCTCGGTTAAATTCTAGAGATTCTTCCAAAGTTAAATTTTTCGGTTAGGACTCTACATGATTCCATAATGAACATTAAGTGTTGTTTTCACTACCAAGAGGATTATCAAAACATTTATAGATTTTACTTATTATCATCAATCTCTTTCTTGTCATCTCTTCTAATATATTTGATTCAAACTTTACATTCCCTGATTTCGAATAAGCATAAGCAAGACTTGTGTAGACAACACCGTCACCGATATACCCCTCCCTTCCGTAAGATTAAACAATAATTCTATTTGTACCGTTAATCATGCATAATCATATTGTTCCTTCATATAAACAAGGCATACAATGGTGTCATACGTATGCCAATTAAGAATCCAAATAATGCCTTTGTTTATATCATAAGATTTTAGTTTTGAAAGTAATCATACAGTGACTAATCTGATACAAGTATTACTTTTTTGAGAACCATACAAGCAATAGAAAACGGATAATTTTTGGCCACCGCTCTTTGTTTTTTATCTTCAATTTCTAGTACCATTGATTGGTTGCTTTTAAATTGTGTATTAGTTTCATCGATGTGAGTTATCTTATTCCCATATCTTTCCATGAATTCTTCTTAAGAATTGAATTTAGTATTAATGATTTCTCTGCACTACATTGATTTTTAATTGGAGGTAATTTTTAATTGTTTCATTTAGTATAGTGTTTTATTAATTTTGTATTATAAATTACATTGTTAACTTTTAATATTTTGATATATTATATAACATGCTGGAGCAAGGGCCCTTATGTTTGTGGAATATTGTTGATTTTGAGATTAATTATGTGATTTCGTATGTTATAATTTTGTATTGTTATAATGCAGATATAGACGAGAAGAGATCAAAGGACAGTCATCTTTGTCTTTTTTGACTACCTCATTGAGAAATCTTGGTCAAAGGTTTGAAGCAAACGGTTGCGCTCCCATTAGGTCAGTTGTTTTCATTTTATACACACACACATATTGTCCTTATATGATACCTTCTTGAGAGAGAACAACACTTTTGTCTTATGGCTTCATGGTTTACCATTATTAGTTTAAGTGTTTTTAATCCAGTCCGTGTTTTTTTTTGTCTTTCCTATATTATTAGCCATATGAACTACGTGAACTTGATTAAAAAAGTGATGGCTTCATGGTTTACCATTTCCATTACCATTGAAGTATATGTCGGTAGGAATAATTCCAATGTTCGTTAGTTGATGAAATTGTTGGATTTAATAGTTGATATTGTTCTAATTGCTTTAGTTAGTAAGTTTTGTTGAATTAAGCTGAAATTGGTTGTTATTAAAATTTTGGGATGTCTTACTTTTAAGGGGAAATGTCTTTCGAAATTTTCTTAAAAGAAACCATGTCGTTCTTGAAATTGTTATGAACTTGACTGTTGTTGGAAATGTCTTAGGTGATAAGAAAATGGGTCATAGTTGGATGAATGCTTTGAGAACTAGTGAAGAATATGAGAATGGAGTGGAAGAGTTTATTGAATTTGCTAGAATGAATGTGGCTACAAAAAATGGGATGTACTATTGTCCATTTGTTAATTGTTTAAATGGGGTTCGAAGGGATATTGCTGATATAAGGGACCACCTAATTTGTGATGGAATAAACCTTCGATACACAACGTGGATATGGCATGGTGAGGAGGTAACTCCCGAAGGCATCCTACGAAAATGAAGTTGAGGTAGATGATGATGGAATGGAGAGAATGATTCATGATGTTGAGGTCGAATCCTTTGCACAACCGCATGAATATGATAGCATGCGGAGTGATGCGAGACACCTTTGTTCCCCGGGTGTACTAAGTATACACGGTTGATCGGGACCTTACATTTGGTCAACTTAAAGGCAACATGTGGGTAGGCGATAGCGCTTTCACGTCGTTGCTTGAATTGTTGTGTGATATGTTGCCGAGATAATAATGTACTTCCAAATCGTATGTATGAGGCCAAGAAAATCTTAGCTACGATGGGTATGGAGTACAAAAAGATACACAGCTTTCCTAATGACCGCATATTGTACGAAAATGAGTATGAAGGCCTTAGTAATTGTCCGAAGTGTAAAACTTCACGATACAAAGTGAAGAAAGGTGGTGGTTACGGAGATCACATAAAAAAAGGCAACCTTTGAAGGCCTTGTGGTATCTTCCCATAATTCCTCGGTTTAAGCGTCTCGTTTACTAGTGAAGCAACAGCAAAGAAGTTGAGATGTCATTCGATGAGAGAATATCCGATGGAAAATATCTACTGACCACGACTCTCTCCAATGGAAGAAAATAGACGAAATAAGTTCCCGCAATTTGGCATTGAGCCAAGAAACCTTCGGCTGGGGCTTTGTACAGATGGCTTCAATCAGATCGAACTCTTAGCATACCCATAGTGCATGGCCGGTTCTCCTTGTAATATACAACTTATCTCCCTGGCTTTGTATGAAACGCAAGTATGTGATGCTTTCTATGATGATTTCTGGACCAAAACAGCCTGGTAACAATATCAATGTGTACTTGGCGCCTTTGGTTGAGGATTTGAAGAAGTTGTGGGAGGAAGGCATAGATGTGTTTGATGCATATAAGAAGGAGTCCTTCAAGTTGAGTGCAATGATTTTTACCACAATCAACGACTTTCCTGCATACGGAAATTTGTCTGGGTACAAAGCGTGTGAAGGGGCATAAAGCATATCCAATATGTGAAGTCGACACAAACTTCCAAAGAATTAAAGCATGAAAAAAAAACGGTCTACCTCGGTCACGGGAGGTTTCTTGATCGGTTCCACCCATATCGTAAGTTAAGAAAGCGTTTTAACGGCTTACGGAGCATAGAACGGCTCCAAAGGCATTAACCGGAGAGGAAGTCTATAGTCGGGTGATGCAAATTAATGTCACATTGGGTAGCGAAAAGGATTGCGGGTGAGAAGAATATATGGAAGAAGAGATCAATTTTCTTTGATCTTCCATATTGGCGTAGTCTTGATGTGAGACACGATCTTGATGTGATGCATGTGGAAAAAAATGTTTCCTGTAGCCTTGTCAAGACTCTTTTGCACATACCAGGAAAGACTAAGGATGGAATTAGTGCGAGACTAGACCTGGTTGATATGGGAATAAGAGAACGGTTACATCCACGAGTAACGGAAGATGGTAAGAGGGCATATATAGAGCCAGCAGCTCATACACTATCAAAAACGGAGAAAAAAAGTTTGTGTGGGTGTCTATATGACATTAAGGTTCCACAAGGATATTCTTCAAATTTGAGAAGGTGTGTTTCAATGGACGATTTGAAGTTAGTGGGAATGAAGTCTCATGATTATCATGTGTTGATGCAACAACTATTACCAAGAGCTATTAGGGGCATTATGAAAGATGAAGTGCGGACCACTATAACAAAATTTTGTATTTTCTTTAATGCTATATGTAACAAAGTCATTGACATTGAAAAGTTAGATGAATTGGAAAATGAGGGTTATATTATTTTGTCCCAACTAGAGATGCATTTTCCTCCCGCATTTTTCGATATAATGGTGCACCCGATAGCGCACTTGGTAAGGGAGGTAAGGCTCATGCGGTCCAGTTACCTAAGGTGGATGTACCCTTTCGAGCGATACATGAAGATCTTAAAAGGGTATTCTAAAAATCCTTATCGACCGGAAGCCTCAATCATTGAGAGATATGTAGTGGAAGAGGCTATGGAGTTCTGTAAAGATTATCTATCAGGGTCGACGTTACAATCTCAGCATGATAAGGGGATAAGTGAGGGAACTTGAGGAATCAAACCGAAGAATATGCTTCGTGCCGAGGTGTTGCAAGCACACTGTACATCTTGAATAATACGGAAGAAGTTCAACCATACATTGATGAACACGAAAGAGTTTGAAGAATATGAATCCAAGGAAGAATGACATGCGAGATAGCTAATGAGCAAAAGAAGACATTTATAAAGTGGTTCCAGGAGAAGGTATTGCACGAGACCGGTGTGTCGGCTACAATCGAGTGGTTAGCCTGGGGCCTTCTTATCGTGTCATCACTTGGACAAAGTTATGATATCAACGGATATTCTTTCTACACAAAAGACCAAGATGACAAGTTCTGTGCAAAACAAACAAGGTGATGGTTGAAGCAATCCATGCACTTTTCGAGTTCGAAAGACAAAAACCCGGTGTTAGCATCTATGGCCTATTATGGAGTTATTGAAGAAATATGGGAGATGAGCTACACCAAGTTCAAAGTTGCTTTATTTAAATGTAAGTGGGTTAACAATAATGCTGTTGTAATAGATCCTAAATTTGGATTTGTCTCAGTTGATCTTCAAAGACTTGGTCATAGAGACGAGCCATTCATTCTAGCAAGCCAAAGCGAAACAAGTGTTTTATGTTACGTACTCGCAAATAACAAAATGTCCATTGTACTTCAAAGTAAAAAAAGACGTATGGTGAAGAATCCTTGAACCTGGACGATACACTCCCTTTCACAACAAATCCACCTACAACACGTGAAGTAGAATTGGTAGATGATGAAGAATATGCTCCAAGGAAGGATCATTCGAAGGAATATGGGAAACCATATAAAGTAAGATCTTAAGTTATGAAAAAGTCCTATGTTATTTTTGTACGGTTTAACATGTTAGTTCATTTTATTCATTTGTTTATTATTTAATAATAACCCTATCTAACATTATTCATTTGTCTTTGATGAACAGAATATGTCTAGCTCGACGAGTCATCGGGTGATGGTGGGAATGATGTACCTGGTGAGAAGGGGTAGAGGTAGCACACATATGGGTGCGTTAATTGCATGTCGTGGCGGTCGAAAAAGAGGCTGCATGTGGAGTTCGATGCCAATATGAATCCAATTGGTCCAGAGGAAGACAATTTCATTAGCTACGTAGGCTATCCGCTCGAAGCAAAGTTCGCATTGTATTCTCTCATTGGAAGTTGGTTCCTCCTAAAAGAAAGGAGTTGATCTCAAGCACAACTTTTGGTATCTCACTTTCGATATCTTATGCATTTGTATCTTTAGTTTTATCACTTGATTTCTTTCATATCTTCTCTTTTACCTTGCAAGAAACGTATGATGTGCCTAACAATAAGGCCATGAACAAGCATTGGATGGGCGAGGTTCGTATACGTTGGAAAGACTTTAAGAACAAGCTCACTAGAAAGTATATTCGAGGGGCAAAGAGGGACAATGACCCATGTCGGACTATGATTACATTTCTCCGCAGGACTGGAGGGAGTTTGTGGCGTTACGCGTAATCCCGAATTTCTTGTAAAATTTCTTTCATATCTTATCTTTTAGTTGAATCTTTTTGACATCGAAGGCTCAGCTTTATTTGTTTCGTGTCACGTAAAAACAAGTCAGGCCAATAGAGAGAGGCAAGCGAGAAATAAGTATCCACATTGCATGTCTAGGAGTGGCTATAAGAAGCTTGAACGGAGGGCCGATGGAAGAAGAGTTGCGTAAAATGAAGGAAGCTGCTCAATCCGATCCTTCCACCGTTATCCAGGCCCTCGAGCGTCCTCCTCGCCACAAAAAATGGATAGCTGCGAGGATGAAGGGCGAGAAATACATAAATGAAGATGTGGCCGAGGTTGCTTCAAAGATTGTAAGTAGTTAAATTAGAAGTATTAAATAGCCTCGCTTGTTTCATATTTTCGAGTTTAATTAGTTACTATTTATGAAAAATCCTATGATACGATGTGCTTGAGCAAAGCGGCCAAGGTTCATTCACGCGGGTACACCGATGGACATTTTGTCCACGGCGATTAGGGAAGCCCGATTACCTTGATGTTGTTCGTGGGGAGCCGAGGGGAGTTAGTGTCGCGAAATACTTTGGACGGCGTTCGAGTTGTTCGCATGACGATGACAACCCTAGTCCTCGCCTTGTAGCCAAAATTCGAGCGTCCCTCGTAGATGAGGTTATGGCACAACTACGGGGTGAAATGAGGGAGATGATACAAGGGAAGGTAAATACGCAACCTTCAAACCAGGAATCCCCGGCCTTCCCAAGCAAAGAAAGAAAGTTTTCACGCTCCAGATGTACCTATTGGCGAACCTTCTCATCACTCTCCAGATGTACTTATTGACGAGCCTGGCGAGCCTTCTCACACTCCACGGGGGGACAACCCCGCACTCTATATTTGGATGACCCACACCGGCGTATTGTTGCGTATGGTCTTGTTTACCCAACAAACCACACACCACAATATGCAAATTCCACAAGACCAACGTAGGGTGACTCGACAAGTGTGCGAGAGGGGAAGAAAAGACAGCCATCCCGATTGTTGATGAGGAGGTTCCCACGCTAGACACTGCCACCAATCGTTCATCCTTTGGCCGCATCATCTTATTGAGGTGGGGACGACACCTTCAATGGTAGGAAATACATTACCGATTGACGATGAGTAGGGTTTAGGATTGATTTTCATTGCTAACCCACTCATAATCTGTTTATTATGTTTTCATAGCATGAACAAGCAGTGGCGATTTCCATACTTATCACAAACCAACGAGAGCTCTACCAGACATCGTCTCTATAGGCTTGCGAGATGCCTCCCGGCATTGTCGGTGCGGTACAAGACATATCCGATATCAAGTGACGGAAAGATTTGACGAGTTTATGCATATGGACCGTTTAGATATACAAAGGGCTTCAACTTGCAATCTTGTAAGTTTTTTTTTACCCTTTAATTATGTCAATACTCTATTTTTGTTTAATATATTCAACAACACTTATCATTTTATTTCGATCGTAGTGTCTGCCACGACATATGCAAAAAGGGAGACCGATTGGATTCGTATGGATTCTTATGTCCTGGATCCACAGCTTCGCTCGCAATATCTTAGCCGGAGGGCCATTTATGTTGGTTTAACAATGGGCGACATAAAATCGTCTTGTTATCTAGCGCAATACATGAAAGGTGCGTATTTTTTTTGTCTATATAAGATTTTTAAGGAAAAAATGCTTTTTTTTATCTTAGTTTAATATTAATATGTATATGTTGTAGTGGTCATTGGACCCTGTGCGTTGTTTGTCCCGCCAAGAACGCATGTTATTGGTTCGATTCCATAGGTGGCGTGCCAACCAAGGATATTAAAAACATGTTTGCCGAGTAAGTAAATTTTTGTCTAAATCATCGATTCTTTTTTTAAATGAATTGTTTTCATGTCTCGTTAATTTCCATTTTAATGATAGTGGTCTTAGGACATATAGACAGATTGGCCGGAGCACGAGCGGGTGGACCGAAGTGGTTTTATCCGAAGGTAAGTAGTTTCAATTCAAGTTTTTTCTCGAGACACGAGCTTTCGTTTAACAATTTGTTTTTGATTTATAGTGCCATCACCATCCAGGGAACACCGAGTGCGGATACTACGTTATCAATTGGATGCAATCTATCGTTTCCACCGGACGTACTACCGGCTTGCAAAACGTACGTAATGCTCCGTGATCCTCAAATGATGATATTTTTTGTTGTAGTACTTCATTGTTAATTATACCTTGTTTTCCAATTTACGCTTTTTTCGTGCGAGGATCCGTACTCACGAGGATGACATCGATTCGATTCGAGACATGATGGCTAGATATCTTCTTGAACATGGCTCAATGTGAATATATAGGCAAGTCATTACTTGTTAGGGTGATTGTCATTGGGAAACTTATTAAGTCAGTGCGACATCGGTTTACGTAAATTATTGGTGCTACTCTTGAATTTGCCACTTTAATTGCTTTGTGAATATGAGGTTAGATCACTTGTTTAATTCTCGAAATAGATCACTGTCATATGAGGTTTGATTTTGCCATTATACCTTATCGCATTTGATTTTCCAATAACCAAGACTTGAGAATTTTGTTGAATCATACCATCATAACCGATTTGGTTGAAAGTTTTATGTGTGCTTCTTGCTTGGGAGGTGTTTGATTTGCTTGTGTGGTACTTGTGATTATTACTAGGTGGCTCTCATTCACTTTAGCATTAGAGTTGAGCTAAATTCTGTATCTTTGAAACCTTGAAATTCTGTTAAGCTTTGTGTTCAAAAGTCATTGTCGCTATATATATTTGCCTCTTGTCGCATATCAATGTTATTGCCAATTGAAGGGAATGTTGATGCTATCTAATTGTTGCATTAAATTGTGAAAGCTTGTTGTGAAATTTTGGAGATTAATTGCCTCCAAATGTGAGAAAAATTTGTTGTCATAGTGGTGCTTTGTTTGTTGTTTTGGTCTAGTTTTAGTAACCTAAATCTAGGTCATACCTTCTTTCTTTTCTCGTTGTTGAATTTGGCAAAGTTTCGGATCGCTACACTTTAATTCATTATCGGGTGACTTTCCTCAACTTGTCTTCTTAGGCTCTGCAGTTGAAGTTTTCTCTTTGGAGTTGTTGATATTCTTGCATCCTCATGGTTATGTTGGAAGCTAAGTTGTGAATTTGAACATCTATATTGTCATTCTCTTGTATGATCTTGTATGTGTAGCCAATTCTTTTGTTGAAGTCACTTTTACAATTTACTTATTGAACCTTGCTGTATTCATTGTTATTTCACCTTCTTTTGATGGAATGCACATACAAATTCATACAGTCATTTAATATTATCTATTGTCATTACTGCATATGCGCTTAATTATTTTGTGAAGTATTTGCGCAAATTGGCCAAACAAAAACAAAAAGCACATTTTTTAAATTAAAAAAAAAAAATACTTTAAGGCAACTGAAAATCTATTCAGGGCGTCTTTGGATCATAAGAGACGACCGGAATGGATAATCGTCGCTAAAATGGCATATGAGGCGACTGAAGAGAGTTCAGTCGCCCCTCATGAGGCGACTGAAAAGAGTTTAGGTCGCCCCATATGAGGCGACACGAACTATTTTCGTCGCCTAATATACAACAAACGACTTCGCTCTCCCCGACGTCCCGTAGAATAAGGACGTTAATTGGGTCTTTTTTAGGTCGTCTTTTAGGTATTTTGTAGTAGGGTAAATGCGAGCACGACTAAGAGAAAGATTGCAAGCCAGCAATATGTTTTATTTATTTTATTTTATTTTGTGGTCAAAGCCAACAATATGTATTTTAGGGGTTTGTTAATAAGTGAAGTGTGTGATTTAGAGGCTTCAATCAAACGCCTTATATGTGATTTTGAAGAGAGGTACACAACCTGACCGCAAAATTTTGATTTCTTCCTTCCATGAAGTAGCGAACTCGGCTTCTTCTTGATTCCTTTGCTTCACCGCTAGGAATCATTGTAGCCCAATTTTTTCTTCGGTTTTTTGTTGCCTTGTTACTTTTATGCTTCACCATTAAGAGTTCCATTAAAAGCTCGTTCATTTCTTGATTCACGGCCTTGAATAATCTTGATTGCTTTGACTTTTGATGCCAAAATGGTTTTAATGTTTAAACCTCCATTGTTGTTTCAATGGGTTTCAGACTTTTGGGTGATTGCTTTTGCTTGATATTTCTCCTCCCCATGGTTTATTTTTTTGGGTTTGCAAAACATAGTTTTCTCTCTTATGGTGAGGCTAATGTCTATGTGGATTCCCCCCCCCCCCCCCCTTCCTTGTCGTAGTTTTAGTCAAATGTTCTCTCTCTTATGGTCAACACAACCAGTTAAAGGTTTTGATATTTTTACTCCACTTTTGAACACTTACTGATACTTTTGCATATCCAAAAAAAGATGGGTATTTTTGCACATTAACCCTAAAACTCCTCTCATGCTTTCTTACAAGATCTAAAAATTGGATTATACAATTTAAGAAATTAGTTAAAAATAATAAATACTCCTTCTAGTTCACAATATAGAACACTTAAGTTATATCACGGGAAACAAAAAATGACAGTTAAGTCACTTGATATATCATAAAATGTAAATCTCTTTTTTCACTTTTACCCTTCTTGAGAAATGTGTTTGATTACATTGAAAATGTTATTTTAGAGAAAGGAGTATAATGGTAGGCAAAGTTGAAAAGTGAATATGAATCACACTGAGACAAAATAGGAAAAAGAGCATTAATTAAATTGGAAGTGACTTTATATTCTTTCTTCTAAAAGTGCCCTATATTGTGGACCGCAAGGAGTATGTCAAAATTTCTTTGAATGGTTTTAAATTGGAATGCTTGACTTTTTATAATTTAGGGTTAAAATCCAATTTTATCCCAAAAGTTGTCAAAAAAGAGCAATGATGCACCAAAAGTTAATTAGGAGCAATGTAACTTTGAGAGTTCTCAAATCATAGTAGTTTTTCCTTGGCTATTATCCACATTAAGTTTGACCGTTAGTTGACCGAATATGCTAAGATGACAAGTCCACATGTCATCCACGTCATTTTTTATTAAGGTATAAAAATTTGCTCTAAAAGTTTTACTAAAGATCAATGTTGTCTAAAAAGAAAAATACAAGAATTTGGTTTAAATATTACCCGAAAGTTTCCAAATTGTAGCAATGTCATCTTGATCATCATAAATAATAAGTTTGACCATTAGTTGACTAAATATGCTAAGCTGACAAAGTAAACAACATTAAAGGAGAAGCCGTAGATGGAGAAGAAACTCACATTCTCCAAGAAGTAATGGAAAAAAATCCAATTACCAAATTCAAGACACATTGAGCAAGATTATTGAGAATAAAACCACAACCGTCGCCGCCATAACCCAGGGGCATTGAGATAAATAGTTATTTCTTTGACTTTCTATTCATCTTGTAACATGCTTTCACCTCTTTGATTTTTTTTTTCCCCTAATAATTCAAATGGGATGCATTTTTTAACAAAATTTTTCCTCATATATAAATCTAACTTGAAAAAAAATGAAGTTGAAGACACATAGACATGCCAGATAAGCATATTTAGCCAATTGATGTGCAAAGGTATTTTTAATAACAACTAGGGTGAAATTGCTACAATTTGGAAACTTTCAAGGCAACATTGCTTTGAAGTGAAAACTTTCAGGGTAAATTTATATCTAAACCTAAAAACAAAAATAAAGTAGATGTCACATGGACCGTCAGCTCAACTCAACGTATATTATTATTTGATAATAATTAATTACCGTCAGCTCAACGTGTATTATTATTTGATAACAATTAATTAATAGAGGTATGGATTTAGTGATTGTAGATTATATTCTTTGGTGCGATCAGTTTAAATGGGTAGATGGGCAACATGTAAAAGGGTGGCAACGTGCTGCCACGCGGCCCTAAATAAAGAATTTAAATATTATCATATTTTTCCAGAAAAAAAAATTAATTGGTATCATTAATAATATTAATATTGATAATTCAAATGGGACAAAAAAATAGATGTACATGCATTTATAGGATTAATTAGTTGATGGCCTAACGGCAGTACGAATTTAAACATCTTTATGGCCTCATAAATCACTATTGATAGCAGTACTTATAACCCCAACAGCCCACACCAATAAGGCCTTAGCATTTTATGTTATAAAAAAAAAAAACATGAAATATAAAATTTATAAAAATAAAACATTTGCAAAATGTTTCTGAAATGAATTAGAGATAAAAGAGTGTTAAAGAAGCTATTCCTTTGGTCAAAGGGTTCCAAAATTCACTTCACCAATTGCATCTATCACAATATATTTCTCATTTCATTTTGTAGCATGTCTTTTTAATTGAACAGTTAAATGCAACATCTGTTAGTTTCTTAACTCTTGCATCACGGTCACCATAGATATGTGAGGCAAAGAGTTACAATGTACTAACTCCGATCCTAATTATAAGACATAGTTAATTTTTTTTTTTTTGAAAAGATTAAAGAAACTAAATAAGTTATTTAATCGTTTTATATGTTTTGTATCCTTAAATTATATATTAGTTTATTAGTGAAATTAATTAGTAATTTAATTAGCTTCCTTAATCTCTTTAAAAAAGTCAATTAAATCTTATAATTAAAACTGGAGGGAGTATTAATTATCATTTTTCATGGAATACATTTGACTTTCTATATAAAAAAAAGTGTTAGAGTATGCATTTGATTCTCTAAATTCACTTAGTCCTTTGAACTTATAAAATGTATTTTCAGTCACTTAATTTTAACATCATTAGTCTCAATTTTTTTTTTAAAAAAAAAGTATAGTTGATCTCATTTAATAAAAAATGTTAACTCAACAAATTCACACTTTAGTCCTTTGTTTTATATGCATGCACGCAATATTTCTTCCTCACATTTTTTTTTTCTTTTGACTTTATTCTTCCTCTCACTTGAGACATACAAACTTAAGAAAATATTATGATTCCTCAATTAATTTTTTATTATCATATTATGATAACTTGAAAAAAAGGAGACAAAGAAAATGAAGTTAAAATACAAAAAAGTATTTATTAGACTTATATGCTCAATTTGTCTAATAATATATAGATGTGTCAATTCAACAATAGAAAGTACCAGCCAAAAAAAAAAAAAAAAAAAAAAAAACATCAACAATAGAAAGTAGATTAAATGAAAAGAAGTCAATAAAAAATTATTATTAAAATATTTTATAAATTAAAAGTTTGGGAAAATTACATTTAAATACCATTTGAATTTGTAAAACTCCCAAATGTCTGTTAAATTTGTTAAAGGACTTAAAAGTATTAAAGACTATATTGGGATTTTCAAATTGGGTGAATTTACCCTTTTGCCCTTAGTTTTTAAATTAAAAAAAAAAAATGACCCTTTTGGAAGGCCATCGCAACCGACCGCCGACCGCTAGCGCTTGAGATCTGGCGATGGTTTTTTTTTTTTTGGGGAGGTGGGACTAAATCTTGTTTCTAAAAAAAATTCATTGAAAGCGAAGAAGGTAGGGTTTGAACCACCTACCCCACCTTCATGGGGGCCACTTGGTTCCTTTAATATATATATATATATATATATATATTCTTTTTAGCATTTTTTCCCTTAACAAACACTCTTGTAAATCCCATTACTTTGAATTTGTAAATGTCATTGAAGAATTGGTAATTGGCATTGAAAGATTTGTTATAATTGCACTTTTTTTTTTGTTTCATCAGACACATGTGGTAAACCAAAAGAACGAACTAGTAAATACCATTGCGAAACTAGTAAATGCCATTGAAGAATTGGTGATTTCCACTTAAATATTTGTTATAATTGCACCTTTTTTTTTCATCGGACACACGTGGTAAACCCGAAGAACGAATTAGTAAATACCATTAAAACTAGTAAATGCCATTGAAGAATTGGTAATTGTCATTAAAAGATTTGTTATAAATCATTTACTTTTTATTAATCTCATATCCTTCATTGAACATTACATTCCTGATTTACAAACATCATGCACAACAAATTTTTGTTAATCCCATATCCTTCGTTGAACATTATATTCCTGATTTACAAACATTATGCATAACAAATTTTTCAATGGCAATAACTAATTCTTTAATGCCATTTACTAGTTTCTCAATGATATTTACCAGTTCGTTTTTTCAGGTTTACTATTGTGTCTAATGAAACAAAAAAAAATTATGCAATTAATCTTTCAATGGCAATTACCAATTCTTCAATGGCATTTACTAGTTTCGTAATGATATTTACCAATTCATTCTTTAGATTTACCAAGTGTGTCTAATGAAACAAAAAAAAGTACAAATATAACAAATTTTTCAATGGCAATTACCAATTCTTCAATGACATTTATTAGTTTTGCAATGGTATTTACCAGTTCGTTTTTCAGACTTACCACGCGTGTCTAATAAAAAAAAAGTGCAATTATAACAAATCTTTCAATGACAATTATCAATTCTTCAATGGCATTTACAAGTTTAGTAATGAGATTTTCTAAGAGTATTTGTTGATGGAAAAAATATTAAAAAGCATATATATATATATTTGTTAATTCATATATATATATATATATATTAAAGGAACCAAATAGCCCGAAATGGTTGGGCCACTTGACCCATAAAGGTGGGGTGGGGGTTCGAACCCCCACCTTCCTCACTTTCAATGATTTTTTTTTTTTTTAAAAAAAAAAAAAAAAAAAGATTCAACCCCACCCTACCCCCCCCCCCAAAAAAAAACCCATTGTCGGATCTCAAGCCGTCAATGGCCGTGACTCGTCGATCGCGGTGGTGCTCTAGCGAGGTCATTTTTATTTTTTAATTTATTTAAAAACTAAGCGAAAAAGGGTAAATTCACTCAAATTTGAAAAACCCAATATGGTCCTTGGTACCTTAAAATCCTTTAACAAATTTAACATATATTTGAGAGTTTTACAAATTCAAATGGTATTTAAATGTAATTTTCCCTAAAAGATTTCTATTTTTCTATACTTATGTAATTATGATAAGTACATATCAAACTTTAAATGTTTAAATTTATTTATCCAATAATTTTATAAAACATTAAAATGAACCATCCATTTTTTAATCCAATAATGAAGATGAAATATTGAGAAGAAAATGAGAAAGAGAAATATGAGATGATATCTTTATCTAAAGAAATGAATGTCACTTTTAAATTTTACTCACATTTAATTATTTTCATTTTTCTAACAATTCTAGGGGATGGGTAATGAAAATGAAGACTTTGTACTGGGACTTGGCTTTGGTCCGCTACAAAGAGCATCCGCTGCCATCCTTTTTGCTGAAACTACGCCGTTGTGGCGCAAAAACAGTGACTTGGTGCTTTTTTTGTTGTTGACATTTTAAGATACTAATTAGTACTAAAAAGATACTTTAAGATACTGTCTAGTACTGAAACAATACTCATGATCTAGAAAAATTATTTTAGAATCTTGAAAAAATATTTCAGGGTACTGAAAAAATATTTTATGATCTTGAAAAAATTATTTTAGGATCTTGGAAAAAATATTTCATTGAACTGAATGGTACAAAAAATATACTTTAGGATATTTTTTCAAGATCCTAAAATAATTTTTCAAGATTATGAAGTATTTTTTCTGTACCAATCGCACTCAAATATTTTTTTAAGATTATAAAGTATTTTTCCAAAGTCTAATCAATATCCTGACATATCTTTTTAATATTAATCAATACCATGATATACTAAAAATAGGCACCAAGTCATTGTTTTTACACCGAAACGATGCAGTTTCAATGAAAAGGATGGCAGCGGACCAAGGCCAAGTCCTTTGTAATGACATTGACTTCACTTGGGGCTATTCATAGTGCATGGACCATTCCTTACTGCAGGAAAAAAAAAAAAACAAACAAGAACCACTCCTTATTTGCCATCTTCCTTGTCTCCTGGATTCCTAGGATCTCTTTGGAAAGAATATTTGCCATCTTTTTGTTATACACAAAAGAGGATTGTTCCCTTATTTTAAGTTGGGGCCAAACAAAAGATTTGCTATAAAAATGACTTAGGGTATGTTTGAGTTAGCAGAAGCACGTTCACGCAAGTTGAGATAAAATTCATTATACATACTTACCTCATATACTGTAAATCATGTTGAAAAAATAGTCTTTACCGCTAATTCAAACAAGCACTTACTTAATACTTTATAGGGCATAACAGAGCAAGCCAAGATGCTTCCATACAGAATGGGACATCTCCATTATCTTTATGCCCAAACAAGTTAGCCAATGTGTTTATTCTTTAACTGGATTATTTCATAACATCATATTATTTTTGAACATTTAATCAAACCATTACCACATTATGTGTTTGGCTTTTAGTTGAAATTTCTTATCTGAGATTTGCAATTAAAATTATTATTTCTTGGGTCTCTAAGTAAAATTATTTTTATTTTTCTTAGATGTGAAGTAATTATTGATCTCCAAATCATAGCACGTAAAACCCAAACTTAATTTTTCAAGTATTTTATTTTTTAAAATGAAGTAGCTAGTTATGATCTTCAGGTTACTGTTGGTCGATTTCCTTGATGGCAAGTGAACCAGTCGAACAAGTAATAAAGTGAAAGTAGAGTATCGTCCCACAGAGACTGAGATACCGAGGAGTGATGCACCGATGCTATGAAAGTTGTGAAAATAGAAAATAGATATAATTGGTTGAGGGGTTTCGTAACTATGCTACTAGCAAATGTAAACAAAAGATCTATGAACGAGAGAAGATATCGGTGAGAAGTTAGGTGGACTCGAATCATCCTTAAGTGCTTCAATCCCCTAGTTGCTCTACCCCAATGCTATAGCATCTATCTTTGTACAGCTTCAGCTTCTTTCTGATAGACACCGACTGCAAAGCTATTTGGTTAACCCACCACTACAATCTACCGAAGCTTCCGCGTTCGATACATTTGATACTAACTATACTCCTTCCATATTCCTATGACAACTTTCTAGTCAAACTTGCATTACTCTCAGGGTGTAATAGTTATGAGAGGTAGACTCATTCATGAAGCCTACAATGATAGGTCACGCTGTGCACGGGCGGCCTAGTAAACACTGTTTTTCAGAGGTCTAACCCCAACTCCTTGCCAGTAACCTGGGGCCACAGATCTAGCCCTTAACTTCCGTTAACCGACTAGTAATAAGCACACCGATACGCAAACTAAATTTATTAAATTAAGAAACTAATCGGGTTCATTCAACACTTAAAGACTCATCCTCGTCCCGCCATATAAAGTTTAGTTCATGACCGATGAGGGACATACAAAACAGACACTAACGAATGACCCATGATCAATAAAACAAAGATAAAAAGAATAGAAAACAGAGAAAAAAAAGCTTGATGGAATTTTCGACGATGTGGTCGAGGTCCTGTCACGTCACCACTCCACGTCTTCTTCGTTCCGTCGCACTGCAGGGAAGGATGCTGGGCGGTCTTGGAAGTATCGTGCTCTTGTGAAATCTCTCACTCTTCTCTCGGAGTCTGCCAAAAGTTAGAATCTTGTTCTAGGGTTCTCCGACTCTGTTAGGGTTGGCTCTACTGTTTCCTTTTATAATCAGTCTTTTCTTGTGGCTTAAGTCACAGCGAGCTGGGCCTTTCCTAATCTGTCGGGATCTATGAGCTGGGCCTTTCCTAATCTGTCGGGATCTATCATATCTTTGGATCCGAGTAGATTGCTTCTATTGATTCTCGCGGGATTCTCCAAATCTTTCGGTTTCGATCCTCCGCATCTTCTATTCTCATTACGTTAGCAACCTATCTCCAATATCGCCTTTTATTTTATTCCCGAAATCATCGGGTAAAAAGGTCGAGAAAACATATCGCATAGCATTGCTTCCTCTACTTTGCTATAGCAATCGGATGCTTTGTATTGCACTTCGAATTCTTTGTCGAAATGCTATAGCATCGTATATCGGCCTTGCTATACGATTTCCCTTAAAAATACAAAGAAAATTGTTCTATTCTCAAAGACATGCAAATGATTTCTACTCCTTAGTCCCTATATCATGAATGTATGCCTTTTTGCTTAGATTATCTATGGTTAAGCTTGGATTTAACATTCAATTCAGCCAATTAATATAGGGAAAACATGATATTATTTGTGCTCATCAGTTACCAACTTACCATTAATACTTAAAACCCAAGCCTAACATTTTAAAATACTTGTTGAGTTCATATAATTAAAATTGTTATTTATTTAAATGAAGTAATCATTCATCTCACGATCACTATTAATTTCAAATAATTCTTATCAAGGGGTTCTTATTCATTGTTCATATGAGATCTAAACCGTTCAAATCTAATTCAAAAGGTTCAAATTTAAAGTTTTTAATCAATGATCTTTCTAAATAATAAATTTATTTTTTAGAAATAACTATTATAAGATTAATTTTATTTTAAATTTTACATACATTAAAATAAAATTTTATTTTAATTATAAAAGTTAAATTAATTTTGAATCGTCCAAAATTAATGGCAAAATTCCATTAAAATACCTTTTGAATTTGTAAAACCCCCAAAAGTCTTAAATTTGTAAAAAGGTTGAGAGGTACAAAGGACCTATGAGAGATATGCAAATTCGGGTGAAATGACCCTTTTGCCCTTAGTTTTAAATAAATAATATAAAAAAATCCCTTCCACCCCCCACGCCGCCACCCAATTATCACTCCACCATCACCACTGTACAGGCCACCACCACCATCGCCGGCGGGGGATGGTGGTGGCGGCGGCCGGCGGGGGAGTGGATTTTATTTTATTTTATTTATTTAATTAAAACTAAGGGTAAAATGGTAATTTCACCCGAATTTACATATCCCTCATAGGTCATTTGTACCTCTCAGTCTTTTTACAAATTCGGAAGACTTTGGGGGTTTTGCAAATTCAAAAGGTATTTTAATGGAATTTTCCCAAAATTAATCTATACCATCTATATTGGTGATGAGTACAATCAAAATTATGAGTAAAAAAATGGACTTGGCTACCTTTCCCTTGACTACCCCTTTTAATTTTTAAATTGAAATTTGAATGGTTGAGATATAATGTTTCATAAAAGTACTAATAAAATACAAAATTATCTAAGAAAATAAACAAATAAATTCAAAATCTGGCTAAATTTTATTCATGATAATTTAAAATTGCAATAAAAAATATTTTAAAAACATTTTTATAGAACATTAGATCCCAACTGCTTCCATTTCAATCTAAATGTTAAGATGAATAGTGAAGGACATTAGAAGGGGAAGATGATAGTTAAGTCTGTAAAAAATCTGTTCGGTCCTAAGTTCTACTGTAATTTATTTATGGGCCCTTTCACAATTAATACAAAAAAAAAAAAAATTCTAAAAACATACTCTTATAGTTTTTATTTTAATACACCAACAAATAAGTGTATTTGATCCTTTTTATAAAGTGCCTTATTGTTTTCAAAGAACATTAAATATTTTTTTTTCATGTGTGCCCTAATTAATAAGGGTAATGAGTTAGAGTAGTAATTAATATAATATTACAGTTTAGTGCAATTGATAATATTGAAAATTACTTAAATTTTATGAAAAATTTAATGGTTTTAACTGTTTTTATTGGTTTATGAGAATTATTAGTTGATATTTTATAATAACGATTAGAAGGAGAAAAACAGGAATTATGTAATTTAGTAGTACTAATATGAATTTCGCACATTTTGGATATTTTTGTTTGGTGCTCCCTAATAATTATCCTTATCAAGACAAATAGTACCATGTGAAAGTGCTGTTTTTCATTTTCTCTTATTGGTCTTTGGTTTTATGGAGGCCTTTAATTAGGAAAATGAAAAAAGAAAAAATAATATCGTATTAATTGGACGGATATAATTTATAAATTATAAGAGATGATGAGAAAATAATAATGAGAGATGATGAGAAAATAATGATGGAAGGTTACTTAGTTTGGCGCCATTGAAGAGAAAAAACTTCATCGTCAACGTTCTGCAACTGTATGATTTCACACAAGCAAAACTATAGAAATGGAGCTCCAAGCTCTAACTATTACCCAATCATCAAGAATACCAAACCCTTCTCCTCCTTCATCTGTAGCCGAAACCAGAACTCCAAAACAATCCTTTTTCTTCTTCTCCACAGATTCCCTTCTCAAGGCAAAGCATCCTTATTCTTCTTCTTCTTCCATTATATCTTCCTCCATTGCCATGCCTCAATCTCCATTCCTTTCACCGAATCTCTTCTCTGAAAGTATCATCCCCCACAAATGGCCTCCCAAAAAGACCCTAGGGTTCCTTCCCCTTCAGCAGCAATTACTCCACTCACGCCTTTCAAGTACTCCAATCGCGTTCTTCTGAAAACTATAACGGAACGCGCCGATGAAAGGCCTGAATTGATCGGCCAGAGGGTTGTGATCGGTGGGTGGGTGAAATCTTCTAAGGAGGAGAAGAAGTCTTCCCCCACAGCGCCTTCGTTACATCAGAGCGATAAAAAGGTTGATCCGAGCAAGACCAAAGACATGACCTACGTTGAGATTATTCAGTCTAAGATTCCTTTGATTCGATCAATTATGGAGGTTTTTGGCAGGACTGGGTATGCTCCTCACAAGAAAGACGAGCCTGTGACTCCTAAACCCACGCCACCCCAGCCTTCCAATGTGTATCTGATGGTCGGGGATGGCTCGGGTGTTGCCAGTCTTCAGGTGCATAGATTTCTACATTTATGAGTATATATGCACAGTTTGATCATTGAGAATAAAGTCTTTGATGATTTAGGTCTCGGTTTTTTCCTTGCAACAATAAGTAAAATGCTCAGCTCTCTGCAAATTTTTAGGCTAATTTATAAAAAAGTCATTTCGGCCACCAACTAATGAAAGATAGATTTTTTTTTTTGTCAGGGAACAAGTTACATCCTTAAGTTAAATGCGTAGTTGCGTACTCGGTGGATTGAATTTAAATGAAAGTACAACTGATTCTGTTATGTTTGTTGGAGTCTTGAAAGATTTTGTAGGTTTCTGCAAATGTCCTTCTCTCATGCATGTATAGTCATGCGCAATTGTTTAATTACGTAGTCTGTCAATTATTATTTTAGGGTCAATCTAGATAGGTGCTTGCATTGCAAGTTAAACCAAAAAAACCTGATTAGAGGTATAAATTTTTCATGTCAATTGCAAAAAATAGTTGATACCTGATAGTCAAAATATTGATTTTTCTTTTTTGGACTAGAACTAATTCTTTTTTTTTGGAATTGGGGACCTAATGGTCCCGAAGAACTAGAACTAATTCTTAGAACTAATTCTTTGAAAGAAGAACTATATGGTATTTTACGTATAGGAATCTTTTGGAGATATTTACCTGAACCTGATTTTACATACATGAGGATCTGACCGCCAACTGGTACTGGTTATTAATCATATATAGTAATCCAGCTTTGTAAGAACAAGCAAATAAACTGAGGATTTTAGAACAAGCAAACAAGCATTGGATCTGTATGTGATTTAGGTTGTCATGATTCTCATTGGTACGTGAAATGTTTTAGGTGGTTGTTGATTCATCACTGGCGTCACCAAGCAAGCTACTGCCTACGGGAACCTGTATATTAGCGGAAGGTGTATTAAAGAAACCATCAGCAAAGGGAAAGCAGGTTATTGAGCTTGAAGCTGACAAAATTCTCCACATTGGTTCAGTAGATCCTGACAAGTATCCATTATCACAGAAGCGATTACCATTGGATATATTAAGGGACTTCTCCCATTTTCGGCCTCGAGTGACCACGGTGAATTTGAATATGATTTTTTTTTTTTTTTTCCTTGAATTCTTCCTGCTTACCAGCCAGCACGTTGGATTTTCTGTCAAAGAGAATTACATATTATTGTCATTTAATTTTTTCTTTATAAGCTATGGATATACAATGTATTGCATTTTTATGAGAGATGATAACTACTATATGACTAAGTGGTCTGGAGAATTTTGTTCCAGTTGAACTTTCTATGTATATATAGTCTTCAGCCACATCTGGTGTTCTATAGAATTTGCTATATGTTTTTGTTTTGTTTTTTTAAATAATCTTACTGTGTAGAAATAAATCTAGTTTTGATCCAGCTAGGCCAAATACATCCTGCCTGTATTTATACTTTTGAGCTTTAATAATTAATTTTTTTCCTCACCTCCTATATCTGTTATTTTAAGAGTAGGGTTTTGAAATGGACCCTGCTTACACTCCATCATTCATGTTTCTTAACAGCAGAGCTAGTCTGCGATGTAATGACATGCTTGTAGTTGTAGTCTTATCATTTATTATGATTTATACCTCTATCATGAGAAATATATTATGGAAGAAATATGAATTTCATTTATACTCAAATGATGTGTTCATCATGTATCAGGTGGCATCTGCCATGCGAATTCGTAGTGCCCTCTCTTGTGCTACCCACATATTTTTTGAAAATAATGCATTCGTTGATGTGCAAGTACCAATTATAACCACATCAGACTATGAAGGATTGGGCAAAATGTTCTTGGTCACTTCCCTGGAGCAGAAAGCAGATGAGGATAAGCTAAAAACCATAGATGAGATTGAAGGCGTTAACCTTGAAACAGTGAAGGCAGCTGTAAGAGAGAAAAGCAACATAGTCGAAAACCTGAAACGAAGTGATAGCAATAGGGAAGCACTGGTTGCTGCAACTCAGGATTTGAAGAAAACAAATGAACTGGCATCACAGTTGGAAGCAAGAGGAAAGACAAAATCAGCATCCTCATTTAAGGCTCGTCAAGTAGATTCTTCTGATGGATTTTTCTCTTGCCAGACATATTTAACTGCTTCTGGTGGCTTACATTTGGAGACCTATGCTTGTGCTCTTGGAAATGTCTATTCATTTGGACCTAGATTTCAAGCAGATAAAACAGATTCTTCAAAACAAGCTGCAGAAATGTGGATGGTGGAGGCAGAAATGGCTTTTGCTCAGCTGGAGGTATCTTTTCATTGTTTGACTTTGCATTATTACGTGACATATTTTTTATACGCTTCCTAAAATCCAAATACACATAATGCTAAGTTAATACTGAGTGTATTCCATTTAATCGGGGCTCTGTTCTAGCAGAACTAAGGTTGTTTGGTTTCTGTAAGATTTTATTATGGTATATTGGATGGAGGAGAATAATGTAGGAACTGGCTTAAGGTGCTTTGGTTTTCTGAATCAATGCTTTAATTTTCAAGATAAAATTGGGCAAAGTATGTTTCTTGACCATGGTGATATGTCTCTCAGTTTTTGAGGATTACTACGACAGTACAATTACTAAGCAGGATGAATTCAATACCGTTGTCCTCAACTTATATATTTGACTGGCTCCGGAAAATTAGCTTGTAAATAGCATATACTAAAAATTAGTAATTGTGCTTAGCAACCTTTGGCAAAGTGTTATAGAAAGAAAAATTATGCTGCCGAT
Source organism: Acacia acuminata (assembly GCA_019022655.1). NCBI lineage: Eukaryota > Viridiplantae > Streptophyta > Magnoliopsida > Fabales > Fabaceae > Acacia > Acacia acuminata. Next base: position 1,282,692 of record JAFJYI010000164.1, on the reverse strand, counting down.
ATTCAACTTAGGGAAATATTAGTATAGAGAAGTTATAAAATTAATCAGTTATCTTTCATTAACTTGATAAATGATTATGCAAGGAAAACTATGGTGTTGGGATATGGACCTATGCCTACCTATTTCCATTGAGCTAGATGTCAAACAATGACATCCACCTATGATTGTTCCATTTCTGTGTGAAATTTATCTTTAAACATCGCTATAGACATGTCATGTACTTTACCTTTGTTATGTCATGAAAAATATCATCAGTTCTCCTGTTTTTCGGTCAGAATTTGTTTTTTCCTCTTCTTTGATTCGAGGCATTTCCTTAATTTTGAGTCGTTGTATATTAACATTAATTATTATAAGGTCCTCAAATATAATAATCAAGAATTGCGTTTATCAGATGAAGTTTCTACCACTAACTTCCAAATTATTAGTAGTTCCTACCCTTCTAGGGACCAACCACATAATATGAATATTCAAGTCAGAATTTGTCTTCACTTTTCATATGTAATTCTTTCTCTATACTGTAGCTGGAATTGGAAGGCCTTTCTGTCAACATTTTTTAAATTTTTTGCAGGATTCCGTGCATTGTGCTATTGACTTATTCAAATTCCTATGCAAGTGGGTTTTGAAAAAATGCTCTGAAGATATGAACTTTGTTGCCAAAGAAATCGACAATGCCTGCATCACTCGTCTTCAGCAGACCGTATCAGCCCCCTCTAAGGTGCCCTACAATGATGTGATTGATATTTTGATGAAGGTACATTATCACGTGCTCCATGATTATAACATGTTCATAGTCTTCACTCCCCTTTTTTTTTATTTGTTTCATCTCTTTCCCTTCTTGAGATATATTAGACTTATTCTTGTCATGCACTTGCTCTCCCAGGTCACAGACAAGAAATTTGAAACCAACGTCCAGTGGGGTGTTTCCCTTACTACAGAACATCTCAGGTATGGATATTCTCATGATATGCTTTGGTTTTTCTTATCTGTCAGAAGTAGAGTTGTCTCCTTCACCGATTTGGCTACTGACCATTCTCTTCATTGCCAGCTATTTTGCTGATAACATATTCAAAAGGCCTATAATCATCTACAATTATCCAAAAGAAGCTAAGCCATTTTTTGTTCGTGTGAATGATGATATGAGAACAGTGGCTGCATTTGATCTAGTAGCCCCTAAGGTATGATGAAACATTGAGTGTTAACATAATCTGTTCGTGGATTGCTGTAAGGTTTTGTTTCAAGGATTCTGATAACGATTCTAGTCTAAGTTGTTCTTCTCTCTGTTCTTTTTTTTTTCAAATAACAAAAATGTTTACAATCATGAGACATATTTGCAGGTTGGAGTTATAGTTTCAGGTGGCGAAAATGAGGAGCGCCTTGATATGATAATGTCAAGGTACTATCTCTCTCATTCCAGTGTGAAATTTATTTATTTTATTTTATTTTTTTGTAATTAAAGTGACAGACACTAACCAGCTAAGGTTATGAATGGGAATGAACCCACAACCTTCCACTTAGATGGAGCCTCGTACTACTAGACTATTAGGCCATTAGTCGAGTGTCAAATTCTGTGTTTCACGTTCTTCCTGATATGTATTTTCATGTGATGCATGCTTTCTTTTGGTAAAATATGGTTTGAGCATCTTTTTGTACTTTCATTTCATGGCAGAATTGAGGAGTCGGGCCTGCCGAGAGAGAAGTATGAGTGGTACCTTGACCTTCGACGACACGGAACAGTCAAGAACTCCGGCTTCACTCTTAGGTTTGACCTTTTGATTCTATTCATAACAGGCCTTACCGATGTCAGAGATGTTATCCCTTTCCACAGAAGCCATGGCAAGATCATGAACTGATTGTGTTTTTGGCGGTAAACTTCCACAGTTGCATGATAATGTGAATACTCTCAGCTCAAAACTTTTCCATTTGTTGCAGACAGAAAGATATGAAGCAGCAGCCTTGTATTTTTCTTACATGTATAAAGTTGTGATCTTTTAGCCCTTGATATTTTGTGTGTTGCGTGTGTGTGATCATTTTCAAGTTTCATGAAAGCATAGTGTATGTATTCAGATCTTGTGCAGTTCTAAGAGCCAATTTGATTGTATCGTCATAATAGTATGGAGTCTCTTGTTTTTAACAATGAGTGAATACTTCGATCAAAAAAAAAAAAAAAAAAAAAAAAACAATGAGTGAATACTCTTCTATTACTGAGTGTTTTAGCTTTTTAGAAGTATTCTTACAATTTACGGACTAAGTATGTGAAAGAATTTTGTTTTGACTTGTGGAAAAATGTTTAAAATAGCATTTTCTCTTGTTTTCAAACAAGCACTAATACAAAATATGTCTACTAAATCAGCCTCCGTGATCCAGTTATGGAGGATTTAGTTTAGAAAGCATGACCGGGACATTTTCAAAATATTATAGACCTTCTAAGCATGTTCCTCTTCCCAAACCAGTTGTGACAATAATCGAACTAGAATGTGTAACACTTTTTGGACTTATTGGTACTAACAATTAAGATAGTACTCCCTCCGGTTCTAAATATAAAATATAATTAACCTTTTTTAGAGATGTTAAAAAAATTAATTAATTTTTTAAAATATTTATATTAAAAGTATCTTGAAGTATGTTTTTAGTACCAATTAGTAAATATTTTTTCAAATATTTTTTTCAAGATCATGAAGTTTTTTTTCAATATCCTAAAGTATCCTTTTAGTACCAATCAGTACCTTAAAATATTTTTTCAATATCCTAAAATAATTTTTCAAGATCATAAAATATTTTTTCAATACCAGTCAGTACCCTAAAATATTTTTTCAAAAAAATAAAATAATTTTTTAAAATCATGAAGTATTTTATTTAGTTCTAGTTAGTATCCTCAAGTATCTTTTTAGTACCAGTCAGTACCCTGAAATATTTTTTTTATGATCCTAAAGATCATGAAGTATCCCCTCAATGAGTGAGTCTGAGAAATGTGTGGCCATACTACGAGGGAAAGAAGTTTCCATTTCAATTGTTAGACTACTCAAGAATCGAGAAAGTAATGGTCAAGAACAGGAGGTTGACATTATCCATATTTCATCCTTGACCAAATTATCACGTGACAAAAGGGAAGTGGAATGGTTGTATGATAGGTTGTATCGTATCAATGATTATTATATGAGTTGGGTGGTCACAATGTTTTGTTAGAGGCCACTTGCGACTTGTGGACTAGTACAATATTGGCACGCTGTCAATCTCATGTGGAACTGCAGGATCACACACAAGAGTAACTCAACACGAGCAATAATGTCTAGATTCATTGAATCTTAGATATGTCTAACATTTAATGAATACAACATTCAATCTAGATATATATATATATATAGGGTTTATACTTCTTATGTTGGATGAGAAGAAGAAGATTCCTACACACACATGAAATAGTGGGACCCACACACATATATATATAATGTTAATTATATATATATGTGGGTCCCACCATTTTATGTATGTGTGACATGAGAAAACACTTCTCCTACAATATGAGAAGTATTTTTCCCTATATATATATATGGGTAAATGATATGTACAGTGACTGCACATATCAGTTTTTCCAGTGAGTTGAAAACGACGTGGTTTAGTTTAGTGAACATTGGAAAAAAAAAATCAATTGGAAGAATCAATGACAAATTTTGCTCGAAGCGGCGATTCCGTTGATGCTCTTCGAGCCTTCTCGTCTATGCGAAAGCTTGCTCTGCACCCGAATCGTTCGACTTTACCTTGTGTCGTCAAATGTGGGAGGGTCGATATGGCTAGGAAGGCGTTTGATCGCATGAAAGTGAAGAATATTAAGTCATGGACTATGATTGCCGGTTATGGAATGCATGGCTATTGGAAAGATGCTGTGGAAGTATTCTACTAGATGATAAGATCAGGAGTCAAACCAAATTATGTTACTTTTGTGTCGGTGTTAATCGCTTTGACCATCTTGGTTTTGGAAGAAGGTCAGCATTGGTTTAATAGAATGTACCATGACTTAAATGTTGAACCTGGGTTTGAGCATTACTCATGCATGGTTGATCTCCTCGGGCTTGCTGGTTATCTTAATGAGGCCTATGGTTTGATAGAGGAAATGAAGGTGAGGCCTGATTTTATAATTTGAGGTTCCCTTCTTGGAGCTTGTAGAATTCACGAGAACGTGGATTTAGGGGAGATCTCTGCAAGAAAATTATTCGAGTTAGACTCAAGTAATTGCCTTTTTGTTACTCTCCAATATTTATGCTGATGCTGGAAGGTGGGAAGATGTTGAGAGGATGAGGGACATGGATTGCTTAAAACCCCTGGTTTTAGTTCAGTCTAGCTGAACTTAAAGGTAGGGTGCATGTATTTTTAATTGGAGATAAAGAGCATCCAGCGTGACGGCTTTATGAATATTTGGACCAAATGAATATAAAGCAAAGAATTGCACTATGTGCCAAATGTAACTCAATGCTTCATGATGTGGATGAAGAAGAGAAAGGAATGATTCGAAGAGTTCATAGTGAGAAACTAGCCTGCTTTCAGTGTGTTTTGCAGTGGAACCAGAAACCAAGTCTGAGAGTGAGGGGAACCGAGGAAGGAGAGGAAGAGTTTAGCCATTGTTTTTACTCTACAAAACACACGAAAAAAGGGGGTGTTCGGTTTCGACACGGAAGTCACACCTTGCAAGCCGAAAACCGAAGTAAGTTTTATATTGTTTCCCATCTGTCATTGATTTTTTTTTTCAATGTTCACTAAACTAAACTACGTCGTTTTCAACTCACTAGAAAAACTAATATGTGCAGTCACTGTACATATCATTTACCCTATATATATATATATATATAATGTAATTTTGAAAATAATGATAATATTATTTATATAGATAACAATATTATTATGTAGTATTTAATTTATTTAATAAATTAAATAACTAAAACAAATAGAGATATAGTATTTCGATTTAATTTTCGAATAGAGATATCATATATCGATTTAATTTGAATTAAAATATAGTATCTCGATTTAATTAAATAGATAGATATCATATCTCAAATTTAATTTATAAAGATAAATTAAATCGGTAGGCTTTTAATTTGGATTAAATAAATAGATTAGATTAGATCTGTTAGACATATTTAATTAATATATTATTTTAATTCAAATTCGAATTTCAAGATTAATTAAGATTAATTTTAAATATTTTAATACGACCCTTTAGGGTTTTAGAAACCCTATAAGATTATGATCTAGTCGTATTAAAAATAACGGACGAGCCGCAAAAGAAAAACCCTAGAGAAAAGGAAAGAGACATAAGACGTGAAGGTACTAGCACCCCGCCGTCGGTGTTGAAGTCTATTCGGTGTGAATACCGATAGAGGGAGTGGATTCGTTGAGTCGGCTCCCGTTGATTGAACGAGACGCACACGAATAGAAAGGTACGGTTTCACCCTAACTCGATTTAAACGCAGTTGATAGATTCTCCTATGGGATTCGTAAAATTTTAATAGATGAAATCCTTCCGTTGCGTGTACCGATCCCTATACCAGTCAGTATCCTAAAATATTTTTTCAAAGACAAAGGCACAACTGCCCTCCTTTGTGCCAAAACAGCGTCGTTTTGGCACAAAAGAGGGACGCGAATAGGAGCAGAAAAGGACCAAAGACGGGTCCTCCTATTTCGCCCCTCCCCTCCCCTCAACCGCAATATCACCCTCCTTCTCTTTGACCTCGTTCCCAACCTCCGTCCAACATCACATCCCCACCACACCTTGTCTCCTTCCTCTATTCCTCCCTCAGCTGATTTGAGTTCATTGCCCCCTACCACATTTCGTGAGATTTTGGATGAGATGGGATGAATGAGATGGGAGCGAGGGAAGGTATGTTGCTTCGTTTGGTTGTTAGAGGGAATGGTAGGGGGAAAAGATTCTTTATTTGGATTACGAGGGGAGGGGAGGGTGGTTTAAGATTTTGACTCCCCTCCCTTTCAAAAATTTTAAACTAGACAAGGGGAGAGGATAATTTTTCCTTTCATCCCTCCCTTCAAACCAAACACACCCTTATATTCTACTGAAATGGTCTATTGGGTACAAATGATTCAGAAGGAATGATTCGAAATGCCTATGCAAGCCATCCGACGACAAAGAAGGAGGGACAACTATGATGGTCGAAGCATCACCAAGGACACCTTGAAAGAAAGATCTAGCAGCAATGAGTACGAGCACGATCGTGAGAAAGATTGCAAACCAGCAATATATATATATTTTTTTTTTGGGTCAAAGCCAGCAATATGTATTTTAGGGGTTAGTTAATAAGTTAAGTGTGTGATTTAGAGGCTTCAATCAAACACCTTATATGTGATTTTGAAGAGAGGCACACAACCAGATCACAAAATTTTGATTTCTTTCTTCCATGAAATAGCAGAACTCTTAGATTCTTCTTGATTCCTTTGCTTCATTGCTAGGAATTATTGTAGCCCAATTTTTTCTTGGGTTTTTAGATTGCCTTGTTACTTTTATGCTTCACCATTAAGAATTCCATTTAAAGATCAGGTGCTTGAGTTCATTTCTTGATTCACAGTCTTGAATAATCTTGATTGCTTTGACTTTTGATGCCAAAATGGTTTTAATGTTTAAACCTCCATTGTTGTTTTAATGGGTTTCAGACTTTTGGGTGATTGCTTTTGCTTGATATTTCTCCTCTCCATGGTTTATTTTTTGGGTTTGCAAAGTTCTAGGTTGCGATGAACGTAGTTTTCTCTCTTATGGTGACCGAGGCTAATGTCTATGTAGATTTTTTTTTTTTTTAGAAAAAAAAATCTTTCTTTGTCCGCATTTTTAGTCAAATGTTCTCTCTCATGATCAACACAACCAAATTTAACGGTTTTGATATTTTTACTCCATTTTTAAATATCCATAGGTACTTTTACATATCCAAAAATTAATTATATAGGTATTTTTACATTTTAGGAAAAAAAAACTCATGGGTATTTTTGCATATTAACCCTAAAAATAACCTCCTCTTGTGCTTTCTTACAAGAGTCTAAAATTTGGATTACAATACTCCCTCTAGTCCACAATATAGAGCATTTCAATTATATCACGGAAAACAAAAAATGACAGTGAAGTCACTTGGTATGCCCTAAAATGTTTTTTTTTTTTTTTTTTTTTTTTTTTTTTTTTTTTTTTTTTTCACTTTTACCTTGTTGAGAAATGTGTTTGATTGTATTAGAAATGTTATTTTAGAGAGGGGTATAATGGTAGGCAACATTGAAAAATGAATATTAATCATTAAGACAAAACAGGAAAAAGAGCATTAATTAAATTGGAAGTGAGTTATATTCTTTCTTCTAAAAGTGCCTTATATTGTGGATGGCAGGAGTATGTGAAATTTTTTTTTAAATGGTTTTAAATTGGAATGCTTGACTTTTTGTAATTTAGGGTTAAAATTCAATTTTATCTTGGAAATTGTTAAAAAAAGAGCAATGATGCACCAATAGTTTATTAGGAGCAATGTAACCTTGAGAGTTCTCAAATTGTAGCAGTTTTGTCTTGGCTGTTATCTTCATTAAGTTTGATTGTTAGTTGACCGAATATGTTGATATGACAAGTCCACATATTATCCATATCATTTTTATTAAAATGTAAATTTACTCGAAAGTTTTACTAAAGAGCAATGTCTGTCTCGCAAAAAAAAAAAAAAAAGTTCAAATATTGCTCCGAAAGTTTCCAAATTGCAGCAATGTCATCTTAACCATCATAAATGCTAAGTTTGATCACTAATTGACTAAATATGCTAAGCCGACAACGTGAATAACATTGAAGGAGAAGCCGTAGATGGAGAAGAAACTCATATTTGCCAATAAGTAATGGAAAAAAATCAAATTACCAAATTTAAGACACACTGAGCAAGATTATTGAGAATAAAATCACCGGTAACCCTCTTCACCGAAATCCAACGACATTGAGATAAATAGGTATTTCTTTGATTTTCCATTCATCTCGTAACATGTTTTCACCTCTTTGATTGTAGGGAAAATTATAATAAAGGATGTAAGAAAAATAATATTTATTAGGAAGTACCATAAAAATGGTAATTGTTTTAAAGGACCAAAAATTAAAACATTAAAATATAAAGACTAAATTATCCTTAATTATATTTTCTATATTCTCTTTACTTGAAGCGGAGTGATTTTTACACGTTCCAAATCATACACAACCACCTTGGCTTCACACTTTCTCCTTCTCACCTTCCTTCTTCCTTCTTCATTCCGTCACCCCATAAGTGCTCGGAGGAGGAAGATGGATGGCACAAGCTTTAGCTTATTACAACCAAAATATAAATAAATAAAACGCAGCTCCTAATAATTCTTCTTCACTGTTACATGCAACCCAAAAGCCTCTTCCTACAACCTGCAATCTTATCCCCAAAAAACATAGATATTGCTTTATTACACCTAAAACCTGCCCACAACATTCTTTAATATCTTCATCTTCATCCCTATCCAAAAAAATAAAAAACCAAATTACCATATTCCCTACTTTATAACCCTAGTTTTCTTGGAGAAATTTGACTCTTCTTGCTTGGATCAGTATATCCAGTCCTATGGTAAGAGAAAGTCGTGATTCACTGCCTCTTCTGCTATAGCACTTAGTCTTTGCTACTACATGATTAGAGCATTTCTCCTTGTCATTAATGCTTATGCAACACCCAAAAGAACAACACAAAAACCATCAGTAAAACAACGTTTTTTAACTGTGAAATCCACTTAATCTTTAGAGAGTTTCTCAAGAAAAATAAAAAATAAACTCACCATACTTAGTAGCAAATGAACCAGAGAAGCCTGTTTGATTAACAGCATTCAAAGTCATCACACTTAAGCTCTGACCGGGAACTGCCTTTGCCGAAAGCAGACAGGAAATTAGGTGTAATAAAGCAATAATCTTCCTAAGGGCAATTTAGTCTTTATATTTTAATATTTTAATTTATGGTCTTTTAAAATAATTACTATTTTTATGGTTCTTCTTAATAAATATTAATTTTCTTAGATCTTTTATTATAATTTTCTCTAATTTGAATGGGATGCATTTTTTAACAATTTTTTTTCCCTTATATACAAATCTAACTTGGAAAAAAATGAAGTTGGAGATACATAGACATGCTAGATAAGTATATTTGGCCAACTAACATGCAAATGTAATTTTGATAACAATTAGGGTGAAATTGCTACGATTTGGAAACTAGGCAACATTGCTTCAGAGAAATGTATACAAAAAAGGGTTAATGAGCAATTTGGCCAACGAACTATTACCTCAGGAGCACCCAGCATAAATAACTTTTAAGTGGACCGAAACTATCAAAAAACTTTTAAAAATGTGCAGTCAGTACAAAAAACTTTTATTCTAGGAGCTCCATGAACAAAAAAGTTTTACTCTAGGAGCGCCCAACACAAAAAAGTTTTACTCCATTTTTGTGTGCTGACTGCACTTTTTTTTAAAAGTTTTTTGGTATTTTTTTATCCTTTAAAAGTTATTTGTGCTGGGCATTCTTAAGATAATAGTTCATTAGCCAAATTGCTCCTTAATCTTTTTGGTCTACATCGAAAGAGGATTGTTCTCTTATTTTAACTTGGGCCCATACAAAAAAATTGCTAAGAAAATGACTTAGGGCATGTTTGAGTTTGTAGGAGTACGTTTATGCTAGTTGAAATAAAACTCATCTTATATATTTACTTATACACTGTAAATCACATTAAAAAAACATTTTCTACTACTAATCCAAACAAACACTTACTTAATAATTTATAGGGCATAACAGAGCAAGCCAAGATGCTTTCATACAGAATTGGACATCTCCATTAGCTTTATGCCCAAACAAGTTAGCCAATGTGTTTATTCTTTAACTGGATTATTTCATAACATTAGATTATTTTTGAACATTTAATTAACGCTTACCACTTTATGTGTTTGGTTTTTGGTTGAAATTTCTTGTATGAGACTTACAATTAAAATTATTATTTCTTGGGTTTCTAAGTACACTAATTGTTATTTTTCTTGGACGTGAAGTAATTATGATCTCCTAATCATAACACTTAAAACCCAAACTTAATTTTTCAAGTATTTTATTTTTTTAAATGAAGTAGCTAGTCATAATCTTCAGGTTACCAATTTACGTTAACACTTAAAACCCAAGCCTAACATTGTAAAATACTTATTGTTGTTTCATATAATTAAAATTGTTAATTTCAAATAATTCTTATCAAGGGGTTCTTATTTATTATTCATATGAGATCTAAACTGTTTAAATTTTATTCGAAAGGTTCAAATTCAAAATTTTTAATCAGTGATTTTTTTATAAATAATAAATTTATTTTTTAGAAATTATTATTATTAGATTAATTTTGCCTCCCCACAAAAAAAACAACCCATTTTAACTTTTAAATTGAAATTTAAGCGGTAAAGATATAATATTTTATAAAACTTAATAAAATATGTAATCATTTTAAGAAGTAAACAAATAAATTCAAAAACCGGCTAAATTTTATTCATGATAATTTAAAACTGTAATAAAAATATTTTGGTAGAACATTAAATTCCAACTTCTTCAATTTTAATCTAAAAGTTAAGATGAGTAATGAAAGGAAAGAGGATAATCTAAATCCGTAAAATTTTTATTTTATGGGGCCCTTTCACCGTTAATACCAAAAAAATTCTAAAAACATAAAACAGAAATTATGTAATTTACTAGTATTAATATAAATTTCGCACATTTTTTAGATACTTTTGTTTGATGCTCCCTAATAATTATCCTCATCAAAACAAATGCCAATCTTCTAACGGTAGGTTTCCTCAGGGCCCGTTTGGTACAAAGATTCCATGGGAAAGGAAAGGAAAATTAGAATTTTCCATCGTTTGGTACGCATTTTGGACCAATCTTCCCGTGAAATTATCTTCCGGCCCACCCCGCCCACCAATCTTCCCTCATATGTGGGAAGATCAAATCCCTCCAAATTTGGAGGGATTTCACCTTTCCCACGCCACCTGCTCACACTTTTGACAAATTTACCCCTCAAATTCAAATATGGCGGGACGTTCAACATGGCGAACGCTCAACTTGGCGGGAAATTTTTTTACAAAAATTCAAACTTTGATATATATTTATTAAAAATATATTTTAGCAAAAAAAATTATTTTTCTTTTTTTATTTTGAATTAATATATTTATTAAAAATATATTTTAGCAAAAAAAAAATTATTTTTCTTTTTTCTTTTGAATTAATATATTTATTAAAAATATATTTTAGCAAAAAAAATTATTTTTCTTTTTAATTTTGAATTAATTACTTTTGGGTAAAATACATTTCTCGATTCTTTACCAACTACCACCCCTTCATTTTCTTCCTACCAAACAACTCATCTTCCCTCAAACTATCTTCCTTCATTTTTCAAAATCTTCCCTTCCTTTCCTTTCCTTCCTCTATCTTCCTTTCCTTCCTTAAATTTTCCCCGTACCAAACGGGCCCTCAGTTTGGCGCCACGGAAGAGAAAACTACATCACCAACGTTCTGGAACTGTATGATTTCACACAAGCAAAACTATAAAATGGAGCTCGTAGCACTACCTATTACCCAATCTTCAAGAATACCAAACCCTTCTCCTCCTTCTTCTGTAGCCGAAACCAGAACTCCAAAACAATCCTTTTCCTTCTTCTCCACAGATTCCCTTCTCAAAGCAAAGCATCCTTCTTCTGCCATTATATCTTCCTCCATTGCCATGCCTCAATCTCCATTCCTTTCACCGAATCTCTTCTCTGAAAGTGTCATCCCCCACAAATGGCTTCCCAAGAAGACCCTACGGTTCCTTCCCCTTCAGCAGCAATTACTCCACTCACGCCTTTCAAGTACTCCAATCGCGTTCTTCTCAAAACCATAACGGAACGCGCCGATGAAAGGCCTGAATTGATCGGCCAGAGGGTTGTGATCGGTGGGTGGGTGAAATCTTCTAAGGAGGAGAAGAAGTCTTCCCCGATAGCGCCTCCGTTACATCAGAGCGATGAAAAGGTTGATCCGAGCAAGACCAAAGATGTGGACTGCGTTGAGATTCTTCAGTCCAAGATTCCTTTGATTCGATCAATTTTGGAGGTTTTTGGCAGGACTGGGCATGCTCCTCGCAAGAAAGACGAGCCTGTGGCTCCTAAACCCACGCCTCCCCAGCCTTCCACTCTGTATCTGATGGTCGCGGATGGCTCGGGCGTTGCCAGTCTTCAGGTGCATAGATTTCTACATTTATGAGTATATATGCACAGTTTGATCATTGAGAATAAAGTCTTTGATGATTTAGGTCTCGGTTTTTTCCTTGCAAAAATAAGTAAATTGCTAAGCTCTCCGCAAATTTTGAGGCTAATTTATATAAAAAGTCATTTCGGCCACCAACAATGAAAGATAGATTTTTGTTTTGTGTTGTTTTTTTTTTTTTTTTTTTTTAGGGAACAAGTTACATCCTTAAGTAAAATGCTTACTTGCGTACTCGATGGATTGAATTTAAATGAAAGTGCAACTGATTCTGTTATCTTTGTTGGAGTCTTGAAAGATTTTGTAGGTTTCTGCAAATGTCCTCTCATGCATGTACAAACGTGCGCAATTATTATTCTAGGGTCAATCTAGATAGGTGATTGCATTGCAAGTTAAACCAAAAAAACCTGATTATAGGCATAAATTTTTAATGTCAATTGCAAAAAATAGATGATACCTGATAGTCAAAATATTCATTTTTCTTCTTTGGACTAGAACTAATTCTTTGAAAGAACTATATGGTATTTTAAGAATTGCCTTAGGTGAAACCCATTTTAAATAGGAATCTTTTGGAGATATTTCCCTGAACCTGATTCTACATACATGAGGATCTGACCGCCAACTGGTACTGGTTATTTAATCATATATACTAATCCAGATTTGTAAGAACAAGCAAATAAACTGAGAATTTTAGAACAAACAAACAAGCATTGGATCTGTATGTGATTTAGGCTGTCATGATTCTCATTGGTATGTGAAATGTTTTAGGTGGTTGTTGATTCATCACTGGCGTCACCAAGCAAGCTACTGCCTACAGGAACCTGTATATCAGTGGAAGGTGTATTAAAGAAACCATCAGCAAAGGGAAAGCAGGTTATTGAGCTTGAAGCTGACAGAATTCTCCACATTGGTACAGTAGATCCTGGCAAGTATCCACTTTCACGGAAGCGATTACCATTGGATTCGTTAAGGGACTTCCCCCATTTTCGGCCTCGAACGACCACGGTAAATTTGAATATGATTTTTTTTTTCTTGAATTCTTCCTGCTTACCAACCAACATGTTGGATTTTCTGACAAAGAGAATTAAATATTATTTTCATTTCATTTTTTCTTTATAAGCTATGGATATACAATGTATTGCATATTTATGAGACATGATAACTATTTCATGACTAGGTGGTCTGGAGAATTTTGTTCCAGTTGAACTTTCTATGTATATATAGTATTCAGCCACATCTAGTGTTCTATAGAATTTGCTATATGTTTTTTAAAAAAAAAAGAAAAAAAGAAAAAAGATAATAATCTTACTCTGTAGAAATAAATCTAGCTAAGCCAAATACATCCTGCCTGTATTTATACTTTTGAGCTTTAATAATTAATTTTTTTCCTCACCTCCTATATCTGTTATTTTAAGAGTAGGGTTTTGAAATGGACCCTGCTTATACTCCATCATTCATGTTTCTTTTAATAGCAGAGCTAGTCTGCGATGTAATAACGTGCTTTAGTTGTAGTCTTATCATTTATTATGATTTATATCTCTATCATGGGAAGTATATTATGGAAGAAATATGAATTTCATTTATACTTGTTAGGAAATATATTATAGGTTAGGAAATATATTATATTAGGAAAGATATTATAGAGACAATCAGGGATTATAGTAATTAGGGAATCAATCTACATAATGAGTCATTAACTCTCATTAACTCTCTTATTCCCTCTCTTGTGTATAAATACCTTATACTATGTACATGAATAGACAAGCAATTCAGATTATATTTCTCCTTTCTCTCTCTCTAATTCTACATGGTATCAAAGCTAGGTTCCTTTAGGCTCAGTGTGTTTTTTTCTTCTGGTTTCTGTCGTACGCTGGGTTGTTGCATTACACAGAGTGTGCGTTCTGGTTAGGGTAGAGTTTAGGTGTTCGGTCGAGATTCTGTTTTTGCAACACGCGCCACTCAGGAAGCATCTCCACCCTCCGATCGGCCCATCCCCGCCACTCCGATCTCATTCCGACGGTGCGTGGCATACACGCGCTTCGCTGGCAGTCTCCTCTCCCCGGCGCGTGACGGCGCGTGGAAGCTCTATTTTTGGCCTTGTTTCGTGCTCCGACGTCGACTCTTCATCGCCGGTGTCCATAGGCCGGTTCCTGCTTGGAAGGGGGCGTTGAGCGACTGGGTTCAGTGATTCCTTGTCTTTTCTTCACCTTCGGCATCTTTGGTTATTCAGGTTCAGTGATACTTTATTCTTGTGGTTTGCTGTAGCATTGGTTTGTCATCTTCGTTTACCATCACCTTTGTGTTTGCTGGTTATTTCTTATGGCTGAGACTAAACCGAGTGCGATGACTGAAATGGTCCCTGTCTCAAACAAGATTACTGATCATAAGTTGAATTGGACAAATTATACGGACTGGATCAAAACCATCCGTATGCATTTACTGAGTATTGAGAAGGAGGGCCATTTAACTGAGGTGCCTCCTAAGGATGATCCTAAGATGACATGGGTTCTATGCGGATGCCGTGCTCTTCTTACTGATTAAAAATTCCATTGATGGGGATCTTCTTCCTTCGCTTAGTCATTGCAACACCGTTAGAGAACTTATTAATTATCTGAAGTTCTTGTATTCTGGGAAAGGAAACATTACTCGAATTCATGAGGTTTGTAAAGGGTTCTATCGGGCTGAGCAGCAGGGTCGCCCCCTGAAGAATTTCTTCATGGAGTTCAACAAGATGTATGAAGAAATGCGGCGCTTAATGCCACCAACGACCGACCTCCGGTACAAATTGATAATATGGAGAAACAAAGGCGATTATCGGTTTTTCTTGCGCTCTCGACCCGGCTTATGAGACCGTACGTTCTCGTGTATTATCTAGCTCCGAGCTTCCTTCGCTTCAGGATGTGTATTCTCGTGTGTTGCGTGCCGACAGTTTAGCCCACCCGGCTTCCAATCCCAATGCTAGTGCTCTAGCTGGTCGAGGTCCAACTAACGCTCGGACCAGGTTTCCTCACGCCAAGGACATGGTACACCAAATCCTGTTTTTGCTGCTCCGGCTCCTAGAAACCCCGGCCCCTACATACCTGGTGTCCTAGGAGCCGGCCCCCAGAGGCTCGGTAACAATCCTCCCAATTTTGGTTCTAGTGGATTGTCTGCTATTATTGTAAGGAACCCGGTCATACGAAACGCTACTGTCGTAAGTTGCAACAGTTGCACCAGAAGCAACGCAGGTCTGCTCATATGGCTCAATCCTCTGATATCTCTGATCCTGCCCTCTCTCCACCAACTGCACTTGCTAAAGGTAACTTTGATTCGTGCCTTACTACTTCTTCTTCGAAATGGACCATCGATTCCGGGGCTACTGACCATATGACAGGTAACCATCATTTGTTCTCTTCTTATGCACCTTATGCCAACCCTTCTTCAATTACAATTGTCAATGGTTCATACACCCGTGTTCTTGGATCTGGCAACGTTACACCAACTTCGTCTGTTTCCTTATCATCCGTTCTTAATGTTCCCGATCTTGCTTTTAACCTTTTATCTCCTAGTAAGCTTACTCGTCGCTTAAACTGTTTCATCTCACTTTTTCCCCGACCATTGCTTAATTCAGATCTTACGACGAAGCGGATTATTGGTAGGGGGTATGAATCGCGGCCATTACTTTCTTGATAATCAAAGCCGCGTCCCCATTGCTTGCTTTGGTGGTCCCTCCTTGTTTGACATTCATTGTCGGTTAGGTCATGTGTCTTTGTCATCTTTAAAGAGGTTGTATCCTCAATTTCAGCATGTGTCTTCTTTAGAGTGTGAGTCGTGTCAGTTTGCTAAACATCACCGTGTTCATCTCGGCACCTCGCGTCAATAAACGGCTGCGTCCCCTTTTGATTTAGTTCATTCGGATATTTGGGGTCCGTGTTCGCTGAGTCCAAGTTTGGTTTTCGGTACTTTGCTACTTTTGTTGATGATTTCTCTCGAACCACCCGGCTTTATCTAATGAAAAATCGTTCGAGGTGTTTTCTCATTTTTGCCATTTCGTGCTGAAATCAACACTCAATTTGGTGTTTCGTGAAAACTTTACGAAGTGATAACGCTAAAGAATATTTGTCTCGCCAAATTTCAAAACTATATGCTCCAAAATGGCGTGATTCATCGCCCTCGTGTGCAGATACACCAGCTCAAAATGGTGTTGCCGAAAGAAAGAACCGGCACTTATTAGAGGTGGCCCGAGCTCTCATGTTTCAAATGACAGCTTCCCAAACCTTTCGGGCTGATGCGTCGTGTCCACGGCTTGTTTTCTCATTAATCGTATGCCTTCTCCCGTTCTTAGTGGAGCCACTCCCTACTCCACCTTGTTTCCTTCTCATCCCGTGTTTCCCATTGCCCCCAAGATCTTTGGGTGTGTTTGCTTTGTTCGTGATGTTCGTCCTACTACTACCAAACTTGATCCCAAGTCCCTTAAATGTGTCTTCTTGGAGTATTCTAGGGTTCAAAAGGGTTATAGGTGTTATTCCCCCACTCTTCGGCGTTATCTTGTGTCCACGATGTTACCTTCCATGAGTCAACCCCGTTCTTTCCCGTCTCTCGCTCCTTCTCCATCCCCCGACATCACCAATAGTCTTTATGATATATTGATCTATACAGCCAGCTTACCACCAGTGCAAGCGTCAGACCCGGAACCCGCTAAGCCACCTATCTATCATGTTTATCGGAAGCGTCCCAAGGCAAGTAATGGCATTGAACAGGTTCCGGCCCCACCGTACCTGCTTCGGAGTCTGATCCCGCGGTAGTTGCCCCTTCTCCGCCTCTACACTGCAGACCCGGTCCGTGCTCGACTCTCCCTCATCGGAAAGCCCCGTGCCTGACTCTCCTACTTCTCTTGACTTGCCCATTGCCCTCCGTAAAGGTCGGCGATCTTGCACCTACCCTATTTCTTCTTTTGCTTCCTACAATCATCTTTCCCCGCATCTTGTTCTTTCATAGCTTCCTTAGAATCTATTACCGTCCCTACTAATCTCCACCAAGCCTTAGCCCATCCCGGTTGGTGTCTTTTGCTATGAAAGAAGAAATGATGGCCCTTGATAAGGCCGGTACTGGACTCTCGTTGATTTACCTCTTGAAAAGAAGGCTATCGGATGTAAGTGGGTGTTCACAAATCAAAACAAAAGCTGATGGCACCTTGGAACGTTTGAAAGCTCGACAAGTTGCCAAGGGTTATGCTCGGACCTATGGTGTTGATTACTCGAAACCTTCTCTCCCGTGGCAAAATTGTCCTCTGCTCGTCTCTTCATCTCTATGGCTGCCAATTATGGTTGGGACCTTCATCACCGGATGTTAAGAATGCCTTCTTAAATGGTGATCTTCTTGAGGAAGTTTACATGGAGCAATCACCTGGTTTTGTTGCTCAGGGGGAGCGTGGGAAGGTATGCCACCTTCAACGGTCTTTATATGGCTTGAAGCAGAGTCCTCGTGCTTGGTTTGACAGGTTTAGCTCGTGGTTAAGAAATTTGATCTCGAGTCGAGTAAGTGCGACCATTCTCAGGTTTTATCGACACGATGCCGGGATGATTTTGTTGGTGGTATATGTTGATGATATTGTTGTTACGGGTAGCAATGCTTTGGGAATCTCATCACTTAAGGCCTTTCTCAATTCTCATTTCCAAACAAAGGATTTGGGTCCTTTGAAGTACTTTCTTGGGATAGAAGTTATGAGAAGTAAGAAAGGCATCCTTTTGACACGTAGGAAGTATGTTCTTGATCTATTAAAAGAAACTCGGGAAACTCGGAGCAGCACCGAGTAGCGTTCCCATGATTCCTAATCCCTTCTTGGACATGGATGACCGCATACCGTTTGATGAGCTACCCGAGGATGTACGAAAGAAAGTTGATCCGTAAAAGATCAAGCCATTTGCCTATCCCGAGAGATACCGTAGGCTAGTTGGGAAATTGAACTATCTTACGGTAACCCGCCCGATGTGACCTTTCCGTTAGTGTGCTTAGTCAATTCATGACTGCACCAACCGTTGCTCGTGGGAAGCTTTGGAACATGTCTTATATTATTTGAAGGGTTCACCAGGTCGTGGTATTCTCTATACGAATTATGGCCACAACAAGATTGAATGTTTCGTGATGCGAGATCATGCGGGTCAAAGGCTACCGAAGATCCACCACGGATATTGTGTGTTTGTTGGTGGAAATTTAGTATCGTGGAAGAGTAAGAAGCAAGATGTGGTTTCTAAGTCGAGCGCGTGTTGAGTATAGAGCCATGTCTCAATCTACACAAGAGATTGTGTGGATTCACCAAGTTAATGAAGGAGGTTGGTCTTGCCACGTCATTACCCGCGAATTTGTGGTGTGATAATAAAGCTGCTCTACACATAGCCTCCAACTCCGTGTTTCATGAACGTACGAAACACATTGAGATTGATTGTCACTTTGTACGCGATAAGATCAAGGAGAACTTTGTTTCCACCGGGCATGTGCGATCTAGTGACCAATTGGGTGACCTTCTAACGAAAGCTTTAAGTGGGACTCGGGTTGAATATCTTTGTAACAAGTTGGGCTTGATTAATATCTATGCTCCAACTTGAGGGGAAGTGTTAGGAAATATATTATAGGTTAGGAAATATATTATATTAGGAAAGATATTATAGAGACAATCAGGGATTATAGTAATTAGGGAATCAATCTACATAATGAATCATTAACTCTCTTATTCTCTCTCTTGTGTATAAATACCTTATACTATGTATATGAATAGACAAGCAATTCAGATTATATTTCTCCTTTCTCTCTCTCTAATTCTACAATACTCAAATGATGTGTTCATCATGTATCAGGTGGCATCTGTCATGCGAATTCGTAGTGCCCTCTCTTTTGCTACCCACTTATTTTTTGAACATAATGCATTCGTTGATGTGCAAGTACCAATTATTACCACATCAGACTATGAAGGATTGGGCAAAATGTTCTTGGTCACTTCCCTGGAGCAGAAAGCAGATGAGGATAAGCTAAAAACCATAAATGAGGTTGAAGTCGTTAACCTTGAAACAGTGAAGGCAGCTGTAAGACAGAAAAGCAACATAGTGGAAAACTTGAAACGTAGTGATAGCAATAGGGAAGCACTGGTTGCTGCAATTCAGGATTTGAAGAAAACAAATGAACTGGCATCACAGTTGGAAGCAAGAGGAAAGACAAAATCAGCATCCCCATTTAAGGCTCCTCAAGTAGATTCTTCTGATGGATTTTTCTCTTGCCAGACATATTTAACGGCTTCTGGTGGCTTACATTTGGAGACCTATGCTTGTGCTCTCGGAAATGTCTATTCATTTGGACCTAGATTTCAAGCAGATAAAACAGATTCTTCAAAACAAGCTGCAGAAATGTGGATGGTCGAGGCAGAAATGGCGTTTGCTCAGCTAGTGGTATCCTTTCAGTGTTTGACTTTGCATTATTACATGACATTTTTTTATACGCTTTCTAAAATCCAAATACACATAATGCTAAGTTAATACTGAGGGTTTTCCATTTAATCGGGGCTCTGTTCTAGCAGAATTAATGATGTTTGGTTAGTGTAACATTTTATTATGGTATATTGGATGGAGAATAAAGTAGGAACTGGTTTAAGGTGTTTTGGTTTTCTGAATCAATGCTTTCGTTTTCAAGATAAAATTGGCAAGGTGTGATTTTTGACAATGGTGATATGTCTCTCAGTTTTTGAACTGATGATCACTATAACAGTACAATTATTAAGCAGGATGAATTCAAATTTTACCGTTGTCCGACAACTTGTATGTTTTAAAGGCTCCGAAAAAATTAGCTTGTAAATAGCATATACTAAAAATTAGTAATTGTGCCTAGCAACCTTTGGCAAAATGTTATAGAAAGAAAAAATGCTGCCAATATTCAACTTAGGGAAATATTAGTATACAGAAGTTATAAAATTAATCAGTTATCTTTCATTAAATTGATTATGCAATGAAAACTGTGGTGTTGGGATATGGACCTATGCCTACATATTTCCATTGAGCTAGATCTCAAACAATGACATCCAACTATGGTTGTTCCATTTTTGTGTGAAAGTTATCTTTAAACATCGCTATAGACATGTCATGTACTTTACCTTTGTTATGTCATGAAAAATATCATCAGTTCCCCTGTTTTTCAATAAGAATTTGTTTTTCCTCTTCTTTGATTCGAGGCATTTCCTTAATTTTGAGTCATTGTATATTAACATTAATTATTATAAGGTCCTCAAATATAACAATAAAGAATTGTGTTTATCAGATGAAGTTTCCACCACTAACTTCCAGATTATTAGTAGTTCCTACCCTTCTAGGGACCTACCACATAATATGAATATTCAACTCCGAATTTGTCTTAACTTTTCATATGTAATTCTTTCTCTATACTGTAGCTGGAATTGGAAGGCCTTTCTGTCAACATTTTTTAAATTTTTTGCAGAGTTCCATGCATTGTGCTATTGACTTATTCAAATACCTATGCAAGTGGGTTTGGGAAAACTGCTCTGAAGATATGAACTTTGTTGCCAAAAAAATCGACAATGCCTGCATCGCTCGTCTTCAGCAGACCGTAACAGTCCCCCCTGACTTCGTGTACTACAGTCAAGTGATTGATATTTTGTTGAAGGTACATTATCACGTGCTCCATGATTATAACATGTTCATAGTCTTCACTCCCTTTTTATTTTATTTGTTTCATCTCTTTGCCTTCTTGAGATATATTAGACTTATTCTTGTCATGCACTTGCTCTCCCAGGTCACAGACAAGAAATTTGAAACAAAAGTCCAGTGGGGTGTTTCTCTTACTACAGAACATCTCAGGTATGGATATTCTCATGATATGCTTTGGTTTTTCTTATCTGTCAGACGTAGAGTTGTCTCCTTCACCGATTTAGCTACTGACCATTCTCTTCAATGGCAGCTATTTTGCTGATAACATATCCAAAAGGCCTGCAATCATCTATAATTATCCAAAAGAAGCTAAGCCATTTTTTTTTCGTGTGAATGATGATATGAGAACAGTGGCTGCATTTGATCTAGTTGCCCCTAAGGTATGATAAAACATTGAGTGTTAACATAATCTGTTCGTGGATTGCTGTAAGGTTTTGTTTGAAGGATGCTGATAATGATTCTAGTCTAAGTTGTTCTTCTCTCCGTTCTTTTTTCCAAGTAACAAAAATGTTACAATCATGAGGCATATTTGCAGGTTGGAGTTATAGTTTCAGGTGGCGAAAATGAGGAGCGTCTTGATGTGATAATGTCAAGGTACTATCTCTCTCATTCTAGTGTCAAATTTATTTATTTTATTTTATTTTATTGCAATTAAAGTGACAGACACTAACAAGCTAAGGTTATGAAAGGGAATGAACCCACAACCTCCCACTTAGATGGAGCCTTGTACTACTAGACTATTAGGCCATTAGTCGAGTGTCAAATTTCTGTGTTTCACATTCTTCCTTATATGTATTTTTATGTGATGCATGCTTTCTTTTGGTAAAATATGGTTTAAGCATCTTTGTACTTTCATTCCATGGCAGAATTAAGGAGTTGGGCCTGCCGAGAGAGAAGTATGAGTGGTACCTCGACCTTCGACGACACGGAACAGTCAAGAACTCTGGCTTCACTCTTAGGTTTGACCTTTTGATTCTCTTCATAACAGGCCTTACCAATGTCAGAGATGCTATCCCTTTCCACAGAAGCCAAGGCAAAATCATGAGCTGATTGTGTTTTTGGGGGTGAAGTTCCAGAGTTGGATGATAATGTGAATGCTCTCAGCTCAAAACTTCTCCATTTGTTGCAGACAGAAAGATATGAAGTAGCACCCTTGTATTTTTCTTACATGTATAAAGTTGTGATCTTTTAGCCCTTGATATTTTGTGTGTTGTGTGTGTGTGTGAGATTATTTTCAAGTTTCATTAAGGGTTAGTTTGGATTTAGGGGGGTAAAGTTTTGGGTTAATATTAGCCCAAAACCTTACTCCCCCTCCCCTCAATCCAAACTGACCCTAAAGCATAATGTATGTGTGGAAGTTTATTATTGGAATGAAATTATTCATATCTTGTGCAGTTCTAAGAGCCAATTTGGTTGTATCTTCATAATAGTATGGAGTCTCTTGTTTTTTACAATGAGTGAATACCCTTCTATCATTGAGTGTATGCTTGTTTTAGCTCTTTAGAAGTGTTCTTACAATTTACTTTTAAGTATGTGAAATAGTTTTGTTTTGACTTGTGGAAAAATGTTTAAAATAGCATTTTCTCTTATTCTCAAACAAGCACTAATACAAAATATGTTAACCAAATCAGCCTCGTGAATCGGAAAGTATGACCAGGTGATATTTTCATAAATATTGATAGACTTTCTAAACATGTTCCTCTTCCAAACCAATTGTGACAATAACCGAACTAAAATTATCACACAGAACTTGAAATTGTAACACTTTTTGGACTTATTGGTACTAACAATTAAGCTCCCTCCAATTCTAAATATAAACCATAATTAATTTTTTTTTGGAGATGTTAAGAAAACTAATTAATTTTTTAAAATATTTACATCAAAAATATCTTGAAATATATTTTTAGTACTAGTCATCTCCGAAATATTTTTTTAAGATCCTAAGATAATTTTTTAAGATCATGAAGTTTTTTTCAATATCCCGAAGTATCATTTTAGTACCAAAAAGATTTTCATGAAATATTTTTTCAATATCCTAAAATAATTTGTCAAGATTATGAAATATTTTTTCAATAACATGTTAGTACCCCGAAATATTTTTTCTAGATCCTAAAATAATTTTTTAAAACCATGAAGTATTTTATTTAGTACCATAAGTATCTTTTTAACACCAATCAAGACTAAAAATATTTTTTCATGATCCTAAAATAATTTTTCAAGATCAAGTATTTTTCCAATATCGTTCAATATCTTTTTAATAGCAAAATCCCGGACTGCTAAAATATTTTTCAAAAACAATGGCACAACTTCCTCCTTTGCGCCAAAACAATGCCATTTTGGCACAAAAGAGGGACGCAAATAGGAGCAGAAAAGGACCAAAGACAGGTCCTCCTATCTCGCCCCTCCCCTCCCCTCAACCGCAATATCACCCTCCTTTTCTTCAACCTCGTTCCCAGCCTCCGTCCAACATCACATCCCCACCACACCTCGTCTCCTTCCTCTGTTCCTCCCTCTGCTGATTTGAGTTCATTGCCCCCTACCACATTCCATGAGATTTGGGATGAATGAGAGGGGAGCGAGGGAGGGTATATTGCTTCGTTTGGTTTGTTAGAGGGAAGGGAAGGGGGAAGATTCTTTATTTGGATTACGAGGGGAGGGGAGGGTGGTTTAAGATTTTGACTCCCCTCCCTTTCAAAAATTTTAAACTAGACGAGAGGAGAGGATAATTTTCCCTCTCATCCCCGCTCAAACCAAACACATCCTTACATTCTGCTGAAATGGTCTATTGGGTACAAATGATTCAAAAGGAATGATTCGAAATGCCTATGCAAGCCATCTGACAACAAAGGAGGACGGACAACTATGATGGTCGAAGCATCACCAAGGACACCTTGAACGATAGATCTAGCGGCAATGAGTAAGAGCACAACCGCTGCAAGCCAGCAATTTTTTTTTTTTTTTTTTTCAGAGCCAGCAATATGTATTTTAGGGGTTGGTTAATAAGTGAAGTGTGTGATTCAGAGGCTTCAATCAAACACCTTATATGTGATTTTGAAGAGAGGTACACAACAAGATCGCAAAATTTTGATTTCTTTGATCCATGAAATAGCAGAACTCTCAACTTCTTCTTGATTCCTTTGCTTCACTGCTAGGAATTATTGTAGCCCAGTTCTTTTCTTGGGTTTTTTTGGATTGCCTTGTTACTTTTATGCTTCACCATTAAGAATTCCATTGAAAGCTCAAGTGCTTGAATTCATTTCTTGATTTACACCTTGAATAATCTTGATTGCTTCGACTTTTGATGCCAAAATGGTTTTAATGTTTAAACCTTCATTATTGTTTTCTTGGGTGATTGCTTTTGCTTGATATTTCTCCTCTCCATGGTTTATTTTTTGGGTTTGCAAAATTCTGGGTTGCGATGAACGTAGTTTTCTCTCTTATGGTGATGCTAATGTCTATGTGGATTTTTTTAAAAAAAAAAAAAAAATCTTTCTTTGTCGGCATTTTTAGTCAAATGTTCTCTCTCTTGTGGTCAACACAACCATAGTTAACGGTTTTGATATTTTTATTCCACTTTTGAACACCCATAGACTATAGGTACTTTTGCATATCCAAAAATTATATAGGTATTTTTACACTTTAGGAAAAAAAAAACTCATGGGTATTTTTGTATATTAACCCTAAAAATAACCTCCTCTTGTGCTTTCTTACAAGAGTCTAAAATTTGGATTACAATACTCATCTAGTCCACAATATAGAGTACTTCAATTATATCACGGAAACAAAAAATGACAGTTAAGTCACTTAATATGTCCTAAAATGTTTTTAAAAAAAAAATCACTTTTACCCTTCTTGAGAAATGTTTGATTACATTGGAAATGTTATTTTAGAGAGGGGTGTAATGGTTGGCAACGTTCAAAAGTAAATGTTAATTACTGAGACAAAATAGGAAAAAAAAAACATTAATTAAATTGAAAGTAACTTATATTCTTTCTTCTAGAAGTACTTTATATTATGGACCACAGGGAGTATGTCAAAAAAAAAAAAAAAAATGAATCGTAAGCGCAGGCCGTGATTCACTGCCTCCTCTGCTCTAGCACTTAGTCTTTGTTGCTGCATGAGTAGAGCATTTCTCCTTGTCATTGATGCTTCTGCAACACCCAAAAAAACAACACAAAAGCCATCAGTAAAACAATGTTTTTTTAACTGTGAACTTCACTTAATCTTAAGAGAGTTTCCCAAGGGGGGAAAAACTCACCATACTTAGTAGCAAATGAACCACAGAAGCCTGTTTGACTAACAGCATTCAAAGTCATCACACTTTAAGCTCTGACTGGGAACCGCCTTTGCTGAAAGCAGAACAGGAAGTTAGGTGTAATAAAGCAATAATCTTCCTAAGGGCAATTTAGTTTTTATATTTTAATGTTTAATTTATGGTCTTTCAAAATAATTATCATTTTTATGGTCCTTCTTAATAAATATTATCTTTCTTAGGTCCTTTATTATAATTTTCCTTAATTTGAATGGGATGCATTTTCTAACAATTTTTTTCCTCATATATAAATCTAACTTGAAAAAAAAAAAATGAAGTTCGAGACACATAGACATCCTAGATAAGCATATTTGGCCAACTAACATGCAACCGTAATTTTGATAACAATTAGGGTAAAATTGCTACAATTTGGAAACTTTTAAGGTAACATTGCTTTAGAGTGAAAACTTTCAGGACAAATTTATACCTAAATATAGAAACAAAAATAAAGTAGATGTCATATGAATTGTCACTCAACATATATTATTATATGATAACAATTAATTAACAGATATATGGATTTAGTGGTTGTAGATTATATTCTTCTGTGCAATCAGTTTTATTGGGTAGATGGGCAACATGTAAAAGTGTGGCTACGTGCTGCCACGCCCTAAATAAAGAATTTAATTATTATCGTTTTTTAACAGAAAAAGAAAATAATTGGTATCATTGATAATATTAATATTGATAATTCGAATGGGACAAAAAATAAACGTACATGCATTTATAGGATTAATTAGTAGGTGGCCTAACGGCAGTATCAATTTAAACATCTTTACGGCCTCATAAACCACTTATTGATAGTAGTATTATCCCCAACAGCCCACACCAATAAGGCCTTTGTATTTCATGTTATCAAAAAATAAACATGAAATATAAAATTTATAAAAATAAAAAATTTGCAAAATGTTTCTGAAATGAATTAGAGATAAAAGAGTGCTAAAGAAGTTATTCTTGTCATCAAAGGGTTCAAAAATTCACTTCACCAATTGCATCTATCCAATATAAGTGACTTTCTTTCTCATTTTATTTTTAAGCGGCTGGTCCTAAATATAAGACAGAGTTTGTAATGCAATTTTTATTATAAACTCTATCCTATATTTAGGAGGGTCTAGATCTTCTCATCATCATTTCTCTGCCCATCTCTCATCATCAACAAATCTTGACCGTCGAAATCCTGATCCAAGGGCTTAGAATAATTTTCTTAAAAACCGCGCGCGGTTTTTAAGAAAATTATTCTAGACCCTTGGATCAGATTTTCGACGCCCGCATTTGTCTCGTGAGAGATAATGAGGATCGGGCGATGAGGAAATCCTCTTCCTATTTTGGATCGGAATGGGTATTAATTATCATTTTTCACATAATACACTTGACTCTCCCCAAAAACAAAAAACAAAACAAAAAACAAAAAAATTGTTAAAGTTTGTATTTGATTCTCTAAATTTACTTCGTTTAGTCCTTTGAATTTATAAAGCGTATTTTCAATCACTAAATTTTAACATCACTAGTCTCGCTTTTTTTAAAAAAAAGTATCGTTAATCTCATTTAATAAAAAGGGATAGGATATTGTCACTACCATTTTTTTTATCATTACTACTTTTTCACTTTAGATTAGAATCTCATCTACCTTTATCATTTTTCTCTCCTATTGAAATTCTGATCTAACGGTGAAAAGGTGGTAGTAACCAAAAATGATAATGACAATATCGTATCCCTAATAAAAAATGTCAAGTTGTTTGTTTCATATGTATGCACGCACTCTTTCTTCCTTACACTTTTTTTTTTTTTTTTTTTTTTTTTTTTTTTTTTTTTGACTTTATTCTTCATACCAACTTAAGAGAATGTTATGATTCCTCAATTTAATTTTTTTCATCATATCATGATAACTTGAAAAAGGAGACAAAGAAAATGAAGTTAAAATATAGAAAAGTATTTATTAGACTT
This sequence comes from Acacia acuminata, assembly GCA_019022655.1. Taxonomy (NCBI): domain Eukaryota; kingdom Viridiplantae; phylum Streptophyta; class Magnoliopsida; order Fabales; family Fabaceae; genus Acacia; species Acacia acuminata. Next base: position 1,255,468 of record JAFJYI010000164.1, on the reverse strand, counting down.
ATATGCTGTATTTGTAAGATAATATATACATGTGTCAATTCAACAATAGAAAGTACCAGCCAAAAAAAAAAAAAAAAAAAAAAAAATCAGCTATAGAAAGTAGGTTAAATGAAAAGAATTCAATAAAAAATTATTGTTAAATTATTTTATGAAGTAAAATTTTTCTATTTTTCTATACTGCAATTATGATAATTATGATATGTACATATCAAATTTTAACTGTTTAAATTTATTTATCTAATAATTTTATAAAATATTAAAATGAACCATCCATCTTTTAATCCAATAATAAAGATGAAATATTGAAAAGAAAATGAGAAAGAGAAAAATGAGATGATATGTTTATCTAAAGAATTGAATGGCTCTCGAGGTGAAAGGCGATTCACCGTCGTTGTCGGAGGATTGCTTGCGGCCGACCAAGAAAGTAAGGATCCGCCCGATGGGGGCGGTGGGGAGGGATGAAGAGGGGCCACCTGACTCGGATGTGGTGATGGTGGAGCCAGGCCAGAGGTATTTCGTATAAGACCAAGTTACTGAATGAATCTGTGGTGGAGGGCAGCGGCCGACAGCCCCAGGAACTCGTACTTTTGGAGGGAGATTACCAGGTAGGGAGAGAGGGCGACATCGCCTCTATCAAGTTTTCAAGGGAGGTCTGTGATGTACTAGTGAAAGGAATGGAACATACACTGGTTGTTAAATTGTTGGGGCGTTCTATCACCTATCTTGATTTGGTGGCACGCACTCAGGCGTTGTGGCGGCCTCAAGGGTCCTTCCAGATAGTGGATATGGTTCAGAGCTTTTATCTCGTAACCTTTGATTAGAGGAAGATTACATCAAGGTTCTGACTGGGGGCCCATGGATGGTCTTTGGAGCATATCTTACGATGCAGCCATGGTCGCTTGAATTTGATTCTAACTCACCCACGATCTCAAAGGTGGTGGCCTGGGTGCGTATTCCTAGTCTTTCGTTTCGATATTATCATAAGAGTACACTGAGGGCAATTGGAGCGTTATTGGGGGCTGTAGTGAAGATTGATTACTCGACGGAGTCTAGGGGGCGAGGGCAGTATGCGCGCATTGCTATTCTGCTTGATCTGCAGGAGGCGCTCGTGCCATGGATCAAAGTGGATGGCAAAGTTTACAATATAAAATATGAAGGGCTGCCACACATTTGTTTTGAGTGCGGGAAATATGGTCACATCAAAGACAAGTGCCCGAGGAGGGCGCAGTTGAGCGATCATGTTGGGCCCTCGATGTGGTTGCTATGACGGAGGAAGGAGCTCAGTCCCAGACGGTCTGGCCACCACAGGAATCGCTCATCGGAGAGGGTCCAAATGCAGTTGACTCATGGTTCTGGTCGTGGATGCTCGTCTCCTATGCTAAGAAAGGAAAGAAGCAACTTGCATGAAAGGTGGCGAAGGTGGGGGGATCACATACTAATAATGGATCAAGGTTTAATGCTCTCGTTGACTGTGAGGAATTGGAGGCGCCAATCGGGCAGGTGGGACAGGTTGATTTGGTGGGAGCTGATTCCTCTAAGGGGGGCCATGGGGCAATTGAAGCGGGAAGTGGTGTAGAGAAGGGCAAGAAAGGAAAGGGTACTGGTGAGGGCAAAACTATAGTGAAGCAGACTCGAAGTTGGGCCAAAAGTAATGGGGCTAAGCTAGCCCAAGTATATAGGAAGAAGGGGGATGTCGTGGATTTATAGGTCTCTCAGTCTGGGCCTGATAATAGTGCTGGCCCTTTGGGTGGTAACTCAGGTGCAAGCCATTCGTTGAGGGAGGAGTCGGAGGTGAGTAAGGCCCTTGAGGGTGGGTAGAATATTGTGTCTTCCTCAGTGGATGCGACATCGGACCCTGCGAAGCTCTTAAGCTCAGCCTTTCTAGCATTGGAAACAAGTATGGCGTTGGATGGTAGACACCATATTGTGATGGAAATTCAACGATCATCGGTCGCCCTCGTGGTAGAGATTCTGGAAAGCATGGATTCAGCAGGAAGTATTCACCTGATACATCTGGAACTTGATGCACTGGCGTGGGGTAAAGAGAATAAACCGCCTAATATCCCTGGCAGACCTCACCCGTCACATGGGGTAAAACTTCTTTCCTCTATTAAGAGCAATTTGAAGGTACGGAAGAAGAAAGCCGGGAAGGCTATGTCGAAGGACGTGATTACCGTCCTATGGGAGGAATTGGACGCTACGACGGAGGTGGAGTCGGTGCAGGTTGGCCCTCATGACCCAGCTGTATACGCGCAGGTGCGTGAGGATGATCAGACAGGTTCTGGTTTGCCGGCTAACCCACCCCACCCTAGTTTAAGATGCTGCGGTTCTTCTTTTGGAACTGCTAGGGGGAAGCAAGTAGGGGGTTTCTCCAGACTTTCAGGTATTTCATGTCTAAGCAGCGGCCGTGCATGGTGGTATTGGTGGAGCTGAGGATATTGGGCCCTTAGGCCAATAGATTCATCGCTAATTCGAGGTTTGACTGGTCTTATCGACTAGAAGCAAGAGGTCTCTCTGGGGGTATATGGATGTTATGGAAGGAGGCTCTGAGTGTATCGGTGGAGGTGTGTCATCAACAGTTCATTCATGCCAAAGTTACCTTCCAGGGATCTAATACCTCGGCACACGTTACAATAGTATATGGAAGCCCAGTTAATTCTCCGTGGAAAGAACTTTGGCACTCGCTGTCAGAAATCGCAAGGGTCGTTGCGGGCCCATGGCTACTGGCAGGAGATTTCAACTCTATCCTTTCTACGGGGGATCGTGCAGTTGGAGTTGAGAGAAGGGCTCAAGGTTGCAAGCTCTTTCAATCCTTCATGTTCAATAATGGGCTCACGGATATGGGCTACTCGGGTCCTAAGTTTACTTGGCGACGTGGCACACTACTCCAGAGGTTGGACGGATCCAGTTTCCCTACCCATCCTTAGGATGGGTAGGGAGAGCTTTTCCTATCCGGGCCGTCCGGATGGGATTTGACGGTCCCGCATTTAATTTTTTTAAAAAAATAATTATTTTAATAGATAGAGAATCTAAAATATAGATAATCTTTCAATTAACATATTTTTAAAAAATGATTTTTTCATTTAAAAATTAACAAACTAAAAAAATTTAAATGCGGACCGTCCCGGATCAAATCTGGATGGTCCAGATCTGGAAAGCTCTCCCTACCTATCTTGAGATAGGTAGGAAAACTGGTTCCGAGGTTGGACCGTGCTCTGTGCAATCCTGACTGGTTTAATGAATTTCCTGCTACAATTATTAAGCATCTCCCAATGATCAGTTCGGACCATAGGTCGGTGTGCATTCAAGTAGCGGATCCTTGTCAACCTCATGCTCAACCTTGTCCTTTCAGGTATCTGGCGGCATGGGAGACTTCGGCATCTTTTGACAGTGTGGTGCAGAGCAATTGGAGTAGTTCCGAGTCGGCTAGTGCGAATGTCAGTAAGTTCACCAAAGCAGTCAAGATATGGAATCATGAGACCTTTGGGAGCATCCTAGCCCGTAAACGGCGTCTGGTGGCGAGGCTTGGAGGGGTTCAAAAGGTCCAAGAGACTAGATCGTCAGCATATCTGGATAAATTTGAAAGTGAGTTACGTAAAGAATTTGAGGTAATTAGCGAGCAGGAGCATATCACATGGGTGCAGCGAGTTCGATGCGATTGGATCAAATTCAGTGATTGAAATACGGCGTTCTTTCATGCCAAAGCCACCTGCAGAAGTTATGGCCGGATGTAATGCTTGGTACGCGGTAGGAGCTTGGGAATGGTACACGAGTGAGGTTTTGGACTGATAACTGAGTGCCGGATGTAGGCCCCCTAAAGCTCTTGGCTTTTCGGGACATCACGGATGAGGAGGCGTTGCTGTCAGTGAACAGCTTTATCACTGCTGCAGGCGGTTGGAACTGGGGTCTCTTGAGGGATGTCGTTCCGGAACATGTATGTATGCTCATATCGGGCTGCAAGCCTCCCACCAATGATGATGGTGAGGCGACCTGTTTCTGGGACCCTTCCACGGATGGGAAGTTCTCGATTAGCTCTGCCTATGACTTACTAGTTGGGGAGCAGGAGAGGGGACATGACAGATTATGGGAGCTGATCTGGAAATGGGATGGAGCGCATCGTATCCGTGTATTCCTATGGCTAGTTGCTCGTAATAGCCTCCTCACTAATGTGGAGCGTCATCGAAGACACATGACGGAGGTTGACTGGTGTAGAAGATGTGGCGAGGCTGCTGAAGACATAGATCACGTGCTAAGGCAGTGTAAATAGGCAAGGACGACATGGCGGCAATTCATGACAGCGGCCCAAGCAGACCGTTTTAGCCAGGGAGATCTTCGTACCTGGTTGCTTAGGAACCTTAGCCAGCAGAATTATGTTGATGAGGGGCGGGTGCACTGGCCAAGCGTCTTTGGTATCCTCTGCTGGAAACTATGGGATTCACGAAATAAGGCGATTTTTCAGAACGTTAATACTTAGAGCCACGCCTTAGCTAGGGAGGAATCCTTGGCGAGTTCAATGCCTAAGCTGCGCCCATGAGTCGGGTGGAAGATTGTAGATCTGAGAGGACCTGTCGGATTGTGCAGTGGATCAAACCACCACACTTGACTGTTGCTTTGAACTGGGGCTATAAAGAGGGATCCTGTGCGTGCGGGGGCTAGTAGCTTACTTCGTGATTCCTCAGGATGGTGGCTAGGTGGGTGCTGTCACAACATTGGTAGCTGTACATCACTCCAGGCTGAACTCTGGGCACTGATGGATGGACTGGGGTTGGCGTGGTTGTCAGGTTTTAAGGAGATTATGGTGTAGGTCGATTGTCTGGTGGCAGTGGGATTGATCCAAGGTACAGGCGAAGCCTCTAATTGTAATTCAAGCCTTATAAGGAAAATCCAGAGACTATTGTCGAGGGATTTGCGTGTCTCAGTTAGCCACGTATTTCGGGAGGGGAATCGATATGCCTATTTCTTTGCTTCCTACGCATTGACGCTGGGTATCGGGCACCATACGTTGGACAGGCCTCCCGAGGGTCTGCATGGCCTTCTCTGCGAAGATGCTGGTGGATTAGGATTAGCAAGGGTTTGCTCTAGTGTTTTCTAATTGCTATTGATCAGTTCCATGTAAACGAAAAAAAAAGAATTGAATGTGACTTTTAAATTTTACTCACATTTAATTCTTTTCGTTTTTCTAACAATTCTAGGGGATGGCTAATGAAAATGAAGACTTTGTAATGTAACGTGACTCTGGTCTGCAGCAAATAACGTCCGTTACCATCTTTTTCGCTTTAGTGCAAAAACAGTGAGCTGGTGTCTTTTTTTTTTAAAAAAAATATTTTAGGGTACTAATTTGGTACTAAAAAGATATTTTATGATACTAACTAATAACTAGTACTGAAACAATACTTCATGATCTAGAAAAATTGTTTTAGGATTTTTAAAAAAATATTTTAGGATAATGATCGATACTAAAAAGATATTTCAAGATACTAACCGACTTGAAAAATACTTCATGATCTTGAAAAATTATTTTAGGATCTTAAAAAAATAATTTAGTGAACCGAGTGGTACAAAAAATATACTTCAAGATATTGTTTTCAAAATTCTAAAATAATTTTTTAAAATCATGAAATATTTTTTCGCATTCTCAATAGAGCTGGGAATCAGGGCTGGCCTGACCCGACAGGGCCTGATCCTACAGGACTAAGGCCTAATAGGGCCGGCCCTATAGGGCCTAGGGTAAGGAAAACATCTGTTTTTCAAAGCCTGGCTCGATAATATCAAGGCCCGACCCTACGGGGCACGAAAATTTTTCCTTCGATTTTTTTTTTTCAAAGAAATATAATTAGTAAATTGCAACCATTAAAGTTCTAATCTATCAAATAAATGTTATCAACATTAATATCTAAACAATATAAATCATTCAACAAATAAACACATTCATTAATTCATAATAAAAAACAAATAAACACAAAGAATATGTTTTTTCCTTTTTTTTTTCAAAAAATATTAAACAAAGGAATTGCTTTATGTACGCCCATGACAAAATGCCTTTCCCTCTCATAATTTTGTGTAGGTCTCCGCAGATTCCTTCGGTTTATGCATGATTTTACCGACGATAAAAATAATTATACTTATTTTACACAAAATATATTTATAATTTATTACTTATATAATATTGTAATACCAAAGTATGTGTTTATTTAATATGAAAACGTCCCTTATTTAAAATTTATAATAACTAATTATGTGTTTTAATACGTAATAATAATAAACATAAAAAAAAAAGTTATAATTTAAACTAAAAAAAAACTAAGTAATTACGTATAAACACATGCATTAAGTGGAAGTCTAAGTAATTTTTTTTTTTAAACCGTTAAACAATGAGCCCGATTAAGCCCCGGCCCTACAAGGGCACTGCGTGGCCAATTTCAAATTTTTGGCCTATTTTTCAAGCCCGAGCCCTGCAGGGCCAGGGCTTAAACGGGCCGGCCTGACGAGCTCGACCCGATTTCCCGGCTCTACCAGTCAGTATCGTCATAGTGCATGAACCATTCCTTACTACAGGCAAAAAAGAAAAGGAAAAAAAAAAATAACCATTCCTTGTTTGTCCACCACTTCCTTGTCTCCTAGATTCCTAGGATCTTTGTGGAAATCATATTTGCCATCTTTTCTGTATACTCAAAAGAGGATTGTTCCCTTATTTTAACTTGGGGCCATACAAAAAATTTGGTATGAAAATGACTTAGGACATGTTTGAGTTAGCAGAAGCACGTTCATGCAAGTAGAGGTGAGAGTAGGACAAACCCCTATTAGACGGCTTACAACTTGGTTAGTTTAGGGCCTTGTCTGTTTATTAAAAAGGCGAGGCCAAGGCCTACATGTGTAAATAGGTCGGGTATATTAAATAAATATATTTATATTTATATCATATAAATAACATAATATTTATTATTTTTCATTATTATATTCTAATTTCAAGTTATATTTGATAGATTCTAAGTGTACAAAGGCTATTTATGGCATCCAAGGCACGTAATATGAGACCTTTTTAAAGGTTTACATTGTAAGTAGGCCTTAAAAAGTAGGGTAGAGCAATTGGCGGGTTGGGCAACCTGAGGTCAAACCCATAGCCCGCCCATTTAATTTTGAATAGGTATGGGTTAGACCATACCCGTACTTCAACCCATTCAAACCCTTGTAAATGGGCTAGCACATAAATGGGCACGCTAACTGAGTTTTGGGTAACCCGTTTACATTTAACTTGTTTATTTTTCTTTAAAAAAAAAAAAACATACATAAGCATTAAGTATCCATCCAAATTCATCATTCCAATTTCTGAAATCTGAATCTTCAAAGTTCCATAATTACAATTCACACAAAACAATACAAATTCAGACAAGTACCATCATTATATAATCTTGAAAGTTGATGGCCATTATGTTTATGGATTAGAGGTGATTGAATACTTGAATAGGAAAGAATTTAGGGAATGTTTTAAGTGGAATGTGGAATGAGATGGGTAGTTAATAAAAAAATTACACTAAATGGGTGGGTATGGGCAGCCCATTGGTGTGCCCATAGCTCGCCCATTTAAATCTTAAATGAGCGGGTTCTAGCCCAAGCCATTATAAAATCTTTTTGGGCGGGCTCAATATGGCCCAATTACATTAGGTTTCGAGGCGGCTCATGGGTTTTGGGTTTCATGCTCAGCCCTATTTAAAAGGCTTCGTGCTCAACCTGGCCTTATGAAGGTTCAAGCCCGAGCTTGGAAAAAAAAGCCCGATTCAGCTCGCCCACACTCAAGCCTTCTACCCCCTATTACAAAGTTCAAACCTACTTAGCCAAAGCTTGATCCGGCTTATTTCTATGCCTAATGTAAGTTGAGATAAAACTCATCATGTAAATTGAGATAAAACTCATCATACATACTTATTTCATATACTATAAATCACATTGATAAAGTAGTTTCTACCGCTAATCCAAACAAGCACTTACTTAATACTTTACAGACATTACAGAGCAAGCCAATTATATGCTTTCATACAGAATGGGACATCTCCATTAGCTTTATGCCCAAGCAAGTTAGCCAATGTATTTATTCTTTAAGTGGATTATTTCATAACATTAGATTATTTTTTAACATTTTATTAACCCTTATCACATTATGTGTTTGGTTTTTAGTTGAAATTTCTTATCTGAGATTTACAATTAAAATTATTATTTGTTGGGTTTCTAAGTACACTTATTGTTATTTTTCTTAGATGTGAAGCAATTATTGATCTCCAAATCATAACACTTAAAACCCAAACTTAGTTTTTCAAGTATTTTATTTTTTAAAATGAAGTAGCTAGTCATGATCTTCAGGTTACCAACTTACCATTAACACTTAAAACCCAAGCCTAACATTTTAAAATACTTGTTGTTTTTGTTTCATATAACTAAAATTGTTATTTATTAAAATGAAGTAATCATTCATCTCAAGATCACTATTAATTTCAAATAATTCTTATCAAGGGGTTCTTATTCATTTTTCATATGAGATCTAAACCGCTTAAATCTAATTCAAAGGTTCAAATTTAAAATTTTTAATCATTGATTTTTATAAATAATAATTTTTTTTAGAAATAATTATTATAAGATTAATTTTATTTTAAATGTAAAATTTAAATTAATTCTGGATCATCCAAAATTAAACTATACCATCTATATTGGTGATGAGCACAATCAAAATGATGAGTAAAAAAATGGACTTGGCTACCCTTTCGTAACTACCCATCTTAACTTTTAAATTGAAATTTGAGCAGTTGAGATATAATGTTTCATAAAATTACTAATAAATAAAAAATCATATAAAAATAAATAAACAAATAAATTCAAATTTTGGCTAAATTTTATTCATGATAATTTAAAAATGCAATAAAAAAATATTTTTAAAGAACATTAGATCCCAACTACTTCAATTTCAATCTAAATGTTAGGATGAATAGTGAAAGACATTAGAAGGGGAAGAGGATAGTTAAGTCTGTAAAATTCGGTCCTAAGTTCTACTGTAAAATTTATATTTTATGGGGCCCTTTCACAGTTAATAAAAAAAATAAAAAATTGAAAGACACTAACTAATAAGTGTATTTAATCTTTTTTATAAGACATTTATTTGTTTTCAAAAAGCATTAAATATTTTTTGCATGTATGTCCATAATTAATAAGGGCGTGGGTGAAAGTAAAATATTAGAATTTAATACAGTTAATAGAGGTAATATTAGAAATTATTTAAATTTTAGCATAAATTTAATGACTTTAAATATTTTTTTAGTCTCAGTGCATTATAATTAGGGTAAAGGTGCAAAAATACACATGTGTTTTAGCCTAAGGAGCGCCCAACACCACATGTTTTTTTTAGGTACAAAACTACATGAACTTTCAAAAGTGGAGCAAAAACATCATCACCATTAAATGGAGTTAACGGAGTTAGTTTTGCAGTGGGCCCCACATTATTAAAAGAAATAAAAAAATTTCTTTTCCTTTTCAGGGAACAAGTTACATCCTTAAGTAAATGCTTACTTGCGTACTCGGTGGATTGAATTTAAATGAAAGTGCAACTGATTCTGTTATGTTTGTTGGAGTCCTGAAAGATTTTGTAGGTTTCTGCAAATGTCCTTCTCTCATGCATGTGCAGTCGTGCGCAATTATTATTTTAGGGTCAATCTAGATTGGTGCTTGCAATGCAAGTTAAACCAAAAAAACCTGATTATAGGCATAAATTTTTCATGTCAATTGCAAAAAATAGATGATACCTGATAGTCAAAATATTGATTTTTCTTCTTTGGACTAGAACTAATTCTTTGAAAGAACCATATGGTATTTTAAGAATTGCCTTAGGTGAAAACCATTTTAAATAGGAATCTTTTGGAGATATTTCCCTGAATCTGATTCTACATACATGAGGATCTGACCGCCAACTGGTACTGGTTATTTAATCATATATACTAATCCGGATTTGTAAGAACAAGCAAATAAACTGAGAATTTTAGAACAAGCAAACAAGCATTGGATCTGTATGTGATTTAGGCTGTCATGATTCTCATTGGTATGTGAAATGTTTTAGGTGGTTGTTGATTCATCACTGGCGTCACCAAGCAAGCTACTGCCTACAGGAACCTGTATATTAGTGGAAGGTGTATTAAAGAAACCATCAGCAAAGGGAAAGCAGGTTATTGAGCTTGAAGCTGACAGAATTCTCCACATTGGTACAGTAGATCCTGGCAAGTATCCACTTTCACGGAAGCGATTACCATTGGATACGTTAAGGGACTTCCCCATTTTCGGCCTCGAACGACCACGGTAAATTTGAATATGATTTTTTTCCCTTGAATTCTTCCTGCTTACCAGCCAACATTTTGGATTTTCTGACTAAGAGAATTAAATATTATTTTCCTTTCATTTTTTGTTCATAAGCTATGGCTATACAATGTATTGCATATTAAAAATAACAGACGAGCCGCAAAAGAAAAACCCTAGAGAAAAGGAAAGAGACGTAAGACGTTGAAAGCGATAGCACGCTGTCGTCGTTGTTGGAGTCTATTCGGTGTGGATACCCCGGTAGAGGGAGTGGATTTACTGAGTCGGCTCCTGTTGATCGAACGAGACGCACACGCATAGAAAGGTACGGTTCCTAACTAACCTAATTTAAACGCAGTTGATAGATCCTCCTATGGGATTCATAAAATTTTAATAGATGAAATCTTTCCGCTGTGTATCAATCCCAACACCAGTCAGTACCCTAAAATATTTTTTCAAAAGCAAGGGCACAACTGCCCTCCTTTGCGCCAAAACAACGTCGTTTTGGCACAAAAGAGGGACGCGAATAAGAGCAAAAAAGGACGAAAGACGGGTCCTCCTATCTCGCCCCTCCCGTCCCCTCAGCTGCAATATCACCCTCCTTCTCTTCAACCTCTTTCCCAACCTCCGTCCAATATCGCATCCCTACCACACCTCGTCTCCTTCCTCTATTCCTCCCTCAGCTGATTTGAGTTCATTGCCCCCTGCCACATTCCATGAGATTTGGGATGAGATGGGATGAGATGGGATGGGAGCGAGGGAAGGTATGTTGCTTCGTTTGGTTGTTAGAGGGAAGGGAAGGGGGAAAAGATTCTTTATTTGGATTACGAGGGGAGGGAAGGGTGGTTTAAGATTTTGACTCCCCTCCCTTTCAAAAAATTTAAACTAGACGAGGGGAGAGGATAATTTTTCCTTTCATCCTCCCTTCAAACCAAACACACTCTTATATTTTGCTGAAATGGTCTATTGGGTACAAATGATTCAGAAGGAATGATTCGAAATGCCTATGCAAGCCATCCGACGACAAAGGAGGAGGGACAACTATGATGGTCGAAGCATCACCAAGGAAACCTTGAAGGAAAGATCTAGCGGCAATGAGTACGAGCACGACCGTGAGAAAGATTGCAAGCCAAAGAATATGTTTTTTTTTTCTAGGTCAAAGCCAGCAATAAGTATTTTAGGGATTAGTTAATAAGTGAAGTGTGTGATTTAGAGGCTTCAATCAAACACCTTATATGTGATTTTGAAGAGAGGTACACAACCAGATCGCAAAATTTTGATTTCTTTCTTCCATGAAATAGTAGAACTCTCAGATTCTTCTTGATTCCTCTACTTCACTGCTAGGAATTATTGTAGCCCAATTTTTTCTTGGGATTTTAGATTGCCTTGTTACTTTTATGCTTCACCATTAAGAATTCCATTTAAAGCTCGGTGCTTGAGTTCATTTCTTGATTCACAGTCTTGAATAATCTTGATTGCTTCGACTTCTGATGCCAAAATGGTTTTAATGTTTAAACCTCCATTGTTGTTTTAATGGGTTTCAGACTTTTGGGTGATTGTTTTTGCTTGATATTTCTCCTCTCCATGGTTTATTTTTTGGGTTTGCAAAGTTCTAGGTTGCGATGAATGTAGTTTTCTCTCTTATGGTGAAGCTAATATCTATGTGGATTCTTTTTTAAAAAAAAAAAAAATTCTTTCTTTGTCAGCATTTTTAGTCAAATGTTCTCTCTCTTATGATCAACACAACCAGATTTAACGGTTTTGATATTTTTACTCCATTTTTGAATACCCATAGGTACTTTTGCATATCCAAAAATTATATAGGTATTTTTACACTTTAGGAAAAAAAATCATGGGTATTTTTGCATGTTAACCCTAAAAATAAACTCCTCTCGTGCTTTCTTACAAGAGTCTAAAATTTGGATTACAATAATCCCTCTAGTCCACAATATAGAGCACTTCAATTGTATCACGAAAAACAAAAAATGACAGTTAAGTCACTTGATATGTCCTAAGATGTAATTTTTTTTTTTTTTTCACTTTTACCTTCTTGAGAAATGTGTTTGCTTGTATTGGAAATGTTATTTTAGAGAGGGGTATAATGGTAGGCAACGTTGAAAAGTGAATATTAATCATTGAGACAAAATAGGAAAAAGAGCATTAATTAAATTGGAAGTGAGTTATATTCTTTCTTCTAAAAGTGTCTTCTATTGTGGACGGCAGGGAGTATGTCAAAAAAAAATTTGAATGGTTTTAAATTGGAATGCTTGACTTCTTGTAATTTAGGGTTAAAATTCAATTTTATCTCAGAAAACTGTCAAAAAAAAAAGAGCAATGATGCACCAATTTATTAGGAGCAGTGTATTCCTGAGAGTTCTCAAATCGTAGCAGCTTTGCCTTGGCTGTTATCTTCATTAAGTTTGACCGTTAGTTGACTAAATATGTTGATATGACAAATCCACATATCATCCACATCATTTTTATTAAAATGTAAATTTACTTTGAAAGTTTTACTAAAGAGCAATGTTGTCTGCAAAAAAAAAAAAGGTTCAAATATTGCTCCGAAAGTTTCCAAATTGCAGCAATGTCATCTTGACCATCATAAATGTTAAGTTTGATCACTAATTGACTAAATATGCTAAGCCGACAACATGAATAACATTGAAGGAGAAGCCGTAGATGGAGAAGAAACTCACATTTGCCAAGAAGTAATGAAAAATCAAATTATCAATTTTAAGACACACTGAGCAAGATTATTGAGAATAAAACCACCGGTAACCCTCCTCGCCATAACCCAACGACATTGAGATAAATAGGTATTTCTTTGATTTTCCATTCATCTCGTAACATGTTTTCTCCTCTTTGATTGTTTTCTAATAATTTGAAGGGAAAATTATAATAAAGGATATAAGAAAAATAATATTTATTAGGAAGTACCATAAAAATGGTAATTGTTTTAAATGACTAAAAATTAAAACATTAAAATATAAAGACTAAATTGTCCTTAGTCAGATTTTCTATATTCTCTTTACTTGAAGTGGAGTGATTTTTACAAGTTCCAAATCTTTTACACAACTACCTTGGCTTCACACTTTCTCCTTCTCAACTTCCTTCTTCCCTCTTCATTCCGTCGCCCCATAAGTGCTGGGAGGAGGAAGATGGATGGCACAAGCTTTAGCTTATTAAAACCAAAATATAAATAAATAAAACTAAGCTCCTAATAATTCTTCTTCACTGTTACATGCAACCCAAAAGCCTCTTCCTACAACCTGCAATCTTATCCCCAAAAAAATAGACATTGCTTTATTACACCTAAAACCTACCCACAACATTCTTAAATATCTTCATCTTCATCGCCCTATCCAAAAAAATAAAAACCAAATTACCATATTCCCTACTTCATAACCCAGTTTTCTTGGAGAAATTTGAATCTTCTTGCTTGGATCAGTATATCCAGTCCTGTGGTAAGAGCAGGTCGTGATTCACTGCCTCCTCTGCCCTAGCACTTAGTGTTGTTGCTGCATGAGTAGAGCATTTCTCCTTGTCATTAATGCTTCTGCAACACCAAAAAAAAAAAAACAACAACACAAAAGCCATCAGTAAAACAACGTTTTTTAACTGTGAAATTCACTTAATCTTTAGAGAGTTTCTCAAGGAAAAAAAAAAAAAAAAAAAAAACTCACCATACTTAGTAGCAAATGAACCAGAGAAGTCTATTTGACTAAGAGCATTCAAAGTCATCACACTTTAAGCTCTAACCGGGAACCGTCATTGCTGAAAGCAGAACAGGAAATTAGGTGTAATAAAGCAATAATCTTCCTAAGGGAAATTTAGTCTTTATATTTTAATGTTTTAATTTATGGTCTTTCAAAATAATTACCATTTTTATGGTTTTTCTTAATAAATATTATTTTTCTTAGGTACTTTATTATAATTTTTCCTAATTTGAATGGGATGCATTTTTTAACAATTTTTTTCCTTATATATAAATCTAACTTGGAAAAAAATGAAGTTGGAGACACATAGACATGCTAGATAAGCATATTTAGCCAACTAACATGAAAACGTAATTTTGATAACAACTAGGGTGAAATTGCTACGATTTGGAAACTTTTAGGGTCGTGATTCACTACCTCCTCTGCTCTAGCACTTAGTCTTTGTTGCTGCATGGGAAAAGCACCAAAATTAAAAAAAAAAAAAAAAAAAATTACAAAAAATATACCCGATTAAAGCAGATATGAAACATTTTATCAAAGTAATACGTGGCGCCACTAGTGGCGTAAAGGGGTTACGCCACCGACACAAAAGTGTCAATGGCGTAAGGGATCCTCACGCCACTCAATTTAAGTGGAGTGTGCTTCCTTTTAAAAAAATTAATATTAAATATAAATAATAAAAATGATAAAAAAAGTGGAATAATTTAAAACTCTAGTTCATTTAATTTGGAGTCAAAAGAAAGAAAGCATGGAGCTGAAATAATTCACTAAGAACGCCCTTTAAAAGATTACACAAGACAATTTGATTATAAGAACAGATCCCAAAACAGGGGGAGCGAAAATTGTTGAGGATCCCTCCGTTTTGGGATCTGTTCTTATAACCAATTTGTACCACGTAATTTTTTAAAGGGCGTTCTTAGTAAGTTATTTCAAATAAAAAAATGAAGTAGAGCTTTAAATTATTCCACTTTTTTTATCATTTATTATTATTATATATTATTATTATATTTAATATTAATTTAATTTTTTTATGGAATCGACGCCACAATTGAGTGGGTCTGATCCATATATGTTCACGCCATTGAACCCCTTTTACACCACTAGTGGCGTGAGCATTACTTTAGTAATATATTTCTAATGTGCTTTAGTCGGGTATATTTTTTACAAAAAAAATCTTATTTTGGTGCTTTTCCCATTGTTGCATGAGTAGAGCATTTCTCCTTGTCATTAATGCTTCTGCAACACCCAAAAAAAAACAACACAAGCCATCAGTAAAACAATTTTTTTTAACTGTGAACTTCACTTAATCTTTAGCGAGTTTCTTAAGAAAAATAAAAAATAAACTCACCATACTTAGTAGCAAATGAACCGGAGAAGTCTATTTGACTTAGAGCATTCAGAGTCATCACACTTTAAGCTCTGAACGGGAACCGTCTTTGCCAAAAGCAGAATAGGAAATTAGGTGTAATAAAGCAATAATCTTCCTAAGGACAATTTAGTCTTTATATTTTAATGTTTTAATTTATGATCGTTCAAAATAATTACCATTTTTATGGTTTTTCTTAATAAATATTATTTTTCTTATGTCTTTAATAAAAAAATAATTACCATTATAATTATAATATTATTTTACCAATCGAATAAATATTTTAATGAATGGGATGCATTTTTTAACAAATTTTTTTCCTTATATATAAATCTAACTTGGAAAAAAATGAAGTTGGAGACACATAAACATGCTAGATAAGCATATTTAGCCAACTAACATGAAAACGTAATTTTGATAACAACTAGGGTGAAATTGCTACGATTTGGAAACTTTTAGGGTAATATTGCTTCAAAGTAAAAACTTTCAGGGCAAATTTTCACTTACACTTAAAGAAAAAAATGAAGTAGATGTCACATGGATTGTGAGCTCAACATATATTATTATATGATAACAATTAATTAACAGATATATGGATTAGTGGTTGTAGATTATATTCTTCCGTGCGATCAGTTTTATTGGGATGGGCAACATGTATAAGGGTGGCAACGTGCTGCCACGCCCTAAATACAGAATTTAATTATTATCGTTTTGTTGCCAGAAAAAGAAAATAATTGGTATCATTGATAATATAAATATGGGAAAATTAAAATAAAGGACCTTAAAAAAATAATATTCATTATAAAGGACCATAAAAGTTATAATTACTTAGAAGGATCAAAAATCATAATATAAATTCAAAATCACTGAATTGTCCCTAATCAAACTCCAATTTTATTTATTGTATTTATAATTTTTTTAAGAAAATAATTAATATTAAAACTAAAACCATACGTCATGATATAATCGGTTCTTTTTTTTATATATATATTTTCAATATATTATTTAATTTACAAAAGTTAAACTCATATTTTTCTTTTGAATTTTTTTTCCATCAATTTATATCATTAAGTTGCCCGGTTCATACTATCAATGTTGATATTAATTAAGCTCTTTTTATAAATAATAATAAAAAAATTATTTCATATTTTTCAGGATATTAGATTATTAAGATTTTATTAATTTTATTGACATTAAATGAATATTTTAACCCCTATAAATTTATTCTAAAACAAAAATAAATGATATAAAATTTCTTGATTTGGCATATATGAAAAATTATAAAATACCTTGATTTTTATAAAAATTATATGAATTAGTTGATGGCCTAACGGCAGTATGAATTTAAACATCTTTATGGACTCGTAAATCACTTACTGATAGCAGTACTATATCCCCAACAGCCCACACCAATAAGGCCTTAGCATTTTCTGTTATTAAAAAATAAAAACTTCGCAAAATGTTTCTGAAATGAATTAGAGATAAAAGAGTGTTAAAGAAGTTACTAGCCAGCGCCTTAGTAGAAATGCGAGTGGCATGGGAGCTTGGCTCCTCCCCCACGCCCGCGGTTCAACCCCTGTTCCCCTCCCCTAGTATGTGTATCAAAAAAAAAGAAGTTACTATTATCCTCAAAGGGTTCAAAAATTCACTTCACCAATTGGATGCATGCATCCAAGATAAGTGACTTTCTTTCTCATTTTATTTTTAAGTCGTCAGTCTTAAACATAAGACAGAGTTTATAATACAATTTATATTATAAACTCTATCCTATATTTAGGATTGGAATGAGTATTAATTATCATTTTTCATGGAATACATTTGACTCTCTCCAAAAAAAAAAAAAAGTGTTAAAGTATGTATTTAATTCTCTAAATTCACTTAGTTCCTTTGAATTTATAAAGTGTAAAAGAAAAAAATATCGTTAATCTCATTTAATAATAAATGTCAACTCAACAAATTCAAACTTTAGTTCTTTGTTTCATATGCATGCACGCACGCACTCTTTCTTCCTCACACTTTTTTTTTTTTTTTTTTAACTTTATTCTTCATACTTTTTTTTGATACACATAGTAGGGGAGAGGGATAAGGTTCGAACCCTGAACATGGGGGAGGGGAGCCAAACTCATGCCATCGCGCTACTAAGGCGCTAGCAACTTTATTCTTCATACTAACTTAAGAGAATTTATGATTCCTCAATTAATTTTTTTTTGTCATATCATGATAACTTGAAAAGGAGACGAAGAAAATGAAGTTAAAATATAGAAAAGTATTTATTAGACTTGTATGCTCTATTTGTCAATTCAACAATAGAAAGTACTACGTACCAGCCAAAAAAAAAAAAAAAAAAAAAAAAAAAAAAAACATCAGCTATAGAAAGTAGGTTAAATGAAAAGAATTCAATAAGAAATTATTATTAAAATATTTTATGAATTAAAATTTTTCTATTTTTCTATACTACAATTATGATAGTTATGATATGTACACATCAAATTATTTTAACTGTTCAAATTTATTTATCTAGTAATTTTATAAAACATTAAAATGAACCATCCATTTTTTAATCCAATAATGAAGATGAAATATTGAGAAGAAAATGAGAAAAAGAAAAACGAGATAATATGTCTATCAAAAGAAATGAATGTCACTTTTAAATTTTAATCACATTTATTTCTTTTCATTTTTCTAACAATTCTAGGGGATGGCTAATGAAAATGAAGACTTTGTAATGACATTGATTTCCCTTGGGCTATTTCATAGTGCATGAACCATTTCTCATTGCAGGCCAAAAAAAAAAAAAAAAAAAAAAAAAAAAAAAATTTAAAATTAAAATTTTTTTTTTTAAAAAAAAAAAAATCTATCCGCCACTTCCTTATCTCCTAGATTCTTAGGATCTTTGTGGAAAGCATATTTGCCATTTTTTTTTTTTTTTTTAACAAAGAAAGAGGATTGTTCCCTTATTTTAACTTGGGCCCATAAAAAAAAAAAAATTGCTACGAAAATGACTTAGGGCATGTTTGAGTTTGCAGGGGCACGTTTACATTAGTTGAGATAAAACTCATCTCACATATTTATTTTATACATTGTAAACCACATTAAAAAAATATTATCCACTGCTAATCCAAATAAACACTTACTTAATAGTTTATGGGAAAAACACTTCTCATGTTGTAGGAGAAGTGTATTCTCATGTCACACACACATGAAATGGTGGGACCCACATATATATAATTAGCATTATATATATATATATATATATATATGTGGGTCCCACCATTTCATATATGTGTAAGAATATTTTTCTTCTCATGCAATATGAGAAGTTTAAACCTCATAGTTTATAGGGCATAACAGAGCAAGCCAAGATGCTTTCATACAGAATTGGACATCTCCGTTAGCTTTATGTCCAAACAAGTTAGCCAATGTGTTTATTCTTTAAGTGGATTATTTCATAACATCTCATTATTTTTGAACATTTAATTAACCCTTACCACCTTATGTGTTTGGTTTTTGGTTGAGATTTACAATTAAAATTATTATTTCTTGGGTTTCTAAGTACACTAAGTGTTATTTTTCTTGGACGTGATGTAATTATGATCTCCAAATCATAACACTTAAAACCCAAACTTAATTTTTCAAGTATTTTATTTTTTAAAATGAAGTAGCTAGTCATAATCTTCAGGTTACCAACTTACCTTAACACTTAAAACCCAAGCCTAACATTTTAAAATACTTGTTGTTGTTTCATACAATTAAAATTGTTATTTTATTATAATGAAGTAATCATTCATCTCAAGATTACTATTAATTTTAAATAATTCTTATCAAGGGGTTCTTATTCATTATTCATATGAGATCTAAACCGCTTAAATCTTATTCCAAATGTTGAAATTCAAAATTCTTAATCAGTGATTTTTCTAAATAATAAATTTATCTTTTAGAAATAATTATTATAAGATTAATTTTATTTTAAATTTTACATATATTAAAATAAAATTTTATTATAAGTATAAAGTTGAAGTTAATTCTGGATCGTTCACAGTTAATCTATACCGTTTATATTGAAGGTGAGCACAATCAAAATTATGATTAAAAAATAGACTTGCCTACACTCAACAAAAAAGAAAAACACTACTCATTTTAACTTTTAAATTGAAATTTGAGTGGTGTTAATAAAATACGAAATCATTTTAAGAAGTAAACAAATAAATTCAAAAACCGGTTAAATTGTATTCATGATGATTTAAAACTGTAATATTTTTTTTTTAGAACATTAAATCCCAAATGCTTCAATTTTAATCTAAAAGTTAAAATGAGTAATGAAAAGAAAGAGGATAATTTAAATCCGTAAAAAACGGCTCGGTCCCATGTAAAATTTTTATTTTATATATTCTTGTCTTTATTTATTCGATTCCTTGTTATAAAAAAAAAAATAAAAAATAAAATTATTTTATGGGGCCCTTTCACAGTTAATACCAAAAAAATTCTAAAAACATAAAACATAAATTATGTAATTTACTAGTACTAATATAAATTTCGCACATTTTTTAGATGCTTTTGTTTGATGCTCCCTAATAATTATCCTCATAAAAACAAATACCAATCTTCTAACGGTAGGTTTCCTTAGTTTGGCGCCACGGAAGAGAAAACTTCATCATCAACGTTCTGGAACTGTATGATTTCACACAAGCAAAACTATAAAATGGAGCTCGTAGCACTACCTATTACCCAATCTTCAAGAATACCAAACCCTTCTCCTCCTTCTTCTGTAGCCGAAACCAGAACTCCAAAACAATCCTTTTCCTTCTTCTCCACAGATTCCCTTCTCAAAGCAAAGCATCCTTCTTCTTCCATTATATCTTCCTCCATTGCCATGCCTCAATCTCCATTCCTTTCACCGAATCTCTTCTCTGAAAGTGTCATCCCCCACAAATGGCTTCCCAAGAAGACCCTACGGTTCCTTCCCCTTCAGCAGCAATTACTCCACTCACGCCTTTCAAGTACTCCAATCGCGTTCTTCTGAAAACCATAACGGAACGCGCCGATGAAAGGCCTGAATTGATCGGCCAGAGGGTTGTGATCGGTGGGTGGGTGAAATCTTCTAAGGAGGAGAAGAAGTCTTCCCCGATAGCGCCTCCGTTACATCAGAGCGATAAACAGGTTGATCCGAGCAAGACCAAAGATGTGGACTGCGTTGAGATTCTTCAGTCCAAGATTCCTTTGATTCGATCAATTTTGGAGGTTTTTGGCAGGACTGGGTATGCTCCTCGCAAGAAAGACGAGCCTGTGGCTCCTAAACCCACGCCTCCCCAGCCTTCCACTGTGTATCTGATGGTCGCGGATGGCTCGGGCGTTGCCAGTCTTCAGGTGCATAGATTTCTACATTTATGAGTATATATGCACAGTTTGATCATTGAGAATAAAATCTTTGATGATTTAGGTCTCGGTTCTTTCCTTGCAAAAATAAGTAAATTGGCTCTCCGCAAATTTTGAGGCTAATTTATATAAAAAGTCATTTCGGCCACCAACAATGAAAGATAGATTTTTGTTTTGTGTTGTTGTTGTTGTTTTTTTTTTTTAGGGAACAAGTTACATCCTTAAGTAAAATGCTTACTTGCGTACTCGGTGGATTGAATTTAAATGAAAGTGCAACTGATTCTGTTATCTTTGTTGGACTCTTGAAAGATTTTGTAAGTTTCTGCAAATGTCCTTCTCTCATGCATGTACAGTCGTGCGCAATTATTATTCTAGGGTCAATCTAGATAGGTGCTTGCATTGCAAGTTAAACCAAAAAAACCTGATTATAGGCATAAATTTTTAATGTCAATTGCAAAAAATAGATGATACCTGATTGTCAAAATATTGATTTTTCTTCTTTGGACTAGAACTAATTCTTTGAAAGAACTATATGGTATTTTAAGAATTGCCTTAGGTGAAACCCATTTTAAATAGGAATCTTTTGGAGATATTTCCCTGAACCTGATTCTACATACATGAGGATCTGACCGCCAACTGGTACTGGTTATTTAATCATATATACTAATCCAGGTTTGTAAGAACAAGCAAATAAACTGAGAATTTTAGAACAAACAAACAAGCATTGGATCTGTATATGATTTAGGCTGTCATGATTCTCATTGGTATGTGAAATGTTTTAGGTGGTTGTTGATTCATCACTGGCGTCACCAAGCAAGCTACTGCCTACAGGAACCTGTATATTAGTGGAAGGTGTATTAAAGAAACCATCAGCAAAGGGAAAGCAGGTTATTGAGCTTGAAGCTGACAGAATTCTCCACATTGGTACAGTAGATCCTGGCAAGTATCCACTTTCACGGAAGCGATTACCATTGGATACGTTAAGGGACTTCCCCATTTTCGGCCTCGAACGACCACGGTAAATTTGAATATGATTTTTTTTTTTTTTTTTTCTTGAATTCTTCCTGCTTACCAGCCAACATGTTGGATTTTCTGACAAAGAGAATTAAATATTATTTTCATTTCATTTTTTCTTTATAAGCTATGGATATACAATGTATTGCATATTTATGAGACATGATAACTATTTCATGACTAGGTGGTCTGGAGAATTTTGTTCCAGTTGAACTTTCTATGTATATATAGTATTCAGCCACATCTAGTGTTCTATAGAATTTGCTATATGTTTTTTTTTTTTTTTAAAGAAAAAAGATAATAATCTTACTCTGTAGAAATAAATCTAGCTAAGCCAAATACATCCTACCTGTATTTATACTTTTGAGCTTTAATAATTAATTTTTTTCCTCACCTCCTATATCTGTTATTTTAAGAGTAGGGTTTTGAAATGGACCCTGCTTATACTCCATCATTCATGTTTCTTAATAGCAGAGCTAGTCTGCGATGTAATAACATGCTTGTAGTTGTAGTCTTATCATTTATTATGATTTATATTTCTATCATGGGAAGTATATTATGGAAGAAATATGAATTTCATTTATACTCAAATGATGTTTTCATCATGTATCAGGTGGCATCTGTCATGCGAATTCGTAGTGCCCTCTCTTTTGCTACCCACTTATTTTTTGAACATAATGCATTCGTTGATGTGCAAGTACCAATTATTACCACATCAGACTATGAAGGATTGGGCAAAATGTTCTTGGTCACTTCCCTGGAGCAGAAAGCAGATGAGGATAAGCTAAAAACCATAAATGAGGTTGAAGTCGTTAACCTTGAAACAGTGAAGGCAGCTGTAAGACAGAAAAGCAACATAGTGGAAAACTTGAAACGTAGTGATAGCAATAGGGAAGCACTGGTTGCTGCAATTCAGGATTTGAAGAAAACAAATGAACTGGCATCACAGTTGGAAGCAAGAGGAAAGACAAAATCAGCATCCTCATTTAAGGCTCCTCAAGTAGATTATTCTGATGGATTTTTCTCTTGCCAGACATATTTAACGGCTTCTGGTGGCTTACATTTGGAGACCTATGCTTGTGCTCTCGGAAATGTCTATTCATTTGGACCTAGATTTCAAGCAGATAAAACAGATTCTTCAAAACAAGCTGCAGAAATGTGGATGGTCGAGGCAGAAATGGCTTTTGCTCAGCTGGAGGTATCCTTTCAGTGTTTGACTTTGCATTATTACGTGACATTTTTTTTACGCTTTCTAAAATCCAAATACACATAATGCTAAGTTAATACTGAGGGTTTTCCATTTAATCGGGGCTCTGTTCTAGCAGAATTAATGATGTTTGGTTTCTGTAAGATTTTATTATGGTATATTGGATTGAGGAGAATAAAGTAGGAACTAGCTTAAGGTGTTCTGGTTTTCTGAATTAATGCTTTCGTTTTCAAGATAAAATTGGCAAAGTGTGATTTTTGACAATGGTGATATGTCTCTCAGTTTTTGAACTGAGGATCACTATAACAGTACAATTATTAAGCAGGATGAATTCAAATTTTACCGTTGTCCTTAACTTGTATGTTTGACTGGCTCCGAAAAAATTAGCTTGTAAATAGCATATACTAAAATTTAGTAATTGTGCCTAGCAACCTTTGGGAAAATGTTATAGAAAGAAAAAATGCTGCCACTATTCAACTTTGGGAAATTTAGTCAGTTATCTTTCATTAAATTGATTATGCAAGGAAAACTGTGGTGTTGGGATATGGACCTATCCCTACATATTTCCATTGAGCTAGATGTCAAACAATGACATCCACCTATGGTTGTTCCATTTTTGTGTGAAATTTATCTTTAAACATCGCTATAGACATGTCATGTACTTTACCTTTGTTATGTCATGAAAAATATCATCAGTTCCCCTGTTTTTCAATCAGAATTTGTTTTTCCTCTTCTTTGATTCGAGGCATTTGCTTAATTTTGTGTCATTGTATATTAACATTAATTATTATAAGGTCCTCAAATATAACAATAAAGAATTGTGTTTATCAGATGAAGTTTCTACCACTAACTTCCAAATTAATAGTAGTTCCTACCCTTCTAGGGACCTACGGCCTACCACATAATACGGAATATTCAAGTCAGAATTTGGAAGGCCTTTCAGTCAACATATTTTTAATTTTTTTGCAGGATTCCGTTCATTGTGCTATTGACTTATTCAAATACCTATGCAAGTGGGTTTGGGAAAACTGCTCTGAAGATATGAACTTTGTTGCCAAAAGAATCGACAATACCTGCATCACTCGTCTTCAGCAGACCGTATCAGGCCCCTCTGACATCGTGTCCTACAAGGAAGTGATTGATATTTTGATGAAGGTACATTCTCACGTGCTCCATGATTTTAACATGTTCATAGTCTTCACTCCCTTTTTATTTTATTTGTTTCATCTCTTTCCCTTCTTGAGATATATTAGACTTATTCTTGTCATGCACTTGCTCTCCCAGGTCACAGACAAGAAATTTGAGACAGAAATCCAGTGGGGTGTTTCCCTTACTACAGAACATCTGAGGTGTGGATATTCTCATGATATGCTTTGGTTTTTCTTATCTGTCAGAAGTAGAGTTGTCTCCTTCACCGATTTAGCTACTGACCATTCTCTTCAATGGCAGCTATTTGGCTGATAACATATTCAAAAAGCCAGTAATCATCTACAATTATCCAAAAGAAGCTAAGCCATTTTTTGTTCGTGTGAATGATGATATGAGAACAGTGGCTGCATTTGATCTTGTTGCCCCTAAGGTATGATGAAACATTGAGTGTTAACATAATCTGTTCGTGGATTGCCGTAAGGTTTTGTTTGAAGGATTCTGATAATGATTCTAGTCTAAGTTGTTCTTCTCTCCGTTCTTTTTTTCAAATAACAAAAATGTTTACAATCATGAGACATATTTGCAGGTTGGAGTTATAGTGTCAGGTGGCCAAAATGAGGAGCGTCTTGATGTGATAACCTCAAGGTACTATCTCTCTCATTCGAGTGTCAATTTTTTATTTTTTTATTTTTGGAATTAAAGTGACAGACACCAACAAGCTAAGGTTATGAACGGAAATGAACCCACAACCTGCCACTTAGATGGAGCCTCGTACTACTAGGCTATTAGGCCATTAGTCGAGTGTCAAATTTCTGTATTTCACATTCTTCCTGATATGTATTTTCATGTGATGCATGCTTTCTTTTGGTGAAATATGGTTTAAGCAACTTTTTGTACCTTCATTTCATGGCAGAATTAAGGAGTTGGGCCTGCCGAGAGAGAAGTATGAGTGGTACCTCGACCTTCGACAACACGGAACAGTCAAGAACTCCGGCTTCAATCTTAGGTTTGACCTTTTGATTCTCTTCATAACAGGCCTTACCAATGTCAGAGATGTTATCCCTTTCCCCAGAAGCCATGGAAAAATCATGAACTGATTGTGTTTTTGGGGGTAAAGTTCCACAGTTGGATGATAATGTGAATACTCTCAGCTCAAAACTTTTCCATTTGTTGCAGACAGAAAGATATGAAGTAGCAGCCTTGTATTTTTCTTACATGTATAAAGTTGTGATCTTTTAGGCGTTGATATTTTGTGTGTTGTGTGTGTGTGTGATTATTTTCAAGTTTCATGAAAGCATAATGTATGTGAGGAAGTTTATTATTGGAATGAAATTATTCAGATCTTGTGCAGTTCTAAGTTCATAATAGTATGGAGACTCTTCTTTTAAAAAAAAAAAAAAAAAAAAAATCAGTGAATACTCTTTTATCATATGACTAAGTGTCCATTTGTTTTAGTTCTTTAGAATTGTTTTTACGATTTATGAACTAACTATTTAAATGAATTTTGTTTTGACTCGTAGAAAAATATTTAAAAAAACACTTTTCTCTTGTTCTCAAACAAGCACTAATACAAAATATTTAACTAAATCAGCCTCTGTGAATCAATTATAGAGGATAAAGTTTAAAAAGTGTGGTTAGTGACATTTTTATAAATATGGATAGAATTTCTAAACATATTCCTCTTCCAAACTGATTGTGACAATAACCGAACTAAAATTGTCACACCGAAACTATAAAGTTTAACACTTTCTAGACTTATTGGTATATTGACAATTAATGTATTACTCCATCCGGTTCTAAATATAAGACATAATTAACTATTTTTGAGATATTAAAATAGCTAATTAAATTTCTTTAAAATATGTGTATCTGTCATTTTTTCTCTAAATTATTTTGCCTAACTTAAAACTAATATATAATCTAATATACAATATATGGTATAATTAAGTAACTTATTTAGCTTCTTTAATCTCTTTAAAAAATTAACTTTGTCAACTAATTCAAAATAATGACTCAAATATGAGGACATTTGATTGAAAATTAATTGGAGCTCATTTTATGAGGTTACAAGAAGGCAAGTTTGTCAGCGTATTCAGAAGTTCCATATACTTTTTTTTTTTAATAGAGTATCTTTTTAAATTTTAAAAGAAGCATGCTTTTATTTTTGAACGTATAAAGAAAAATAATGATTGATGATATATATTTTTTTAAAAAAAAACATAAAATTATAATATGAAATCTGGACCGGGCATTCATGATTCCACAGTCCAAATTTACTGTTGATTAGTCCATTCATGATTTAATAGTACTGTACTTTGTAAAGAACTCAGTCCAAATGATTCTCTCCACATTCATTCACTCCATCAATTTAATATGCCATTTCTCTCACATGCTAATGTTATTTTAGTTTATACGGATGGACTTTTTAATTAATTAAATAGACAATAAATCCATAATTAATGTATTTAATAAGAAAAAAAGACAGATAAAGAACTTTGAAAATAGGAAAAATAAAAAGATGTTTCGAATATTTATAATATCAAAAATGTATTAGTACCCAATTTGTCTTTTTGAAGTTAAAAGAAAATAACATAAATGTCTTCAAAGATTTTTGTTTCCCCAAGAAAAAGAGCAACCCCTCATCCACTACCCAAAGTTTTACTCCCATTCCGTAATAGATTTAGCATTGGCATGTTTGTGTTAGAGTTGGTAAAGCAGATCTATGTAAGTCGAGATAAAACTTATCTCACAAACTTACTTCGTATACCGTAAGTTATATTGAAAAAGTAATTTTTACCGATAATTCAATCAAACACCCACATGCCGACTTACACAACACAGTAAGACCCTTCTGGGAAGGGATTTTGACTTCATGAACGAATGTGTAATATTAAACAGCTCATGTTGATCACTACCATCAAGAAATAAAATCCAGCCTTCTTAATGAACCTCCTTCCTCTTCCTTCAACCTCAAATTTTTTAGTCGAGTTCACAACTCATAGTTTCTGAACCCTGACAGCCAGAAGAAAACACAGTTGATTCGTCATTTTTGAACACTGACAACAAAACCAAGGAAAGCAAAACAAAAAACAAACAGAGCATATTTGCTGAACGAGCTGTAATATTAGTATCACTCCTGCTTATTTATAAGTCATTTTTTACTAAAAAATTTGTTCCTATTTATAAGTCCCCTTTGACCAAATAAATGAGATTGTGACAATTTTACCCATATTAATTGTACTAATGAAAATAGAGATAGAAGAAAGAGTTGAAGGTACCCAATCATAAATGAGGGTAAAGTTGAAAATTCACCTCATAATCATTAAGCTAACTACATCTCCTTGGTATATGTGATTTGGTCAAAAAAAGACTTATAAATAGGATCAGAGTGGTATATGTGACGTCACGTTAGTTGATTAGAAGATTTATTCTGATTTGTAAATATTTGATGTCTGTAAACAGAAATTAGTTTGGGATTACTTACTATATCATAATGTAGCTGTAGGCAGTTAGTTATTCACCACTTGTATAAATATACTCCTCCTGGTCCTTATTATAATGCACCAACTAGCAAGTTTATTTGATCCTTTTTATAAGGCACTTGCTTATTTCCAATGAGCAATGATTATTTTTTGGGATAAGGTGCAATTTTACACATGAGCTTTTTCCTCGAGAAGCGCCAAGATCACGAGCTTTTTTCGGAGCAAAAGTACACACGTGGTTACATTTTGGGAGCAAAAATGCCACGGCCGTTAGTTGACCAGTTAATTTGGATGGAATGCTAACGTGGCGCCGATTGGACGCCGACTAGGCATAAAAAAATTTAAAAAATAGGAAAAAATAAAAAATAATTTAAATAATTCAAAACAATTCGAAAAAAATAAAAAATAATTAGGAAAAAAAATAAAATAATTAGAAAAAAATAAGGAAAAAAATCAAAAAATTAAAAAATAATTAGGAAAAAAATAAAATAATTAGGAAAAAACTAAAATAATTAGGAAAAAAATAAAACAAAATGGGAAAAAAAAAATCAAAAAATTTAGGAAAAAATTTAAAAAAAATTAGAAAAATTAGAAAAAAATTTAAAATAATTAGAAAAAAAACTTATTGAAAATTCCATTATTATTTTCCCCCACCCCCACCGCCGCCACCACCATCACCGGCCGCCACCACCGTCGCCACCACTAATGCCGCCACCACCGCCACAACCACCGACCCGCCCGCCACCACAATTGGCCGTTCACCACCACCACCACCACCGCCACCATCGTCGGCGGCCACCACCACCATCAAGGGCCGCCACTGCGCAGGCCACCACCATCGCCGATCGAGGCCCGGCCGGTGGAGCCCCGGCCGATAGTGGTGGTGGGCGGCCAGCCGGCGGTGGTGGCGGCCGCCGACGATGGTGGTGGTGGTGGTGGCCGGCGTGGGGGTGGGGAAAATAATAATGGAATTTTCAATAAGTTTTTTTTTTATTTTTTAAATTTTTTTCCTAAATTTTTTGAATTTTTTTGAATTTTTTATTTTTTTCCTATTATTTTATTTTTTTCCTAATTATTTTTAATTTTTTCGAATTATTTAAATTATTTTTGAATTTTTTCCTTTTTTTTAAATTTTTTATGCCTAGTTAGCGTCCAATCAGCGCCACGTCAGCATTCCATCCAAGTTAACGGTCAACTGATAGTCAACTAACAGCCCGTGGCATTTTTGCTCCTAAAACGTAACCACGTATGTACTTTTGCTCCTGAAAAAAGCTCGTGGTGCTGGGCGCTCCTGGGGAAAAAGCTCATGTGTAAAATTGCACCTTATCCCTTATTTTTTTCCATGTCTGCCCCTAATTAATAAAGATAGTGGGTGAGAGTAATAATAATATAATATTAGAGTTTAGTGCAATTGGTAGGGGTAATATTGGAAATTACTTAGATTCTAGGACAACTTTATTGACTTTAACTACTTTTATTGGTCTGTGAAAAAAGTTAGTTGGTGCTTTATAATAAGGACTAGAGGGAGTATGTTGTACAGATTGACTGAAGGGAAAATGACAAATAAATACCATATGAATTTGTAAAACTCTCAAAAGCCCACCGAATTTGTAAAAAGACTAAAAAGTGACAATGACCTATGAGGGATATGCAAATTCAAGTGAAATTACCCTTTTACCTTTAGTTTTAAATAAGGGTGAAGGGTCAAATTTACATATGAACTTTGCCCAAAAGATCACCCAGCACCACAACCTTTCTTTTGTATCAAAAATACTCACGAGGTTACAATTTTGGATCAAAAGTGACATGGGGGTTAGTTGACCGTCTGGTCAACGTCCATCTGGATGGGAATTCAGACGTGGAAGCTTATTTGGACTGACAAGATGCCAAATAAGAAGAACACATGCTGACTAGGATTCAAAAGTTATTTAAAAAAAAACTAAATCAAAACACCCAAAGTCGTTCTCCTTCACACACACACACACGATCGGTGGGTTTTCGCATTTGGGAAAACACCGAACCCTAAAAACTGCGAGCACCGTCCTTCATCACCTCCGACCACCGTCCTTCATCACCTCGACAACCGTTCTTCCCTAACCGGACGTTGCCTCCGTTCTTCCCTCATTTGTCATTTCTGGCGTTGTAGCACCGACAAGGCAAAATTTCCAATCTCAACGAATCCGACACGCCTCTGGGACGATACGCTGTGGACACGGCAAAATCGCGAATTGGAAAGGTTAGCTTCGCAGGATATAATCCAAATGGCAATTCTGTAGGCTTTTCAAAAAATTTGGGCATTTTTTAGTGGAGATTTTTTACAACAAATTGCCCTAAATCGATGATTCTTCTCCCCCGATGATAGTCCCCTCTGTCTTTCCAAATGACGACTCCATGACTGTTCTTCGTTTCTACTTCTGCGATGCTTCGTGCGTGTGTGCATGCTAGGACTGTGTGTGTGTTTTTTTGCTCTTCCATTCTGTTCCTATTTTTTTTGTTGGGACTTATTACACACTTGACACTTTCACTTCTTGATGGTGAACTGAGCGGGAATCCATTTATGAGTGGTTGTAACCATCGAATTTGTTTTGTATGACTCGATCATGTATTTTTCTTTCCACTTTCGGTTATTCGAACGAGAAATCGAAGCTCGAATATCCGAAGCAGCTGAGGAAGCAACATTATCTAATCCTTTCGACAGCCAACCGCTTGATAATCAAAGGTATAAACACACCCACATACTTCCTCTGAATCCTTCCTGAATGAAAAGAGAAACTATTGAGCGCATATTAACAATGTTCCTTATTAATGCATTTGTTTACTGGTCAAGATGTGCTAAAAAATGGATTGTTTTTTTTTTCTTTCTTTTTGTCTTTTTTGGCTGACATTTTTCATTGAGCTTTGGTTGCCTCCATCTTTATTAATGGATAGTTGGTTCCTCACCGTAGAAATGCATCTCGTGTGTATATATTTTTTAGAGTTAAAATTTTGAACTAGATTATACTAAAATTTTCAATTTTATTTGTCTTCTATTTAAGAAATTAAATACAAGCTAGTTTTATCTTGATGCTTTCTTCATTGTGGGCTAACTTCATTGATAACTTTCTGAGAGCCCTTTGATTTAATGATGATGATAGGAACACAATCAATTAAATATTTACCGAGAGCAATAACATTGGTGTAGAGTTCAATTTTGGTTCAAAATGTGAGTCATAATAATGATCACTCATTAACTTATTACGTGCTTGGATTTCTGATTCCTTTTCGTCCTTTGCATGTGTAGTGGCAATGGCATCAAAGGGCAAGGAGAAAGTGGTAAACGAAGATAGAAGTGAAGATAGGCTGAAAGGGAATAGTCAAAATACAGGCCACGAAACGGTAAATGAAGACGACACAGTCAGAGGAAATGTGGAAGGGTTCATTGAAGAAACAGGACGAAGTGATGACTATGATGAAATAGAATTCCTAGGTGAAGAGTACAATGTTCCAGAGGATGAGGAAGACAGTGATGTGAATGTGTTTGACATACAGAGCAATAGGTTTGATGATGATGATAGCGATGATGGGTCTTATATGGGGCAAAGTACTAGTTCAGACTTAGAAGAAAGCATTTATGATGACTCAGAAGTTGGGGAGTTTGATGTTGTGGATGAGAGTGATGCTTGATGAGGATGGCTTGTGGGGTGAAAATGCTTTGACGTGCCTCTTCAACAACTTTGTGTCCTCCCGAGGCCGAGCCCTCGAGTACTCAGCCAATTTTTGTTGTTGGGATGACGTTTGAAGATAAAAAGCGCTTCAAAGGTCCGTAGATGAGTAGGCAATCAGACGTGGGGTTAAGCTTAGGATAGTTCGTAGTGATAGGAAGACCTATAGGGTGGTGTGTGAAGATGGCTACCCTTTTTCACTATATGCATCTACACATGGGCGAGTGTGGGTTGGCAAGTGAAGTCATTGGATCAAGAACACATGTGTGCACGTGCGTTTGAGAATCCAAGAGCAACAACAAAGTGGTTGGCTGAGTACTTCAAGAATAAGGTGCAAGAAGACCCTAAATTCAAGGTGAAAGAGATGAAGAAGGAGGTCCAGAGGGATCTAAAGCTCAATGTTAGTGTGATTAAATGCAAGAGGGCAAAGAGGATCATAATCGATGAAATGGAAAGGAGTTTTAGGGATGAGTTTGCAAACTTAGAGGCATATTGCAATGAGTTGAAGTTGTCAAACCCTGGTTCCGACGTGTTCGTGGAAGTGACCAATAAGGGTTTGGAACATGGACGAAGAATATTTAAGAGGTTGTACGTATGCTTCAATGCCTCGAAGGTATCACAACCTTGTAATTCCATTTACTTTATATCCCTTCCATTTAAGTTACAAAGCAACACTTCACAGAATTTTGACTTTACGTTATATGCGTACCTTGCTGTAACTGTTAGTGTATTATTATTTTCATTCATGTAGCATCTTTTTCTATTACAGGTTGGGTGGAACGAAGGGTGTAGGCCACTGATTGGTGTGGATGGCACCTTCCTGAAAGGAAAATGTAGAGGAATATTGTTGACGGCGGTGGGGGTTGATGGGAATGACTCATTGTACCCGTTGGCAATTGGATTAGTTGAAAAGGAAAATGCGCATCAGTGGTCATGGTTCCTTCTATGGCTGCAGAAATCTCTAAACTTAGGCGGTGGTGAGAATCTTACGCTTATGTCAGACATGCAAAAGGTAACGATTTATCACTGAGAATTTTTTAATTACTGAATTATCACTTGTTGAACTGGTTTTAATGGCTCTAATGGCTTCTTTAACATGATAGGGTCTTGTCAATGCTGTTAGTGAGGTGCTTCCAGCGGCTAAACATAGGTTTTGCGCCCGCCACATATATGCTAATTGGAGCAAGAAATGGAGAGGAGACGAATTCAAGAAGAAGTTCTTCAGCTGTGCATGGAGTACGTACGCGGAGGATTTCAAAGACAATCTAACACATTTGGGATCCCTAAGCAAAGAGGCAGCCACAGATGCAGTAACTTACAACGTCCAATGTTGGGTAAGGGCCTATTTTAGTTCTAGGTGTAAATCTTGGGTTGTCGATAATGACATGAGTGAGTCCTTCAATGCGTGGATAGACGATTGTAGGTCTTTATCTCATTAGGATGATTGATGGGATTAGATTGAAAATGATGGCTAAGTGGGCGATTAGACGAGAGAGAAAACGTGCATGGTCGGAGAACCGATTTCAGCCCTAAAAGTATGGAATTGTTTGAGTGCAATAGGTTCCTTCTGATTGTAGGGTCTGTTTTAATGGGGATGATGGGTATGAGGTTGTAGAGGGGCAAGATAGGCATATAGTTAATATTTCTAGATGCATGTGTACTTGTAGGGCCTGGGATTTAACGGGGATACCGTGCCAGCATGCCATGTGTGCTATGTATCATGCTAAGGTAGAGCCTAAGACCCACATTTCACACTACTATCACAAGGACACATACCTTGCAGCCTATAGAACAAAATTACAAACTAACTAGGGAAAAAAATTTTAGGATAGAACAAATTTTGGACCATTCTTTGCGCTCCGCTTGTCACTAACTTGCCCGGCCGGCCACCCACCAAAAGGACCCGAATTGACGGAGGAGACGGAGGAAAAAGTCTAGATTGTCTCGCCATACAAGTGAATCATCTCGCACCACAAAGACCTCAACAAGGGGGAATTCAGAGATTAAGTAAGAGGGAAAGACTCACAAATGCACCCGCTGCAACAAACCGGGACACAACAAAAGAAGTTGTAAGGAGGTTAGTTTTGTTTCTATTGTGCATGTATCTATTGAGCTTATTGAAAGTGATTGATTTTGTTTCGGCTTGCTGAGATTTGGTTGTAATTATTTGTTCTTTGTTTGTATTTATTTGGTTCTCATGTATTGATTTTGTTTCGCCTTCCGAGATTTGGTGGTTCCCTTGTTTGTATATGATTCATGCTTTTTTTTTTTGGCAAAAAATGTGCAAGGCAGCCAACAACAATCACCGACGCATTCCCCATCCTCTCAACAGCCCCCTCAACCAACACAAGAAGAACCTAACAGAACTAAAAGTTCCCAACCACCACCCTCCCATTCACAACCCTCTACTACAACAAGGAGGCCCACAAGGCATGCAGGGTTTGGGATTAGATTTGACGAGGCAACTGGGCGTACGGTTTATAATGTAAGTATCGAATATTTCATGCTTCTTTATAGAGATATATATGCATAGGATCTGTTTTTGCAAGGATTATAAATATGATTATGCATAGGATCTGTTTTTGCAAGGATTATGTTTTGTATATGCATAGGATATGTTTTTCATATATATATATATGAAAAAAAAAATTTGCCTAGAGATCACTACCACTGATTCGCATAGGAGGAGTTGGATGCTGCAATTTGTGGCAATAATCTTGGCCAAACATTGTAACTAATTAAATTTCAGGACATAATGCACGATGGAATAAATTAAAAGTAAGATACTCCTCTCGGGTAGGATTGGCGGGAGTACTAACTTTGAATAGACAAAATAAGAATGTAGGTAGTAAGAAGCTGATTGGGTTCAAATATTACTGTATTTAATTTTATATAATACTCGCATGTCAGTTTATTAGCATCACTAAATTAGTCCTTGTACTTTATTGGATACTGTTCTGGATGAGTTTGAGTGAAATATGTTGAGTTGAGTTTCCGACTTTCTGAATTTTTCTGGGTAATCATCTTTTGGTATTGCAGCTTGGTCTTAATTCGAGTTTGTTATCGAGGAGGGCACATCTCGGACTATATGCGCAGGAATGCAGATCCGCAAACCCGATTTCCCATTCCAAATGAAAGGGAAATGAGGTTGAGTCGAGGCAAGAACTCCAATGACCCAATAGGTTCAAGGTCTATTCAGTTTCAACCTCAATCATCCTTTGTTGTTCCACCGTCCGACCTTCCATTTCAGCCTCGAGGTTTGCAATGGCGAGGACAACCATGTGTCACAACGTCACAGTTGTTATCACGACTTCGAGCCAACAAAGATAAAGGAAAGAAGGTTGTTGATTAAGGCTATGTTTACATGTGTGTGGCATTGGTGTTTGTAAATATTTGGCCTAGAAAACTGTATAGGCCAAAGTTGAAAGAAACAATTAGATATATGCCATCATTTTTTGGTATAGTTTTTGTTTTCTGTACCCTTGGTTGTACTAACTTGGGAAGTTAGCCATTAACATGGTAGATATATTTTGAACTTTGGACATATGTGCAAAATGTTGACAAAGAATACCAATTTCGATTCATAATGACATTAACGTCTGCATGTATTTTTTATTTTCAATACAAGGGGATTGTTTTGGTTCATGAAAATTTTGGATTATGCTAATCTCCCTAAATTCGGATGAAACTTTTTTATTAACGTCTGTGCATGTATTTTTTATTTTCAATCCAAACATGCCTATACGGATTTATAAGTTATGTTTCTTTGTACATTTTGTCATAGTTGAGGATAAAGCAAAAGGAATTTAAATAAAACACTCTTATAATTCTCAAACTTCATTTTGTCCATAAAGATCAGTTAATCAACAAGTAAATTAGAATTAACCAAAATACATAACACTAAATCCATTGACAACATGTTAGCATATACAAATAAACTTTGTCTTAACTTGTACAACCACAACAAAAGGAAACCCGTAATACCCCGGATTTTTAGAAATAATAATAATAATAGATTAATAATGATGATGATAGATTAAAATAATCTAATAAAATAATAATGATTAATAATAGAAATAAATAAATAAAAAATTAAATTAATAATGTTGTATTGTTTCTGTGGTAATCATGTTATTTTGTAAATAGTATTATTAGATTAATCAAAATTAGATCCAAGAATCTAGGAGTTAGTTAGATCAGATTATATTTTCAATTTTTGAATTCATCATCGGACTCAAAATATCTCTAATAATAAAACTCTACAATTTGTTTTAATTCATTTATGGGGAATAAGTAAAGAGCCCAACCCAATAGCTAAAACCCTCGTTTTAATTATAAAAATTAGGTCTAGCCGCCTAAACCCAGAACACTCGACATTTTCTTCTCCGCTTCTGTGTCCTCCTTCCTCATTCTCGGCGATTTTTTTTTTTAGGAGACTAGTAAAGACGGAGACCAGGTAATTCTAATCCTCATGTGTAATCCTAATCCTCATGAACAATAGGTTAGTTTTGTATAGACTTCGATAGGGCTGTTATATATGAAATCCTAATCCCTAGAACAATATAACTTGTGATCAATTTGTTGAATTCCTTCTTTATCAATTGAATATAATTGCCTGCTTCGATTTGCGTGCGTCACAAATTGCCTGTGCGTTTTTTTTCTAATCAATTGAATACAATGGATTCAATTTGCTTCCTCGGCTTGCGTGCGTCACAATTTGCCTGTGCGTTTTTTTTTTCCTTCAATTGAATGCGATTTTTCCTTCATGAATTGAATTGGTTACAATTGCTTGCCTCGGCCTTCGTGCATGAGTTACCTACAGATGAATACAATTGCTTGGATGAACTGGATGAAGTTTCCCTGTGCGTCATTTTTTTTATTAAATATAATTGCTTCGTGGGTCCAGTCTCTTTTATTCATTTATTTATTCTTTGATTTTCTTTTTCTTTATATAATATCTCATGCGCAATAAGATAAAATAAGAACAGATTTTAGTTCAAAATATCTTTATATCTATATTTAATTAAATTAATATAAAAATATATAAAAGATAAGTAAATAATAAAAATAATTTAGGGTTTATTATGTGTGTGTTTTAAAACAATTTAACAGTGGGAGGATAGCTTTGGGATGGTACCTCCCAAGGTGATGAACACAACTTTTGGGCTTTATGCCACCGATGTGAAAAGATAGTATCCGTTCTTCCCAAAGTAGTGTCTCGGGTTTAAGGGACACTAGTAGCAACTCTGGGAAGAGGTGTGCACACTAGGAGGAAATGTTGATATGTTTATGGCCAATTGATGATTGTGACTGGCAGGTTTCCGGGTCTACCATGGTTCTCTTCCCACTAAACTAAATAGACTGGCAGGTTTCTGGGTCTATACGAATTTAATAAAGATAAAGAATGATATTTGATTCAGTGTGAATATATGTATATATATGGCGAATATTGGATTTGTTAATTGATTAAATCACTATGTGATTACGTATTTGATTTTATTAATATAATTGAGCCATATAAAGTGTGTTTATTAGGATTACCAGCTTTTGCTGATGTGTGTGTTCATGGGCTGTGATGATCCTTTGGGGGAGCAGATTTTCAGTGAAACAGGTGTCAAGTGTTGGGGCTAGCAGTGAGAAGTGAGGAAGATCATTCAGTATTCTAGCTAGTTTTTCTTTTTATTTTATTTTCTTTATTTTGAATAAAATACACCTATTTAAGTTCTGATTTATGATTAATGTAATAAGTAGCCTTGCACTTGTCCCAGTACAAGTGCGGCGGTAACACTCTCCATGGTAGTTTATTTCAAATTTCGGTATTTATTTATGAAAATCATTTAAATTTTGTTATTATATCTATTAGAAATTGGGGGTGTTACAAAACCTAAACCCTTACAAATACATTAATACTAACACTAACGACATCCAAGTCAATAACAATGTTAGAAATGCAAGTTTGAACTTGCATTGCACCTTCTTCACTTCACTTTCTTCCACAAGACGTTCAGATTTCATCTTCATCACCTCACGTTCAAGTGCAGCAAGCTCTTCGTACCACTTCCCACATGCATTCCCTTTTCGATTCTCCTCATATAGCTTGTCTATGTCATTTAGTAGATCTTTAATAACTTCATTTTCCCTTTCCCCAAACACATCATCGTGCCATTCGAAAAATCTACACCCACCATCCTATCAAATTGTTTAACCAACGGTTAGCAATGAACAAACCACACAAATAAAAATCTCATCCAACATGTAAGAAATCTAACCTCATAGTAATTCCGGCACCCATAAAACCTCCTTCCGGGGTTTCCTTCTGACCATGACGTCCACCTCGGAGCCAACAAATTGTGATGGCAATATCGCACAAGACCTTCGTATTGTTCCTCGCGACTGGGTCTTCTTATAAGAACCACCTTTCTTCTTCCTTTCCTGTTTCTGCCTGTCGTTGATGTAGAAGACGAAGCCATCCAATAGCCTATCAAGGATAAACCTTACAAATAAAAAAACCACATAATCTCAATCAAGGCCTCTTTACATCTTTTATAGTCTATGGGTTGGGCAGAAAAATAATAGAAATAAATCTTCTTTTTTAACTGTCATTTTAATAACATCTAACTAAATGCCATCCATTTTTATTCACAAGTTTAAAAGTTATAACTTGTAGTGTTTTGTTGAAAAGAAATATTTGGAATGAATTCGTTCATTTCAATATCGGTATCTCAACATCATTTCCCACACATCACATGACTGTAATTTATCCATGGCAGACAGACACGATGAGCTCCACATAAACAGGTTTTCCAGTCCATATTATTTTTTGCAAGAAAATAACAGAATACCATGTCAGTGAAGCGTAAAGGGCATGAACAACATAAAAAATTCATGTACAATATGTCAATATCTAAAATTCTTGCCAATTAAGGCGGAGCAAATGAATCCCAACCAAAGAAGACTAATTGGCGATCGTATGATCAAAATTAATGACAATGCAAACAGTCAATTAACAATGAATGAAATCACGGTCCTAGCATGCACACACGCACGAAGCATCGCGAAGTAGAAACGAAGAACACGATGGAGTCGTCATTTGGAAAGACAGGGGACTATCGTCGGGGGAGAAGAATCATCGATTTAGGGCAATTTGTTGTAAAAAATCTCCACTAAAAAATGCCCAAATTTTTTGAAAAGCCTACAGAATTGCCATTTTGATTATATCCTGCGAAGCTAACTTTTCCAATTCACGATTTTGCCGTGTCCACGCGTATCATCCCAGAGGCGTGTCGGATTCATTGAGATTGGAAATTTTGCCCTGTCGGTGCTACAACGCCAGAAATGACAAATGAGGGAAGAACGGAGGCAACGTCCGGTTAGGAAAGAACGGTTGTCGGAGGTGATGAAGGACGGTGGTCGGAGGTGATGATGGACGGTGCTCGCTTTTTAGGGTTCGTGTTTTCCCCCAAATCAAAACCCACCGATCGTGTGTGTGTGAAGGAGAATGACTTTGGGTGTTTTGATTTTGGTTTTTTTTTTTAAATAACTTCTGAATCCTAGTCAGCATGTGTTCTTCTTATTTGGCATCTTGCCAGTCCAAATAAGCTTCCACGTCAAAATTCCCATCCAGATGGACGTTGACCAGACGGTCAACTAACCCCCATGTCACTTTTGATCCAAAATTGTAACCTCGTGAGTATTTTTGATACAAAAGAAAGGTCGTGGTGCTGGGTGATCTTTTGGGCAAAGTTCATGTGTAAATTTGACCCTTCACCCTTTAAATAAATTCAAAAAAATAAAAATACCCTCGCCGGAGGACCTCCGCCGGCCAGAGGGCCGCCGCCAGCTGGGCGCTGGCCACCGGCTATTATCGAGGGGGTGGGTTTTTTTTTTAATATATATATATATATATATATATATATTCATTAAAAGTGTGGGTGGTGGGGTTCGACCCCCCACACATCCATGGGGTAAAGTGGCCCTTTAATATATACACACACACACACACATACATATTAACGAATATGTATATTCTTCTTAACATTTTTTTAATGGTAGTTACAAAACTTTCAACGAAATTTACAAATCCTGCAACCCCATTTACAAATTTGGCAATGGCATTTACAACGTTTTTTTTAAATTTTACCTTTTTTACCTCTTTAATGCCTCTAAGTGAAAAACAAAAAAATATGCATTATCACAAAACTTGCAACGGTATTTACAAATCCTACAACGCCATTTACAAATTTTGCAACGGCATTTACAAAGCAATCACCTTCTCTAAAAGCTTTTCTCGAACAAAATGAAGATTTATCTCAATATGCTTGGTTCTCTCATGGAAAATCGGATTAGAAGCTATGTGCAATGTAGGGGTCTTCATGGCAGAGCTAGACAGGGCGAGACCCTTGCCCGATGCCCTGCCCAAGAGATCAGTGGGCAGTAAAATGCGGCCCAGTGCCCGGCCCTACCCGATAAAAGTCCTAAGATTTGTGGGTAGGGCAATAATGGGCTGGGCAGGGCGGCCCTACCATGCCCAAGTGACGATACCCTGTAACCTTGCGACAGCCTATGCGAAAAAAATAGCTTTAGTCATACCTAATAAATAATATTGCAAACTTCAAATCAAATGAAATCCATAATTCTACACTTCAAAATATTTAGATATAAGTCTACAACTTAAGTCTTAAAATAAAAAATAATCATAATCATATATCTTAACAAAATAATAAATAGTCAAATACCCAATTATCCATAACTGAAATATTAAATAACATCCATAATTCATTAAATACAAGGCATTCAGATACTCAGATGCCCTAGCAGCCGAAAAGGGAAGGGTTGAAAAAATTAGGGAAAATCCTTCTATGGGACCTTTTGGCAAAAAAAAAAAAAAAAACAAAAAAGAACCTAAGAATCGACCATCCCGTAAAGGTCCCTTGGTCCTTTTTGGGTTTGTCAAAATTTTAGTGAGTTGTAAATGAGGCCCGATATAGTTGTTAACCAGGACTGATATTGTTGTAAATGAGACTGATTTAGTTGTAAAAAAATTGTTGTAAATGAGACTGATTTAGTTGTAAATTTTTAATGAATTTATCCCAGAAAAGGACCAAAGGGCCTTTCTGGGATTGTCAGATTCTTAGGTCCCTTTTTGGGTTTTTTTTGCTAAAAATGTCCCTCGAAGGATTTTCCCAAAAAATTAGGATATTTTTTTATATTATAAGTTATACAATTTGTAAAAAATATATAATACTATCTTATTAAAAAAATATATAATATAAAATAATTTTTTTATTCTATTAAAAAATAAAAAAAATATTATATAAACTATCAAGCGGGCAAAGATCTGTGCCGGTGCCCCGAAATCCTACCCAAAAAATGCCCGACCAGTTGTGCCCAATTTTGTTCGAGCTGCTCTTTTTAGGGCAGGGCAGGGCGATTTTTTCGTTGGGCGCGGGCGGGCGAACAGGGCGCTTGGGCATGATGAACACCCTTAGTACAATGTAGCTTTATTATCACAATACACATTAACAAGGGTCAAACGTTCATAACCAATTTCTTTGAGTAGTCCAATTGCCCACACAACTATGGCTACTATGGAACCCAACACTCGATACTCCACTTCAGCTGAAGACTTCAAACGATGTGATGCTTCTTAGTCTTCCATACTACATGCAAACCATCAAGCTTTAAAAGATATCCTGTAACTTTTTCTTATTGTCGTTTCACATGCTCCCTAGTCAGCATCATAGAAGCAATCAAACGTAGTAGTGCCTTCTCGACTGAGCACTTTTACCCCATGGCTCTAGTTTAGGTACTACAACACATGCAAAGCTATTGTCATGTGACACTTCATAGGCTAGTGCATAAACTGACTCAAGACCTGCACAAAGAAGCAAATATCAGGTTTTGTAGCAATCAAATATATTAACTTACCCACTAGTCTTCGATATCTTTCTAGATTATTAAACAAATTGTCCTTCTTGTGCTTCC
Organism: Acacia acuminata; assembly: GCA_019022655.1. NCBI lineage: Eukaryota > Viridiplantae > Streptophyta > Magnoliopsida > Fabales > Fabaceae > Acacia > Acacia acuminata. Next base: position 1,214,147 of record JAFJYI010000164.1, on the reverse strand, counting down.
TTTCTTCATATGTTGACAGTTTGAGTGTAGTGGCCATGGGTATTGATAAACCACTCATGCCCATCTCTGCAAGCAAAGCCAAAATATCTTTTCGTTGTGAAAATACTATATCCTTTGTTGACCTAGCTACTTCAATACCAACAAAATATTTCACTATTCCTATATCCTTGATTTTGAAGTTGCTATACAACAAGTCCTTTACTTCTTGAACTTGTGTTTCTAAACTACCAGTAATTATCATATCATTTACATACACTAGAACTAGCACAATGTCAACACCAAATCCCTTAACGAATAAAGAATAATCATGCTTACTATGTTCAAAACCATCACAAACCAGTGTAGCACACAATTTATCATTCCATTGTCTGGAGGTTTGTTTAAGACCATAGAGGACTTATTAAGTTTAGGGAATGGTCATGTACACTTCCTCGTTCAAATCTCCATGCAAAAATCCATTATCCACATCCATTTGAAATAAATTCCAACCATACATAATAGCTAATTTAAGAATAATTCTAAATCACATGATAATTGATCCCTTATTTTTAAGTGAAACCTTTGGCAACTAGACAATTTTATACTATCAATAATGCCATTAGATTTATACTTAACCTTATAAACTCATTTGCAAACAATAGGCCTTCTCCCTTTTGGGAAAGGGACAATGTCCCTTTTTTTTTTTTTTTTTTGCCTCTAAGGCTACAATTTCCATATTCATCGCTTGAACCCATTTTTCATCTTTTATTGCTTCATAATAAGTAATAGGCTCAACAAATGGATCTATTTTACACAAGAAATACAAGTGTGAACTAGATATATGACTATAAGACATATATTTCTCAATAGGATATAAACATTTGCTTTGCTCTCTGTGTAATTCTAACTCGGAGACAAGAAGTCCACAAACATAGTTTGTTGCCCATATTGGAGGTCTACGCTCCCTTGCTGTCCTTTCACGGCCATCAACCAATGTTTGTGAACCTGGTTGAATATGTGTATTTTCTAAGTTAAGAATACCATTTTCATGTATAGTCTCATTGTCGACATTTTCTCTTGTCAAAGGAGGTTTAATAGGTTGCATACTCACACAATCGAAAGGTAAATCGTCATCAAATAAATACATTTTGTGAAGTTATGCATTTTCATTCATATGATCAGTAGGCAGATTATCAAGAAAAGGGAATGCCTCTCAATAAAAAATAACATGTCTACTAATCAAAATGCTCTTAGTGCGCAGGTTAAGAAGAACATACCCCTTTTGATGACTCGGGTAACTAAGAAACATACAAGGAATGGCACAAGACTGAAATTTATCACAATTAGTCAAATCAGTAGAATATGCCAAACAACCAAAACATTTTAAACAATTATAATCAAGTTGTTTCTTGTACACCATTTCATAGGGAGTTTGAAAGCCTAAGATCCTAGAGGGCACCCGATTAATTAGGTATGCTTCTATTTTAACACACTCCCCCCCAAAACCAAATGGGTATGTGAGATTGAAGCATAAGACTCCTAGAAACTTGCATAGGAGTCCTATGCTTTCTCTCCGCAATTCCATTTTGTTTTGGGGTATATGGGCAAGATGTTTCATGTATAAAACATTTTTCAAGAAAATATGTTTGTCGATTATTGTTTACAAACTCATTTCCATTATCACTATGTACTCATTTAACATGAAAAGCAAACTGACTAAGAAGATAGACAAAAAAGTTCTTTATGTATCCAGCAATTTCAGATTTATGTCTTGTTAGAAATACCCAAGTTGCTCTTGAGTTGTCATCAACAATTATAAGAAAGAATTGTTGACCTTGGTGTGTAGGTGTCAATATAGGACCCCATATATCCATGTGAAGCAACTCAAAATAGGAAACAAATTTAATACAGCTATAGGAACAAGGGAGTTTTTGCTTATATTAAATGCAAACTTCACAATTTTTATTCATATCAAAATCTTTCTTTTACAAAATTGAGATGCTTTAAAAAAAAAACATAAAAATACAAACCAAAAAATCGTAAACCTAATAATAGACATTATACACTATTCTTACACTAATCTCAACACAAGGCACCGAAAAAAGGGGAGGGGCCCAATACCCCATAAAGAAGGAAGAAGAAGAAGGAAAGACCAAAATGTGTTCTTTAGCATATGACAACCCTGATTTACAAAAGGGTTAGCAGACAAACACTCACTCAACAACCAGTCATCATGAACGAGCCAACAATAAATTAAAAAAAAAATCCATAGAGGATCATAGGAGAATCGGGGTCAGCATGAACATAGATATTGAAGAGATTCTTGGGGGCTTGATTGAAATAATGATCTTAGAGAGTGTTGGCTGAGACCGAGAGGTGGATCGTAGGGACATTTATGTGATTTTAATTTAATTTTATAACAAACAAATTAGGCCCTCACATCTTTCTGCTATTATAAATATTCAAAACACCTTTTTGTCTTTTAGCATTTTTAAAATTCTTTTTCAAGGATTTTCCCTATAAAGCACCTCATTAAATTTTTCATATGAATGCATATTTTTGTCATTCATTTATTATTGTGTTAACATTATTTTCAGGGGGTATAATGCATATCAGATAGGGGTACAATTAAAAAGTTGTTGAATTTTATGGTGGATTTAATAAAGGGTTAAGGTGCAATATTACACATGAGCTTTTATCAAAGGAGCGTCCAGCACCATATGCTTTTCGGACGAGCAAAAATACACATGAACTTGTAAAATTGGTGCAAAAATACCATGCCGTTAAATTCACCTAACGACGTTAACTTTTAAGTGGGCCCCACGTCATTTAAAAAAATAAAAATCCCAAACATTTTTTAATTTCCAAACTTCTCATTCTTCTCTTTCATGGCCGAAGACATCACCTACTACCACCGCCGTTGAATTCTGGGATGATGATGCATTTGAAGGCTTGCCTGTTAACCAACGCACCGCGGAAATCTCCAATACTTTTTCTGAAGATTCCAAACCCGCGAATAATAGTACAGATCCTAAGGCATCTGTGAAATCTGGAGATGTTAAGGGTTCGTGTTCGTTTACGATTGATATTGTCTGTGGGAGTTTTCTGATTATCTTTGCGATTAATTACTTTAATGGGAAGCGTGAGAACGAGAATATAGCTCTTGCACTGGCTGCTCGGTTCGATCTTTGAAAAGAATTTTAGTATTTTGGGGATCGGTGATGGCGATGATGCACCGTTGTTGTTGAAAGAAGGGGAAAAGATGTTCAAGTTCTATGCGAGTGGCAGTAGGTATTGTCAGGGTTTGCTAGCTACGATGGGGTTGAAGAGCAGGCAAGATCTGATATTCAAGTTCAAGATCTGATCTGCGATTTTGCCTTATACGCCTGGGTATTTTTTCCTATTTCTTCCGACCACCAGAGCCTCAGCTTCTCTGCCTAGATCTAGAGATCGTAAAGGCGAGCGTCTTTTTCTCCAGCCCATCGTCGAAGGCCTCCAATCCATCAATATCGCCGATTTTGAGTTTGTTTTGAGATTGATTTATGCATTTGAGTTCAATTTCTGGGTTGATTTTGAATTTTGGGACAGTTGCATTATTCATGCTATCCTTCGATTTTGAGTTCGTTTTGAGATATATTTATGGATTTGAGTTTAATTTACGGGTTGAGTTTGAATTTTACGGGTTGAAATAGGAGGATGAAGAAGACGAGACTATTGTGAATTTTTTTGCCTTGATTTAGATTGGAGAAAAACTTAGTATTCTTTTGCAAATATTCTAGAATTTTGTTGTATCTACCTTAGGTAGATTCGCATTGCTATTTCCTCTTGTTCTTGTCACTTGTTCTTCTTCGAAAAGAGTTGCGGTGGATGAGAGGATGGAGGTTGGGAGGGAGAAAGGTGGGGGGTATTTTGGTATTTTCATAATATGCTTTAACATCTGTTAGGCCTACTTAACTGTGATGGTATTTTTGCTCGGTTTTACAAGGTTATGAGTATTTTTGCACCTCCCAAAAGCATATGGTCTTTGGATGCTCCTTTGATAAAAGTTCATGTGTAATATTGCACCTTAACCCTTTAATAAAACTTAAGTTTTTTCACAATGTGAAATATGCTATAAGTGACTTATAAATAAAATTAGAGAAGTATGTACAAATAACTGACTTCTCAAATTACTATATGGAAAATAACTATATGGAATTTATATGAAGAAACAAATATATACAAGTTCAGGTTTTATTATCAAATTTTGAAGACTAAAGGGTCTGTTTGAGTTAGCATTTTAAAAACACGTTCACATAAATCGAGACAATTTTAGAAAAACAGTTTCGTACTAATCCAAACCATCATTAAGTAGAATGCATCTCATTATGATTCAAAATCGACTAGTTTTTGAACAGTTTAGTATCACTAGATTTTGTGCAGGGAAATGAGCCAAAGTATTTATAACTTATGGATAATATAGAGTAATATTAATGGTTATTTATTGAGAAATATGAGATTTTTTTTATTTCCATTTTGATAATTTCATTTTGTTGACTAACTTATTTGTAAAGATTTTAAATTAATTTTTTTGCTCATACTGCTCTAATTTTTTTTTTTTTTTTTTTTTTTTTTAAAAAAAAAAAAAAAAACCCACGATGTTGTGCATATCTTTTTCTTTTCCTGAAAAAACAAAATATGATATTGTATTGTTTGTCTAATTACAAAAGAATCTTGATTGCAAGATTTGTTAGCCAGCTCCTCCATATAATGCCTCTCTGCCTCACAGCAGAAGTTGGCTGTGTATTTCTCATGATCATTAATTGCCATTTTAAAAAAAAACAAAAACAAAAAAAAAGGGAAAAAAATCCCCTCTCTCTCCCTCTGTCCCGATGTTTCTACAAACTTCACATATTTATCAGTTAAATACATATAATACACAGCATGAATGGTCATTTCAAAGTAAGTGGCAATTCAGAAACCAAGAATGGCCACCACCAATAAGCCACTGTTTTTTCTCTTCTTTATCACCTTATTCTTTTCAGTTCAACTCCTTCAAGGTCACTCTCTTCTTCTTCATCTGTTATACTATTAGCTAGTTTCAGTGTTTTCATCATTGGGAAGCTTCTACATATGTTCCCTTAACCTTGTAATTAACTTTTCTGGGTTTCCTTCAAATTTCAGTACCAAGCTTTCCATAATAACTAGTAGTGCATTTTGTTTACATCTGCATATTCTTCTTCTTTTTTTCTCATCTGTTATACCTGTATTGAATATAGTTTCAGTTTTTCACACCATTGATAAGCTTCAATATATAAACATATCAGCTCTAGCTAGCTTTTCATTATCATTTTACTTTTTCTGGGTTTCCCTCATAATTACCAAAAGAATCTGAATCTTGACACTGAATAGTTGCAGGAATAGAAACAGAAAAAGGATGGGTGTCTCAATCCTCTGATCAAACCAAGAACCAAGAACAGCAAAGTTTGGAGGTACATAGACATTAATATTGGATTGAAGTGCTGGTTTTTGCTTAATTATTCTGTGTTGTGGCTATTCAGAAAGAAATAAAAACTGATTTGAATATTGTGAATTATTATATCTGTGAATGTCTCAGGCAAGGATGATGAAGATAAGTGGGAGAAAGATGATAGGATCCACATTACCAACATGTACATATAATGAATGCAGAGGATGTAAGCATAAGTGCATAGCAAAGCAAGTGCCTGTTGAAGGCAATGATCCTCTCAATAGCCCATACCACTACAGATGTATCTGTCATAGATGACTCATCATCATCATCATACTTTGCTTTGGAATTCGGAAAAATCACTATAAAGTCTAAGGAATGAATGTAATCACTAAAAGTCCCATAAAAAGTGAGCAGTATGAACCTATCGACATTTCGTATACTGAAACTTGAGACTTTTTAGAAATTACATTCTTTTCTTAGGACCTCACAGTGATTTTTCCTTTTAATTAATCAACTCCATGATGGTCTCCAATCATATATCTGTGAAGAGAAAGTCAGATATATGAAAGAGTTAGAGTCTGTATGAGACTTACTTTATCTCTTTTACATCTTTATTTGATGCAAGTAACTTGTAACTTTGAAGGGTTTGATTTTACTTTTTTCCTTTCTTTTTTTGATAGCTAGATTCCATTTTTTTTTATTTGCTTTAGCAGTTTTTGGTCCTTATAATCTTTCTACCATTGTTGTTGGTTGGCAGTTGTTTCTGTATTTTTGAGATCTAATTAACCTTTGAGATGTTTGCACATTTGGTGTGATTGATTGGTAAAAGACTTTTAGTTAATTGTTGTTGTATAGTGTTACAATCCATGTATTTTGATAAATAAGATTTGGTTGTTGGTTTGGTGTGATTGGTTAGTTTGATTAATGTTCAAAGAACAAGTGTTGGTTATCTTATTAGACTTTTGTTAATTAGACACAAAAGAAACACACATATGAAAGTAAAAATGACATTGACATTTCTTTTTTTCTTCGATTGAAATATATTGACATTTCTAAAGTGATATATTATGTATGAAATGTCATTTTTATTATTTTTCGCCACATCTTTTCCATGTCTTGTTCAAATCATACACGCGTGATCTCATCAATTGTTATAAAAAAAAAAAAAAAAAAATTTGGTGACGTGGGAAGTGGATTTATTTGTTTTTTTTTTTTTCAAGAAAACTATTCTTTCAATTATATCAATATTTTACATTGAGAGAATTTTTTACTTAAAAAATTAGGGTTAAGATGCAAATTTGTCCTTGAAAGATTTATTTGAAAAGAATGTTGCTTTAGAAGTTTTTTCAGATTCAATATCACCCCAAAAATTTTAAAATGTAGTAATGTTAAAAATTGATATTAACCGTTAACCTTTTAACGAAAAGGGTAATATTGCACCATTTAATACTTTTTTGGCAATATTGATCTTAAAAAAACTTTTAAAAATAACAATGTACCTTAACCCAAAAAAAATTATTATATAAATAGTAACATTGGTTGAGTTGAATAAAAGGAACTAATCTCCTTAGGTAAAATTGAAATTTCAAACTTTATAAATAAAAAAGTTCATATTTTGAGAGTTATATTCAATTCAATATGATAATACTTGAACTTGACTTAACAAAAATATACATCAAGTAGTAGTTGTAAGAAAAACAAAAAGAGAAGATTTACTGATTTAGGATTTACTTTCAAAAGAGATCTATGTTTTCACAATTATTTAGAATGTACTTCCTCCAATCCTTTAATATAAGATATATTTACTTAATTTGATTTGATTAAGAAAATTAGTTAAGTTAGTTAATATGACATTTATTTTCTAAAACACTCGATTATCTTCGTTAATTTCATCATTCCCTCTCCTTCTTGATTATTGTTGAGGAAGTATCAATAGGGATATATTAGGAAAAGATTGACAAATTTTAAAATTATATTTTATATTTTGAAGTAGTGTCAACTTCTTAAATATATCCTATATTAAAGATAAGAGAAAGTAAATCATAGGCACCTTTAATTTGATATTTGGAGATATTTTTTTAAAAAAAAAAAAAAATATATATTATATAAAGTAAATGTTTCTTTTTTAAGCTTAGGACTTCCCAGATGAAAATACTATTACGGGATTTATTTCTTTTATCATTTTTTTCATCATAGGTCATGATAACAAAGAGATCACTTTATAAGTTTTATCATTTATTATAATTTATTTATTTTTTATTAAAAAATTTAATATACTACATAATAAAAGAGCAATAAAATACCGGAGTCCATTCATTTTGCTTTTATATTGTATAATTATTTATATTGATATTCCACATGACATGACAAAGTTAAGGGTCATTTTCTTATTAACAAAATTAATGGAAATAATCTCACACTAAATTCCTTTAAATTTTGTTCATCTAAATGTAACTGGAAAAAATATATATCTTTCACTTATTCAAAGCCATGTAGCTTCAGACTAAGAGAAATTAAACACGATATATCATAAATGAGAGTTTTGCAGAGGTTAGGGGAGAGAGTGGTCCCAAAAAATTAGGCAAGAAGTGACAAAGGGGATCACATGGGGGGCTAATCAGTAAAAATTGAAGCCATTTGCAGATAATGGCAAAACCATTTTATGACCAGAGTACAGAGCAGAAGGTGAGGTCCCATACATCATTCATTTCTGTCAAACTTACTCTGTTTCTTTGCATTTGGACTCTACTCCCAAATTTTCTATCCCTTTTGACTGTCCCTTTCATACTTACATTCACACATATCACTTTATCACCTCACTTCATTTAAGCAATTATTTATGTGTTTGTTACCTAATTGATCAACCTGGTTTAGCAGATAATTGATTTATGCCTGTTTGGTATGAGTGAATTGAGCCCATAGAAGAGGAACTGGAACTGGAACTGGATTGTTAGATTATGCTTGTTTGTCATGTGTGAATATAGTTCCCGCTGGAAATCACTTCCCTCAAAATTGATGGGCACGTGTTTGATAGCTTCTGAAACTATGGTTTTATAAGTCCTTTTTTGTAAGTCGAGACAAAACTCCTCTCATATATTTATTTCGTAAATTGGATAAACTTTTCTCCAAAAGCTAATCCAAACACATGTACCAGTCTCCAATCTTCCATAAATCCTAAAATTCTTCCAGTCACTTTCTCATTTCACTGTTGATATCAACCAACCAACGTTGTCAGTCTCCATGCATTTTCCACCATTCTCCATCTTCAATTAATTAGTGAAAATTAACTTAATGAAAAGGGGGAAAAAATTTGAACAATTCAAACCAAGGGGGGAAAAACTTTTCATTATTCCAATTAATGAGTAAAACAGTGATCTGTTCACTTGTCCATCTTAAGCACCTCCACAATTCCCTTTTCATTGATTGATTTTTAGACTCTGTCTAAACTTTCATGGTAAATTCTTGAAGTGAGTGGTAAATCTGAGATCAACAATACGTTAAAGTGTTAGCAACAATAGACTTAGTTGGTTGAAGTACTTGGGAGAATTTTATCACAATCTGTATTTCCTAAATTAACTTTAAAGTACTTGGATATGGACATTTCTCTAATGTTTAGTTTAAAAACAATTACTTACTTGGATATGGGAAAATATGGATATGGTCTAGTAGGGGCATTATCTTCATGTTCTGCCCATTCACTATACATTGTTCGAAACTTCACTGCATTAGTTGTACAAAGATATGTCTGCAGAAGAATCCAGACACCAAGATCCAACCATAAATGAACTGCTTTCTACTAAATCTGACCATATCTAACCTTTCTATTATATGCAATTACAGATTTCATATTCTATAATGTTTTGAAGTCCCAATGTGTCTACACACAAAATTGCAGATGATAGTCCAATGGCATACCTTTGGAAATACAGTAATTGAAGGAACCGTTGACCAATGACCAAAAAAAAAAAAAAAAAAAACAAAGAAAGAAGAAAAGATCCTCACAGCTACTTTTGCTATATAACTTTTCCTTAACCTTTCTAAAAAGCAAGGTTTTTTCAAGGAAAGATTCAGCCTAGCCGTGGCTATTTTCACTTGGTCCACCAATTCAGACAAAACTATCTAATACAGAAATCGTGAAATTGAATGCAGAACCTATATACATGAGCAACTACAGCTTTATTTCTCCCTTGAGACCAAGAAACGAGAGTCTGGTGCAAGTAAGCTCAATTTAAGAAGAGCCAACTACTGATGGTTGGCTCAAGCCATCATGAGTTATTTACTGGTTCAGTAGAAGCACCCCTACCAAACCGGGACAACTGAGGCTTGAATTCTACCAAGTGGGGACGTCGACGTGAATGCCAAGTGGTCAGTTTGCTCTTCTTTTCACTGATTGAATTCCTGTCTGCAACAATGCGGTGGAGGTGACACCTAAATGAACCTTCATGGGTGGTTGGAGAACAAGTGCACATCTTCTTAGGCGCATCCTTCCGTTTGCTTTTGCTTTCACTTATATTTGCCTTCTCAGCAGTCGTCTTCTTTGTCGGCACCTTAAGAAGTTTCCCTCTTTTTTGAGTCTGCAGATTCTGAGTAGAAATGCAAGTCTTCTTAGATTCAGTAGAAGTTGAAGTTGTGCTTTCTGTTGTACTCACCTTTCTAGTCCTCTTTGTCAGTACTGCCTTCAACAATTCATCTCCTCCTTGATTACGCTGAGTTTTCATTTTAGTCGCCCTAAAGATCACAACAGGAAACAAATAACATGCTCTAAATAAGCCTGTGAAATTAAAGCAATTTCAGTCTAAAACATGTGCCAGTTTATTATTTACCCACCACACTTCTCTTTTACAGATACTCATCAGGCAACGTAGACTATATATATATATATCCTGACAATTCATTGCTTTTGTATACTGAAAAATTCAGTTAAACCTTAGTACTCTTAATCTCCACAGAATTATACAGAGAAACCTTTCATCACTGAATATTTGAAACATGGCAACCAGTTATACCTATCAAAGTACCCCAAAGTTTGTTTCCTATAGTTTGTTGACATATTTCAGGAAGAATTTGGATATTTTAGAAAATCACCCTTGCAGAGTTATAAACCCAAAACAGCAGAATGATTTAATTTGCATGCATCCTTAGATATAATATAGGGTCATATTAGCTAATTAAAGCAATTTGGGTCTAATACAAGTGCCAGTTTATTATTTACCCACCACAATTCTCTTTTCCAGATACTCAACGGGCAACATAGAAGAAGGAGTGCCTCAAACTATATATATATATATATACTGACAGTTCATTGTTTTTGCACACTGCAAAATTCAACTAAATCTTACTACATTCACTCTCCACCAAAATCCACAGGTACCTTTTCATAACTGAAAATTTGAAACATGGCAAACAGACGCGAACTTACTCCATAGTATGTTTCCTATAGTTTGTTGACATATCTCAGGAAGAACTAGAATGTAGCACGCATAGTTAGACATGTATAATAGGGTCAATATTATCTAATCAGTTCAAGGACTTAGGTTTAATTTCCAAATCAGTGGTACTGAAATTGAACTTCCAAGATTGATCTAGTTTAAAATAAGAATTACAACCATTTTTTTCTACGATATGTGTCTTGTCTATAACTCGCAAACATTGATTTGGACCTCATAACATTGCATTGTTCATGGCAGAAACGCCATTATTAATTTAAAGATTGCGAAAGATGCACCAAAACGAACGTGATTTAATTTCAGCCAAGAAAGATATCAAACACGTTCAAGACATTCCAAGATTGGGAATACTCTAGAACTAGCTAAGCATTGCGTAGAAACAAAAATCAAAAGGAAAAAGAAACAACAGCACACCGTGGAGGAGCGATCTTGACAAGATCGGAGATCTGCACTTTTGCCTCCATTTTTCGAAGACGAAAACCAATCAAATTTCGATGCGATATTGTCTGCAATGGAGGAAAAAATTCAAGAAAAAGTGAACAGAACTATAATTTGAAATCCGTAAAAAGAAATGAGTTAAAATTAATTAATTCGAATTCAAACTTCGAAGAATCTCACAGCGAAAGGCAAGAAATTAAAGATGTTAGCGAGTGCGATCTTGGATGCTACGGAAATGAGTGTATAGGGAGAGTGAGAGATTGCGATGGTTTCCCCGTTCATGCATGCAGAGTCTTAAAAGTTAACACCTCGAAACTGGAAAGCGTTATTGGGTGGGCGTGGTGGCTACGTGTCACGCAGTCATTGACCCAGTGTATAAGGGGTACGTAGTTTGGAGCTAGAAGTTCAAAATAGAAGCTGCAACATCCACAATTATGAAAAAAGGGGAAGATAAGGAAAAAAATAACTTTAAAATTGAAAAATCACAAATCAGGCAGGTTAACCAAAATTGATAAAATAATGATAATACTTTATAAGCCATTTATAATTCATTTTATGAAAATTACCTAATTTAAGATTTTTTAATTTCAAAATTCTTTTTCTGTCATTTTCTAAATAAAAAAATTATGGTATATATATTCAAAATTAATAGGTACTTATAATAAATACAGGAGAGAGTGTGAATTTGCTGTTTTTTTTAGAAAATTACACTTAAGTCCCAAATAAGAGAAAATACTATAGAAAAGGTCCTTTAAAATTTTAAATTTGCAATTAAGTCCCATAGGACATTTTTACAATATATTCTAAATGTGAAAAGCCCAAGATACCCTTAATAAATACACAACCTTTCATTTCCTATCTCTATTTAATCATAGGTCTATTTTGGAATTTTCACATTTAAAATATATTACAAAAATGTTTCACAAGACTTCAACTGTAAATTTGAGATTTCAATAGACATTTTTATCATATTTTCTCTAACTCGGTACTTAGGTAAAAATTTTCATTTTTTCCTTTATTTCCTTCATTTCCTCTCTATTTACTTTTTCCCACCACCATCCATTGGATCAACTTCCCATAATTGGGATTTAATATTTTATAATAATATATTATAATCTTAAATAAAAAAAAAATATTAATAAATTTAAACTATTGAAATTTTACCTGAAGAATAAAAAAAAATCAAAAGTGTGAGAAATAAAAATTAAAACAATTATAAAATATTTCAATAAAAGTTTATAGAGTTGGCGTATCTAAATATAATTTTAATAGTTTGTTTTTCTTATATTTTTGTATTTAATATTATTATAAAATGTTAAATCTTAATCATTGAAAGTTGATCCAATAATGAGAACTAAGTAAATGGAGCAAGGTTCTGAAAACCCGGACCGGTGGCCCGAACCGTCAGTTCTTATCAGTTAAGGGTTAGTGGGTCGACGGAGTCGCCGAGTCAACCCGGCTAGACCGTGAGGTATAAAAAAATTGAAAAATAATTAATTTCTCATCACACCAATCTAAATTTCATATACTATATATCATTTCAATACTTTAGATCAGTAGTAAAACAATCATATACTTCAATACTTGTGACATATTCAAATATACTTGTGATATATTCAGATATTGATTGAACCATATTTTTACATGATTTTTTATAATTAAATTGGGGTTTTTAATGTATTTTTTTGTAGTTATTGAGCTTAAAATGCTTTTCTTGTGATAAATTGTGATTAAGGGTAAATACATTAAATTAGGACTAAAAAGGGCAAAATTGTCAAAGAAATTGTAATTACTTTTAATCATTGATTTTTCTGAGAATATTTGATTTTAGAGTAATTATTTTAATTGTGGATGCTTGAAGGAATTAAATCAAATTTGAAAATGAAAGTTTGAACCAAAATTCTAAAAGTTTTAGTTTAATCCCTCTGTGAAGAAAAAAAAAGTTTAAAGTCTGCAATTTAGTCCCTGGTCAAACTCTGCGTTTTGACCAAGAATTAATGAAAAGGGACCAAGAAAATAATTACAGAAATGGACCCAAAGTGTTTATAAATTTCAAATCAGATTGCCTTTAAAAAAAAAAAAAAAATTACGGAACCGGTTGACCCTTTAACTCGGCGGTTTCCTTTGGTCAACCGGGTTCACCGGTCGATCCGGCTTTTCCACCAAACCGGACCGGTTTATGGCCGGTTCCGGTCCTAAACCGGCCGATCCGATCCGGTTTCACAAACCATGAAATGGAGAGAAAAATGGATAAAAAGGATAATAGAGACACCCCTCCCAATAAACACTCCACTGGCACCCACCGGAGGTAGTAATACACTCAGGGAGGGGGCCACTGGTTTCTATTCATCTTTACCCTCTTTTTCCCTGTATCGATTATGTACGCAGACATGGAAGCCTCATTTGCCCCGTCTGCAACCCTGCCTGGAAAGACGTGCCTCTCCTTGCTGCATACAAGAACCACGCCACCGGTTACTGTGAAGGCTCCTCCGCAAACATGGAAGCATCATCTACCCCATATGTATTGCCGATTATGTATGTGGTTCTGAAAGTGAAGGCTCCTCCGATTACTGTGACAAGGACAATGGATGCAAACAAGCTAGTGGACTATGTGTACAGACACAGCAAAAAGCAAGCGAATATAGTTCCACGGCGGAGCACGAACCGAGAGAAGAAGGAAGAACCTAAAGAAGCGAGAAAAAAAGCGAGAGGGGACAAAAGTTGAAGAGAACACAGAGAAGAAATAGGAAGAGAAACCTACATCAGAGAAGCCCAAGAAGGAAGAAGAAGGTAACAAAGAAGTAGGTGAAGATAAGAGTGAGAATAAAGAA